>JAYESA010000009.1:142524819-142940851 GCA_036927795.1 Iris macrosiphon | reverse complement strand
GTTTTCATAAATGCTTGTTTAATGCTTATTAGAACTTATTATTAGTGTTACTTGTATGCTTATTGCTTAATGCTTACTAGTGTTGAATATTGGTTATTTGTTGCTTCTTGTATTACATATAGTATATGTATAGTTGTATACAAAATTGCAGAATATCAAGAACATGCAGAAATCCTAGGCGGACGTCTAGGCGGCGCCTAGGCGAGGCGGGTGGCCTGTCGCCTCGCCTAGTGCCCAGTACAACATAGATAACAAGAAAATATTAAATATTATTCCATTCAAAACTAACATGAAAAAACAAATAATACATAAAATTATGCCTAAATTAGATATATGTATAAAAGTAACTTAACCAAAGAACTTTGAAACTCTGATCTGAAACTGCTGAAATCGCCTATACTGATACTCAAAGGTCTGAAACCGGTACCGATACTCTGAACCATGATCTTAAACAGTAGCTTTGCATGTTAATTTGTGCTTGTTGTCAATTCACATTCAATAGTGATGTAGCACCCAAATTTATAACTTGCTAGAATCTGATTTGACCTGATAACTTGGAATTGTTGGTTAAATTTGGGTAAAATCTGGAATGTTTTGATTTAGCTTGTGAAAAATTCAAGTAGAAGGGCAATGTTGTCAAACTTGTAATCATCTAAAATTAGCTAAAAGCAATTCTGTTCTTTATATTTTCTTGCTTATGGATCAAGAAGCTACAGTGGATGGTATTGTTGACCATGTGTTCTAAAACAAAATTCTAGGTCATAACCATTTGTTTTTTCTTCTCGATTTATATGTCACAAATTCTCAAAAACCTTCATTATCTGGCATGTTGCTGCTCCCATTGAAACTTTCCAAACCCAAACTATATAGTATTTCATGTTTGGGCATATTTTAGTTGTTAGACCCTATCTAACCTTGGTAACTTTAAATTTGGAAGCGGTACCATGTGTTAAGTATTTAACACATGGAGTTAGAATCATATCCTATTGGTACTTCCCTAAACAAGAACATAAAGTTAGACCATCGTTTCCACAGTGAAATTAATTATTTGCCATGGCAATGTTGTAAGAATGATTTAAGCAGGTAATGGAAGTTGTAAAATCAAATAGTCTGAACAATATAGTTCTGAAAGAAATTATTTCTTCATAAAGATGGACATATCAATAAATGTAATCGATTTTCTTATGTGATCTTACTTTTGCTAATGATGGTAACAAACATTGTCCGATCAGAACTTGGAAAACAATTGATACATTGAAAATGATCAACTCCTTGAGCTCTCTTCAAACAGTGAAACATTACTATGAATTTAGGGATTAAACATCATCTTTCTTACATTAGCTAACAAATATCCAGAGATCTTCATTGTTGAAGGAGATTTAGCTGGAGGTAGCACAAAGCAAGGTTGTGATAGAAGATTTCGGGTTAAGATTTCATCCTTTACTCGTGATTATTGAGTTGTGGGCTTAATTGTGGATATGTTCTATATAAGTTAGTTAGTAATGATATCTTGGATTTTAATCATACAACTAAAATCAAGGACTGGTAATCATGGACTAAATCCACATTCATGTTCCTTAACAAGAAATGGATATTTTATTATTCAAATGGAAAATTTTCTCTAAACCCCTGGACTGGGAGGACCATGTCATGGTCCTCTTTCAAAGCAACTTCCTTTGTCCTGTGTTTTTACTTTTTCATATTTCCCAGGGTGAAGACCGAAGAGTGATAAATGATGTCATCTTACCTAAAATTTGTAGAACTAACCAAGATGTCTTATTAAGGATAAATATATAAAGGATGCGAATTTCTTCAAATCTCCCCTAGGAGCAACACAACTTCAGAACAACATGATTCTCTTTTAAAAAATGGCGAGTTTTTTTGTTTTTTGTTTTTTGTTTTTTTGTTTTGTTTTGGGGGAGGGTGTTGTTTTTTTTTTTGGGGGGGGGGGGGGGGGGGGGGGGGGGGAGGAGGGGGTGTTGGGTGGTGGTTGTGGTGGTGGTTAAGTTCATTAAGATTTTATCTTGTACGGTTGTACCCAAAATACAATGCATACATTTCCATCTGTTATTATGAGATCATGTAAATAATAAACCTCTTAAGATAAAGTTGTCTAAAACTGGTTTTATTAGTATTGCTGGATATCTGAGAAGCTCCATGGTTAGGTAGATGTCTTCCAATCTTAACCATTGATTTAATCTTGACCTCTGATTCCTTTCCGTAACTTCATTTAGAATGATTTCAGAATAGTGTAGAAGAGCCTTTTCTTTTTCCCCTTTCCTGTAAAATTTTCATGATTTGTTTGTGTGAGTCACGAGTTTCCCTCTCATAGCCATTTGAGGTATGCAGGATACATATCAGGCTTTGCTTCGACCTTCTTTAGAGGCCTGATTTTTTTATGTTTATTTAACATTCTGCAGGGTAAGTATCATGTTGGATATGCATCAGACACATATCTGAACCCTCTAAAATTTTCCTTGGTGAATCTAGAATCCAGTTGCCTTCGACTTTCTTGCTAACACATATTGATTTAATCACAATGAGGTATTACTGCTCATAGAAATGGAGAGTTAAGTTCAGGTATGGATCGTACCACTTGACTATGGCTCTCATCACATCAGATTTTCACAGTTGCACAACTGTATTTCCATCCTAAATGCATGTTTTTTGCATTCATACCAAGGAGCGTTCCTGTGGGGCTTTTTGCATGAAAGTTTGTTATATTGGTAGTTTCTGACAATTGAGATGCTGTCACCAAGTGTTTTGTTATTTCGAGATTTACTGTTTGATGGCATATTGAATTATGTTGCACGAATACAGATATGATATAGATACAGGATACATAATTTTCAAATAGGTACAGTAAGTAGTCACCTAGATTGCACGTCAGGATACGAACACATGATACAAATATGGACACCATTTTGCTATGTCAGTGCAATAGATGGTGACAAATAAGGGATGCAGACCATACTCTTTTACTAAGTGAAAGCAATGAAAAAAAAACTGTTTTATTTTTATTACTGGCATGTTCGATATGTAAAAGTGGATTGACCTTGTTTTGTGAAATTATGTTATATTTAGGCATGCTTTAATCTGTATAAGTGGGAGAATGGAGGAAAAATACTTACCTTCAACATTGTTGTTACCAGCTACCAGATGCTTAGGTGGTCCTTCCATGGCGCTCAAACAACTCCATTGCCTAGGTGCATGGCTACCTCTTAACAAATGTTTTAGTCTAGAGAGTTCCATACATGCTGTAATCTGTATAAGTGAGGTAATGGAGGAAAAATAACTTAACTTCGACATTGTTGTTACCAGCGACATCTAGATACTTTGATGGTCCATGGATGCCTCCACGTGCATGTTAAGAGGTAGCCACCTAGGTGGTGGAGTTGTCTGAGCACCATGGAAGGACAACCTAAGCATCTAGATGTCTGTGGTATATATATATATATATATATATATATATATATATATATATATATATATATAATCTATCTCCATCCGGTGGGAGTTGCTATCCTTATAGTTCCATGGCAGTTCTACTTGCAGCCATGGAGAGTTCTCTTTCATTCGCTTTAAATCCAGCAGAGTAAGGAGAACAAAGTGAGGCGACCGTGCCGGGAGGTGATAGAAGCGATGTCAACGTTAAGAAAGAATAAGATTACCGCCAAAGAAATCCTATATATATATATATATATATATATATATATAGGATGAGCCATATATGGACCTGACACAATAAAGCAGTTCAGAAGAGTCGTCTATCAGCTAGACAGTCTTGGACAATAGTGCATGGTTCAGCAAGTTTCCACATTCGGTTGCGAAAGGTTTGGCAGCACTCCCCTTTCTGAGTTGGCTTCACGGATAGCCCCCTTGGAGATCCCGACCATTCCGCTGCAACAACAGTTGGCACTTATCCGAGGGGTACATGGAGGTGGTGGCACTAGGGTTTCGGTTGGTGGACAAAGACATTGCACAATACAATATAGCGTAGACGTTAAAGCGCACCAAGGCAGAGCTGAGGCGTTGGGTACGAGGTCTCCCCCGTTCCTTGCCGGCGGATAAGAAAGCGGATCTTCGCTCGATCTAGGACCTTATGCAAGTGGACATTATGGATGGGGACTTGGCAGGTCGTGAGAAGATATTTATCGAGGAGGTCAATCTCCTCCGATTACAGGATGAGATCCAAATTGTCCAACGAGCTAAATGCTCGTGGTCGAAGGAGGGAGATAGAGGGTCAAAGTTTTTTTACGATGTGGTCTGCGCACGCCAACACCACAATAGTCTCAATCAGCTATTGGACACGGAGGGCAAGCTGGTTGATTCGTCTACAGGCATTCAGGAGGAGGCAACCGAGTACTATTCTGAGTTATATAATCAGTCTGATTATATTTTAATTTTTCTTGATCTTGTATGTAAAAGACTGGTTACGCCGTATGGCAATAGTCAGTTGCTAGCCCCAGTTAGATTGGAGAAGGTGGAGGCGGTCGTAATGGGAGCAGATCCCGACAAGACGTCTAGTCCGAATGGTTTCAACAACAAATTCTTCAAGTTGCACTGGGAGGCACTCATGCATTATGTCCTCTAGACGGTGCAGGAGTTCTTCACATAGGGTAAATTGTTGAAGGAGCTGAATCACATGTTCCTGACGCTGGTTCCTAAGAAAGATGGTGCTATGTCACTGGAAGACTTCAGACCCATCGCCTGTTGTAATTATTTATACAAAATAACTGCCTACCTGATGTGTAGGCGGATGGAGAAGATAATGCAGGGCCTGGTTTCTCCCAATCAGGCGGCTTTTATCAAAGACAGGTCGACTGCAGAGCACAGCCTTCTGGCGCATGAGATGGTTCGGAAATTCAATAAAGTAGGGGGCATGAAGCTTGTGTTAAATTGGACCTCAGAAAAGCCTACGATATGGTGAACTGTGACTTCTTCTGTCAGCTGATGCTCGCCATGGGTTTTGAAGAGACGTGGGTTGCAAGGATCAGGGAGTGCATTACATCCGCTACTTTCTCGGTGTTTATTTGTGGTCTCCCTTATGGGTTTATTCGGAGCAACATGGGATAACGTCAGGGGGATCCTTTATCCCCTTATCTTTTCACGCTAGTAATGAAGTACTTCTCATGCTTGATGGATGTATCAATACACCAGGGGCGGATCGTGCCACTTTACAAAAGGATTACTCCATACGTATCACACTTTGATCTATGCGGACGGCCTCTTGGTTTTTTTTGCGACCCACGATAGAGGGACTCACTACTATGTCGGAGATCATGGAAGAATTTGGGAGGCTGTCAAGGCTTCATCTGAACAGGGACAAGAGTTGGGTCTATTTTAGCTCTCATTGTCCTCTAAAGGAGGAACGAACAGTGGCTTTGGATGTCGAGAAAGGGGAACTGCATGTAAAGTATTTGAGAGTTCCGTTATCAGTCAACTATGTGAGAGATTTGGACTGCCATAGCTTGGTAGAGTACACCCAACGGAGGGTGGAGGGTTGGCAGGCACAATGCATGTCCTTTCGAGGACGTATTGATCTTGTACGGTCTGTCATCTCGGTCTTAGCTCTGTTATGGTTGCAGCCTATTTTGGTAACGACGGCTACTATTCGAAAAGTATAGCTCATTTGTGCTAACTTCATTTGGAGGGGTTGCCTTTATGCTATTGCTTGGGAGCAACTTTGTAGATCTCAGGATGAAGGAGGGGTAGGTCTGCGTCTATTGCAGACAGTTCGAGACGCAGCATGAATGAAGTTGATGTGAAATTTATCCGAGGTGGGTTACTATGGGCTGACTGGATGGCAAGTATGTACCTGCTGGGAGACAATTTCTGGTCCTGCAGATATAGCAACAATTCTTCTGTTACTTTCAAACACTTGCTACGGAATATAACTTCTATCAAAACTGCAATACATTGAGTCATACAAGACGGGAGGGGTACCGATCTATGGCTTGATCCCTGGTTGGACCATCGGAGCTTACTGGAGCTGTCGGACGAGCAGCTGCATCGGATGGTGGGTAGTGAAATGAGGGTACAGTATATTATATGACAGTACAGTATATTATATGACAGGGAGAATGACGGCCTGACTTATATCCTTGTACGGTCAGCCAAGGAGATGCTATTTGGGAGGTCCAAATTGACCCGAACATTCCATCGGACAACTGGGTATGTGTCACGCCCCAGTCCCAAAATACCGAGGGACTGGATGCGTGATTATGGCCAGCAGCATGCACCGATGGACAAACCCAATTTAATGGATCCATCGGGCATACTTAAGCTGTATTACATCAGTCAGGGTTTTACTATTCTCATCCACAGATATAAGATAGCAATAACAGCAAAAGAAATATTAAACAACAACAGTCAAAGTAAACAAAATCGGAGTACAATCCGATATTAAGTCTGTTTACACAAGTTCTCAAAGACAGGAAATAAAGAGTTTAAATTAACAGGAATTAAAGTCTATTTGCCATAATACTGAGCAGGGCGAAGCAATTGTTCATGAGAAGTCCTCAGCGATCACCTCGTCTTCGGGTTCAGGTACTGTTCCGAGTAGTGCCCCTGTTCCGTACACCTCAGGGTAGATCTCGTCTGCTATAACTGGAGAACAAAACCAGGTCCTCAGTGGGACGTAACAAGGTACAGAAGAATACGAAGCCAAAATACAGTGAACGAACATGCAAGTCAATCAAGATGTTAAACACAAGAGAAGCACAATAAATTAATAAGTCTAAGACAGTGGCATGCCGATGTTGCTATCAAACAAATCCGGGTAAATAATTAAACCAGCTAAGTGATCATGCAAGTGAGAGTTATTATTCATACTCAGGCTGAGACTACTACAGGATCAGTGACAAGAAACCATAGCAGTGTTTTCTCGAAGGGCCAGTACAGGTGCCAAAGCTCTGTGTCAGAGACTAGGACACATCCAGATTACACAGTATAATATATATTCAGCCTTGATATGGTAATACTCTCCCCACCCAATGTAATCTCACGTCACAGTTCTCAATGTTCATGTTACGCAAGATTAAACTAATGCAACTAGTCAGGATAAAATGTAAAGCTCAAGCCATGAAATCTATATCCTATACAAAACCCCCTTGAATAATCAGGAAGATTCTGTATCATGCTCTGTGTCAGGTGTCCTGAGTATAAAGTACTTGATAGGGAAAGTACAACAGTCACAGAAATTAAAGCAAGAGAATCAAAATGAATCAATAACTGCATTTTATGGCAAGGTACACTTGCCTTGATTTCCTGCTTCAATTGTAGCTCGAGCTTCAGCTGGATTTTCAGGCAGTACTCCGGTTGCTGAAATAGACATCACCATCAGGTCCAGAACACATCAATCAGCTAGGAACGCCTGTCCTTGAGTCCAATTTGGAGACAAGGGCAAAACGTCATTTTCGGGTCAAGGCGGGGTCCAGATGTGGGCCGCTTTGCACCGAAAAATGCGTCAGGGTCAAAGGTCTCAAAAACAGTCCAACTTAGTATCAACAGGTCAGGAACGATGATACGAATCCAACGGAACTTCCAGAATTGGATTCCGATGAGCCGTTCTCAAAATCGCCCGTCGGGTGGAGCCTGTGGGGCCCACGACACGCGATTTTGTCAACGTTCTTAGAATCGAACCAAACTTGGCTCACAGGACCAGCGTATTGCTACGAGTCCGATGGCGCAAGTTTCGTCTCGATCCGACGTGTGTACACTAAGTTACAGCGAGAAACAGAAGGGTCGGATACGGGGCGGTGTTCGCGGATACGCACTGATTCCGGTGTGCACGCACATCCGAATCAGCTTCTGCGAAAACCCGCACGTCCATATCAACGACGCGCACGTATCTGTGAAGACCGCACGCGACCAAGTCGTCCCGTTTGGCGGGGCGTACTCGATTCCGGGGTGAAACAGGGTCTGGTTTTTCCTGTTTTTGGATCGCGGTGTGCGATCACCACATGACGCGATGCCCCGAGCAGTTTGTCCGGGCACCGAGAGGGTCATACAGGCTACGCGATGCAATTTACGGAATTGAAATCCGAGCTTCGAGTAAAAAGTTATGAATACCTGAACTGGGCTTGAAAATCAGGGTTTCTCGTGTCCTCGTGTCGACTCGACACAGTGTCCACTGTGTCCGGGTACTGTTCTAGGGTTAGGACTTCTGTGGTGTCCGACACGCCGGACTCGGGGCGGCTAGCTGCGGGGCGGCCGGCTGGGCGGAGCTTGCTGGAAGAGGGCGGCGCTGTGGTCGGCTCTCGGGCGGCCGGAGGAGTGCTGGGCACTGGGCACGGCGAGGTCGGAGAGCAGCGGCTCCTGGGCTCGGGTCGGCTTGTTATGCGGGTGGCGTCGCCGGAGACTGGGTCGAGGGGACTCGTCGGGGAAGATGGAGGCGCTGGGGTCCCTGGTGGAGGAGCTGGGAGGCGTCGGCGGCTGGAGGTGGAAGGGAAAGCCGGATGCGGAGGAGGGGAGAAAGGGAGGCGGCTAGGGCTCTTATATAGGGCGGAGAGGAAGATGACGAGGCGGTCCGGTGGAGGGAGGGGAAGAGGAGGAGGCGGACAGGAAGGCGAGCGGCGGTTGTTAGTGAAGCTGGAGGGGCGCGGTTGCCGGCGGCGTAACGGCCGGAGGGAAATTAGGAAGTCGGGGAAGAGAGAGGGGTTCAGTCGGGTTTCGGGCGGCCGGGTCGGGTCGGGTCAGCGGATCCGACCCGATCCGCTAGGATAGGGCACGGGTCGGGTAGGTTAGGCGGGTCGGGTCTGAAATGAACTCGGATCCTACCCAATAGGAAATTGGGTTTAATTAATAAATCTGGTTTAATTAGTTTAATTAATTAATTAGTATTTAGGGCTTTAAAAAAAATTCATCCGGGGTCCAATAAATTCTCGGAAAATTATCCTATGTCTGGTTTTCTATTTTACACCATAAAATATTATTTTCATAATATTTTAATATTATTTATTAACATTTAAAAATTCTTTAATAATTAAAGAACCTGAATTTAATTAGAGAAAATTCTCAGAAAATTCCAGAAATTCCAGAAAATGTAAAAATCCAATAATTAAAATTCTCTTGAAAATCAGGGGGTTTACAATCTACCCCCCTTAAGAGGATTGCGTCCTCGCAATCAAAGATTAACCGGTCAACAGAGATGACACGGTTACCAATTTTATTCGAATCACAATACAATAAAGAAAATCAAGGTTCAGGGCTTGAACACCTAGGAAAAACATTTCCCTAAGTAGAAGTTATGCAATTTCCCAAATGTGGGAAATCTAGAAAATTACAATTTTAGAAAACCAGGTTATCTTTAAAACATATTAGTTTAACAATTCTGAGTTATTATCAAGTTCAACACTAGATTAACACTAGGTTATTAATTATTAACAAGTTAAAGTTATCAGGTCAAGTCTGGGGTCACGAACCAGCAGGCACGAACCAGCAGGCACGAACTAAAGAAATGCTAGAAACGGAACAACTAAAACTTACTCGCATTAACAACTCCATGGTTCTGCGCCTCCCACAGTCATCGTGAAAACTTGGCCGCGTCCTTGAGGTGGTGCTCTCTGCTGTTGCTGGGCTTGCTGGTAGGGTACTGCTTGATATGCCAAGGGTGGCCTTGGTTGATGCCCTCCTGGTGCTGGTAGAGCTTGTTGGTTCGCTCTTGGTGCTTCTCTACGCTCAGGGCAGTCCCTCACTGCATGCTGTCTGGATCCACAACCTAAGCACAGTTCGTGTTTACGTCTACACTCCTTCTCCACATGGCCTGTCTTGCCGCAGTAATAATAAGTAGGAAGAGTCAGGGTTTTGGATGCAGATCCCTGTGGTGCTTGGTGCAGATGAGGTTTCTTGGCAACTTCTCCATTGTTTGCTCTGGCTGGTACTGATGTGGAAGGCCTTTTCAGACTGGTTCTCTCCTGGTGACGCGCTCCATGCGTCGAGCTGCAGCAAGGACGTCCGTGTACGAAGTTGGTGCGACAGATCCAATCAGTTTCTGTAGTTCTATGTTGAGTCCGTCGAAAAACTTCTCGGCCTTCTCTACTTCTGTCGGGATCAAGGTAGGAGCGAAGCGACTCAGACGAATGAACTCGGCGTTGTATTCTTCTACCGTCATAGCTTCCTGAGTGAGGCGATTGAACTTGTCCCGAAGTTCAGATCGAGCGATAGCCGGTATGTACATCTCCTGGAAGAGTCTGGAGAACTCTTCCCAAGTAACTCGGTCTGGTCCGAGCCTCGTCTCCTCGGATAGCCACCAGTGATGAGCATTGTCCGTCAATTGTATTCTGACGGCAGTCATCCAACGTTCTTGTGGAAGCTCAGCTGCTTCTAATTGATGCCGGATGTTGGTGAGCCATTCATGCACTTCTGTTGGTCCCTCCTTGCCAGAAAAGGTTCGGGGCTTCAGCTGGCGAAAGTCTGTGATAGAGCCCGTCGGTTGCCTACTAGCTGGTAGGTTGGCCTGCTCCAGTGCATTTACTAGACTGTTCCTCAAGTACTCAGCTTCGCGACGATGGGCCTCAGTTTGGATTTGTTGCTGAGCTTGCATCATTGCGTAGAACATCTGGAACATCTGCTGTCCGTCCATTGCTTGGCCTGGTGGAAAGACAGGCATCTGAGGAGTGAACTGGGGCGGAGGTGGAATGTCATCACGCCGAAATCTAGAAGATTGCGGATCTGCTTGTCTGCTTCGGTGAGTAGAGGGATCTCCACTCAGTAGCGTCACTTCATCTTCTCCGTAAGTGACTTCAGCACCTACTGGTGTTCTGGCTGGAGTTCCGTCGTTTTCTCGTGGATCCATTACTCTGCATCAAAATAAACTATAAGAGGCGCACATGGATCAAGCAGGATGTAAGTCAGAAATTCGAGTCCGATACAGATATCAAGAAAGTTTCAAGCAAGTGGATGAGATCCTAAAAACTTATCCTATTCTTATTGCAGGCATGTTCGGTCCCTAAGTTGAAACCGAACAATTTTAGTCGTTGACCTGCATGGGCCACCACAAAAACCATGTCACGCCCCAGTCCCAAAATACCGAGGGACTGGATGCGTGATTATGGCCAGCAGCATGCACCGATGGACAAACCCAATTTAATGGATCCATCGGGCATACTTAAGCTGTATTACATCAGTCAGGGTTTTACTATTCTCATCCACAGATATAAGATAGCAATAACAGCAAAAGAAATATTAAACAACAACAGTCAAAGTAAATAAAATCGGAGAACAATCCGATATTAAGTCTGTTTACACAAGTTCTCAAAGACAGGAAATAAAGAGTTTAAATTAACAGGAATTAAAGTCTATTTGCCATAATACTGAGCAGGGCGAAGCAATTGTTCATGAGAAGTCCTCAGCGATCACCTCGTCTTCGGGTTCAGGTACTGTTCCGAGTAGTGCCCCTGTTCCGTACACCTCAGGATAGATCTCGTCTGCTATAACTGGAGAACAAAACCAGGTCCTCAGTGGGACGTAACAAGGTACAGAAGAATACGAGCCAAAATACAGTGAATGAACATGCAAGTCAATCAAGATGTTAAACACAAGAGAAGCACAATAAATTAATAAGTCTAAGACAGTGGCATGCCGATGTTGCTATCAAACAAATCCGGGTAAATAATTAAACCAGCTAAGTGATCATGCAAGTGAGAGTTATTATTCATACTCAGGCTGAGACTACTACAGGATCAGTGACAAGAAACCATAGCAGTGTTTTCTCGAAGGGCCAGTACAGGTGCCAAAGCTCTGTGTTAGAGACTAGGACACATCCAGATTACACAGTATAATATATATTCAGCCTTGATATGGTAATACTCTCCCCACCCAATGTAATCTCACGTCACAGTTCTCAATGTTCATGTTACGCAAGATTAAACTAATGCAACTAGTCAGGATAAAATGTAAAGCTCAAGCCATGAAATCTATATCCTATACAAAATTCCCTTGAATAATCAGGAAGATTCTGTATCATGCTCTGTGTCAGGTGTCCTGAGTATAAAGTACTTGATAGGGAAAGTACAACAGTCACAGAAATTAAAGCAAGAGAATCAAAATGAATCAATAACTGCATTTTATGGCAAGGTACACTTGCCTTGATTTCCTGCTTCAATTGTAGCTCGAGCTTCAGCTGGATTTCCAGGCAGTACTCCGGTTGCTGAAATAGACATCACCATCAGGTCCAGAACACATCAATCAGCTAGGAACGCCTGTCCTTGAGTCCAATTTGGAGACAAGGGCAAAACGTCATTTTCGGGTCAAGGCGGGGTCCAGATGTGGGCCACTTTGCACCGAAAAACGCGTCAGGGTCAAAGGTCTCAAAAATAGTCCAACTTAGTGTCAACAGGTCAGGAACGATGATACGAACCCAACGGAACTTCCAGAATTGGATTCCGATGAGCCGTTCTCAAAATCGCCCGTCGGGTAGAGCCTGTGGGGCCCACGACACGCGATTTTGTCAACGTTCTCAGAATCGAACCAAACTTGGCTCACAGGACCAGCGTATTGCTACGAGTCCGATGGCGCAAGTTTCGTCTCGATCCGACGTGTGTACACTAAGTTACAACGAGAAACAGAAGGGTTGGATACGGGGCGGTGTTCGCGGATACGCACTGATTCCGGTGTGCACGCACATCCGAATTAGCTTCTGCGAAAACCCGCACGTCCGTATCAACGACGTGCACGTATCTGTGAAGACCGCACGCGACCAAGTCGTCCCGTTTGGCGGGGCGTACTCGATTCCGGGGTGAAACAGGGTCTGGTTTTTCCTGTTTTTGGATCGCGGTGTGCGATCACCACAGGACGCGATGCCCCGAGCAGTTTGTCCGGGCACCGAGAGGGTCATACAGGCTATATGATGCAATTTACGGAATTGAAATCCGAGCTACGAGTAAAAAGTTATGAATACCTGAACTGGGCTTGAAAATCAGGGTTTCTCGTGTCCTCGTGTCGACTCGACACAGTGTCCACTGTGTCCGGGTACTGTTCTAGGGTTAGGGCTTCTGTGGTGTCCGACACGCCGGACTCGGGGCGGCTAGCTGCGGGGCGGCCGGCTGGGCGGAGCTTGCTGGAAGAGGGCGGCGCTGTGGTCGGCTCTCGGGCGGCCAGAGGAGTGTTGGGCAGGGCACGGCGAGGTCGGAGAGCAGCGGCTCCTGGGCTCGGGTCGGCTTGTTATGCGGGTGGCGTCGCCGGAGACTGGGTCGAGGGGACTCGTCGGGGAAGATGGGAGGCGCTGGGGTCCCTGGTGGAGGAGCTGGGAGGCGTCGGCGGCTGGAGGTGGAAGGGAAAGCCGGATGCGGAGGAGGGGAGAAAGGGAGGCGGCTAGGGCTCTTATATAGGGCGGAGAGGAAGATGACGAGGCGGTCCGGTGGAGGGAGGGGAAGAGGAGGAGGCGGACAGGAAGGCGAGCGGCGGTCGTTAGTGAAGCTGGAGGGGCGCGGTTGCCAGCGGCGTAACGGCCGGAGGGAAATTAGGAAGTCGGGGAAGAGAGAGGGGTTCAGTCGGGTTTCGGGCGGCCGGGTCGGGTCGGGTCAGCGGATCCAACCCGATCCGCTAGAATAGGGCACGGGTCGGGTAGGTTAGGCGGGTCGGGTCTGAAATGAACCCGGATCCGACCCAATAGGAAATTGGGTTTAATTAATAAATCTGGTTTAATTAGTTTAATTAATTAATTAGTATTTAGGGCTTTAAAAAAAATCCATTCGGGGTCCAATAAATTTCCGAAAAATTACCCTATGTCTGGTTTTCTATTTTACACCATAAAATATTATTTTCATAATATTTTAATATTATTTATTAACATTTAAAAATCCTTTAATAATTAAAGAACCTGAATTTAATTAGAGAAAATTCTCAGAAAATTTCAGAAATTTCAGAAAATGTAAAAATCCAATAATTAAAATTCTCTTGAAAATCAGGGGGTTTACAGTATGGAACCTGTCTGGGGTGTAACCGACAATGGGGACTTCGAGTTTAGGACTTGCTACAACTTCATGCGGTGGACACACCTGAAACTGGAGAATTATGAGTTTATCTGGCTCAAGGGGCTTATTCACAAGATGCAGCTTTGTATGTATAGGCTATTGTTGGGTCGTCTTATGATAAATGACATACTTGTCCACTTTGGAGTTCGGCTTTCCACTCAACACTGTGTGCTATGTAATCAAACCAACTAGTCACTTTGATATTTATTCTTCGAATGCGTGCTGACTTAGATTCCTTTGGCACGAGCAACATTACAAGACACTGGGGATGCAGGGATACTAAGGACATCGGAGGAATCATTGTGGGGATTCGATCTGGGAGAAGCATAGAGATGCTATCTGTTAAGCGTTATATTAGGTAGTGAGCTTTAGTCCCACATCGGATAAAATAATAGAGAGAGGGACCATCCTCTCTTATATATATGTAGTCTTTTTTATCAATGAAAATATTCCATTATTCTAATTCTACATGGTATCAGAGCTATAATCATCCACCCCCCTCAAAAAAAAAAAAAAAACTAAACCGCCTCCTCTCCTCCCCACCCGCTGCTTCGCTGCCCCGTCGCCCCGTCGCCGGTCCCTGCTGCCTCGCCGCCGCCCCTGCCTCCCCACCCGCTGCCCCCTCCCACGGCCCGCTGCTTCCCTGGCCGCCACCACCCCACAGCCCCGCCCGCCTCTCTCGCCACAACCCCACGGCCCCGCCCGCCTCCCTTGCCACAACCCCGCTCCCCCCCCGGGCACTGCCTCCGACCTGCTGCCCGACCCCGCCTGTCCCCCCTCCCTCCGACTTGCTGCCCCCCCTTCCAACCCGCCCCGTCCCTCCCCCTTCCAGACCACCCCCTCTGCCTCCAGCCCAAAATCCTAACCCTAACATGCAACCGTCGCCCCTTCTTCTTGTCTAAACCCTAATAAAAAAAAGTATATTGAAGCCATAGGGTAGACACTAATTTGTTTGCACAACCTCTGTTCCTAGATTACGACTTCATGAGCGTATATCGAAGCCAGAGGGTGGACAATGATTTGTTTGCACAACCTCTGTTCCTAGATTACGACTTCAAGAGTTAACAAAGATTAGACAAGTATTTTGTTTACGTGGATCTTTGTTTCCGTCCTACCCAGATATCCACATCAAGATCTACACAGGGAGTGACCTGGGTTACTTCTGTGTCCTGGCTTGTGTGATCCCCATATGATCTCCACTTTCCATGCGCGTGTCGTTTCTGGCCACGTTGATAGCACATCGGTAAAGTTAATATGATTATTTGGGTTAGGTAGATCCAGCGACGGTCGAATCAAAGAGCAGAATGACTAACACTGATGCGACTAGCAGTGCTACTACTATCGGTGTCGGAAACTCATTGGCGGGACCAACGGACACTGGCACGACGATTTCTTTGATTCGACTCGTCGATCGGCGGTTGGACGGACCAGATGGCTACTCAACATAGCAGAAGAAGGTTGAAAAAATACTTCGGGAAATGCGGTTGTCCAAGCATCCGATTGACAACCCTCCGGAGACGACTGATCCCACATTTGAGCAGTGGAAGACGGATGATAGTCGACTGTTTACACAGTTGATGAGCTCAATGGAACCATCGGTGGAGGACATGGTTCAGAATACGAACACGGTAAATGAGTTATGGAAGGTCCTATTGACGACTTTTGATGAAAAACGTGACTTGTCTCGTATTTACGACTTGGTCGTCGGCGTCTACCGGACAGAACAGGGCGACAAGTCTCATAAGGACCACTTCTGGGCTTTTAAGGCTATGGTCGATAAAGTTGACCATGTATTACCTCTGAAGATGGATATCAATGAAGCGATGGCTCAACGTGAGCAGCTTCATGTGATGACATATCTTGTCTCTCTACGTCCTGATGCAGATACAGCTCGCTTTCAGATCATTGTCGGAGCCGAGGTTCCATCTCTAATGGAAGCACATTTTTGTGTTCTACGGGCAGCAAAGGTCGTCGAAATCTCTTCAAGTAATGCTCCTACTGATCGATCTGCTCTTGGTGCCGCTCGTACAAGATTTTGCGGTGGTCATGGTGGACGACGTGGTGGCCGCAATATTGGTCGTGATGGTGGACGAGGCATTTGCGGTCGTGATGGAGGTCGACCGTGCACCTGCTTCAACTATGGTTTACATGGTCATTTCCAGTGGCAGTGTACTAAAGCTCCTACCGCCAATGTTACCTCAGATACTCCTGATCTTTGCGGCCGATCAGTACAAATGACTGATGAAGCATATGCAGACTTTGTTGAATTTCAAGCTCAACGTCGAGGTGAAGCCTCTTATTCTGGGTCCACAGCAGGGTACTCAGCGGCATGTGTGATACAGTCGAAGCAATGAGTCCTTGATTCTGGTGCGTCTGCTCACTTGACAGACGACGTAGGTATGATACGAAACTATGTACCGGTTGGTCGTATGTCTAATATTACATGTGCCAATGGTGGTTCGCTGACAGTCCGTGGAAAATGATTTGTCCGTCTTTCTTTGGGACTGTCACTACATTTTATATTACATACCCCTGAAAACCCATTCAACTTACTCTAAATTAGTCGAATTACTCGTGATATGCATTATTCAGTAACATTCTTGATGATTGTGATTTTCAGGACCTAAAGACTGGAAGGACTATCGGTAGGGGGCAAGTGGCTGGAGGCTTGTACCTGTTTGACGAAACTTCCTTTATTGCCTATGCTGGTGTGAAACTTGATCTTTTTGAGTTACACTGCCGGTTAGGACCATAGTTTAAAGTATCGGCCGATACCGATCCGATACGGCCGATACCGATACAGTTTGGCATGTCCCGATCCGATACCGACCGATACCCGATACTGACCGATACCGACATTAGAGGTCTCTTTTCCAGTCAATTCAGCAAATAAATTTGAATTAAAAAGACCAATTAGAAATGATGTAAAAGCATAGTAAGGTTGTAAAATCATATAAAAGAGAAAAATTTATCTATCACATATAAAACAATCAACAGGATGACTACTATTTCATTCAATATCAAAAATACTAAGAAACAATACTGAAAATACTTTAAAATATGCATAAATGTATAAAATATATTCTCTAAAATGTTAGTAATTTACTAATAGTTGTTTGCTTTCCAATACCAAAAAATCCGATACTCCGATCCGAAACAGCCGATACTACCGATACCGCCGATCCCGATACTCATACGAATGGTCCGATACCGATTCCGATACCTACTTTGAACCTTGGTTAGGACATCCATTTGTCCAAGCACTCCAGATATGTACCAATCTGTAGATGTTTTTTTTTCATTGTGAGTCATGTGGCTTGGCTAAGCATCACCGGGTTTCCTATCCGGTTAGTCAGAATAAAATTGCTTCCGCTCCCTTCGAGTTGGTGCATTCCGATATATGGGGATCTTGTTCGGTTGAATCTGTAATGGAATTCAAGTACTTTGTTACCTTTGTTGATGACTACTCACGTATCACTTTTCTTTATCTCATGAAAAATCGTTCCGAATTATTTAACATTTGGTACAATTTTCATACGAAAATTAGAACACAATTTGGTGTTCCGATTAAATGCGTTCGAAGTGACAATGGTCGTGAGTATATGTCTCGTGAGTTTGTTTCACATCTGTATCGGAATGGCATCATCCACCAAACCTCATGTCCTTACACACCACAACAGAATGGTGTGGCTGAACGCAAAAACCGTAATCTCTTAGAAACAACGCGTGCTCTTATGTTCCAAGTACGTACTCCAAAAAGATTTTGGTCGGATGTCGTTCTTACGGCTTGTTATCTCATTAATCGCATGTCGTCGTCTGTCCTCAATGGTGAATACTCCCTTCTCTCGGTTATATTCTAAACGAGAGTCGTTTCCTCTACCTCTCCTAATCTTTGGTTGCTTGTGTTATGTTAGGGATACCCGACCAACTCTTTCTAAATTAGATCCAAAGACTATCCAATATATTTTTATTGGGTATCCTAAGGATCAGAAAGGGTATCGGTATTTTTTTTTCAGTTATCAACAAGTATTTTTTGATGTTACTTTTGTTGAAATCGAGTTTTCTCCACTTCCACAAACTTCAGGACCAGTGTCCCAATTTTACCCAGAAGAGGACTTCTTGTTGTTCTCGGTTCAAGCACATAAGTCCCCTGCTAGTCTGCCCTCCTCTACTGAGGCAGGACTCCAGTCCGACGGTCCGTAGACACCGATTCAGTCAGCACCACCGTCGCCCGATCAATCGTCATAGATAATGCCCATGGTCACAGAGTCATCCTCCTCCTCTGGCTCGACTGATTTGTCTCCGCCTTCGGCTCCGCCTGTTCCACCAGCTCGACCTCGTCGTGCCTGTCAAGCCACACAGTCCTTAATAACTACTATTGATAGGATTCGGATTTTTAATTCTGCCGAGGAGAGTCACAAACATCCCGGTTGGCGTGCTGCTATGGAAGAGGAGATGAAAGCACTTCGAGAGAACCATACTTGGGACTTAGTAAATTTGCCGCCAGGTAAAGGTTGTCGGTTGCAAATGGGTGTTCACGATCAAAGTGAAACCAGACGGCACCCTTGATCGACTAAAGGAACGTCTGGTGGCTAAATGATATTCCCAGACTTATGGTGAGGATTATTTTGAGACATTCTCTCTAGTTTCTAGGATGACCTCTGTGCGCGTACTCTTGACCTTAGTTGTTCACTATGACTGGTCGCAACTCCAGCTGGATATCAAGAATGTCTTCCTCCACGGGGACCTTGAGGAAGAGGTATATGTGGTGCAACCTCCCGGGTTTCATTATAAGGGAGGATAAAGTGTGTAATCTCAGGAAGGCCCTCTATGGTTTCAAACAATCACCTCGTGCATGGTTTGGTCGATTTACATATGTGGTCACTCAGTTTGGCATGTGTCAATCAAAAAAGGATCATTCAGTATTTTACAGACTGACATCGGTGGGAAGGATACTCCTTGGTGTTTATGTTGATGACATTGTAATCACATTAGACGACAGTCAGGACATTGCAGGACTGAAGAAGTTTCTGGGAGAACAGTTTCAGACCAAGGATATGGGATCATTAAACTACTTCTTGGGTGTTGAAGTCATACGGGAAAAGAAGCACATTGTCATTACGCAGATGAAGTATGTGCTAGACATACTACATGATACAGGAATGATGCAAGCCATGGAAGCAATGTCGCCGATGGACCCAGGAGAAAAGTTACTCCCCGACGAGAGGATACTAATGAAGAATCCGGATCAATATCGTCGTATAGTTGGAAAACTCAACTACTTGACGGTTATGACTCGTCCAGATATTTTCTTTGTCGTTAGTGTCGGGAGTAGATTTATGTCTTCTCCACATTGGCAGGCAGTTCTCAGAATTCTGCGCTATTTAGTCCAGAATCCTGGAAAAGAAATTCGTATGGAGAACCAGGGACATACAAATGTTGAGTGCTTTACCGATGCTGACTAGAGTGCAAGCCTGACAGATAGACGATCTACTTTTGGTTATTCGGTATTTATTGGCGGAAACTTGGTATCATGGAAGAGTAAGAAGCAGAATGTAATCGCACGATCAAGTTCCGAAGCAGAATATCGAGCCATTGCTCATGACACGACAGATGTATTATATCTGCAGCATCTTCTACAAGAACTGGAAGAAGAAGCAGGATCTAAAGCAGCAGATATATGGTGTGATAACTAATCTGCTATGCATATTGCTACCAATCCTGTATTTAATGAAAGGACGAAGCACATTGAGATTGATGTCCATTTCGTCCGTGATAAGTATAAAAAGGGAATTATAAAGTTCCATTATGTGAGGACCGATGATCAGATAGCAGATATCTTTACGAAATCTCTTTTGGGTCCTCGGGTACAATTTTTATGTAACAAGTTGGACATGATTGATATATATGCTCCAGCTTTAGGGAGGGTGTTAAGCGTTATATTAGGTAGTGAGCTTTAGGCCCACATCGGGTAGAATAATAGAGAGAGGGGTCAGCCTCTCCTATATATATGTAGTCTTTTTTCATCAATGCAAATATCCCATCATTCTTATTCTACACTATCGTTTAAGGAGGCTCGGCTCCGACTTGCTGTCATGTATGGAGAGCGAAATAGGCGCATCTTTGAGAGTCTCACTACCCGTTGGAATTTTACACAATATTGAATTTGATGTAGCTACTATGAAACCTCCTATAGGGGTTTGACAAGTGTACGATGTGTAATCTGATTTGATGAATGAATAAATTTACCTTGTTTCAAAAAATAAATAAGTATAGGTGGTGCTTCATTTCTGCTAACATAGTGATTACCACTTTCAATATGGATTGAAATGTTTTATGCTATGATATATGAGTAACTTAAATTTATCTGAAACTGTAACTTATTTGCTTATTTATGTACTTTGTATGTTCTTGCCTTTTCTTGTGTATAAGGTGTTATTTATGTGTTAGTAAAGATTAGTGGGATGGGTCGGAATGGATGGATTTTGGTATGAAATCTAGTCCGCCAAACTTGATACCTGCAACCCTACCATAAGCCTTCAAATCGGTTTTGGCCCATCAAATCGTTTTATGTGCAGACATTATTATAACGCGCACTGGTAAGAGTTAACCAACATGTACCTGATACTTGTGATAGTTTATACATTATTAAATTGTCCTTGGTAGCAACTAAACATGTGTTTTCTTTTAAACATTGGCATCAGTCATCCTAACATTTTCTTGTAGGCCGTTTTGCCCTTGAGGGGTAAGATTTTTGAATATTGAAAGGAAGGATGAAGCAGCAACGTACAAAAATGAAGAAATCCAAAATCTTATCCTTGCTCTGGGACTGGGAGTGAAGGTTGCAGGATCTTATCCTGTAGGTTATCTGGCTGACTTGGATTTACTGTTGACTCACTTTCATATTCTCTACAGGGAGAAGACTTCAAGAAAGAAGCTCTTTGATATCACAAGATTATCATTCTAACAGATGACGATGTGGATGGAGCGCACATCGAAACACTTCTACTGACATTTTTCCTCAGATACCAGGTAGTTAAGTGAATGCCTTACTTAAATAAACAGCTAGAATTTGCATGGTTACATGGCAGCTGCTTGTTATTGCTTCTTTCAAGTTATCATATGACTCTCAGCATTGTGGGGTTAATAAAACTCTTACCACCTGCAGAACTGTTTGATGAAGGTTGCATCTATGTAGGCATTCCCCCACTCTATAAGGTCTGCCATTGAGCATTATTTTGACCTGAAGCATTAGTCATGTTACTGTTTTACAAATTCAGCCTTGTTTCAAACTCTCAGGTCGAACATGGTAAGCAGGCATATTATTGCTACAACGAAACTTAAATGCCTCCAGACTACCTTCCTGGCAAATGCTTCCTACAATATCCAGAGGTTCAAACTTCAAAGGTATAATGAATCAATTTACTATAACTTGTTCATATTCCTACTGTTAGTGAGATTTTCTTGAAGGAGAATTTCACTCTGCAGATGAAATATAGCAGCAGGTGGAATCAAGCTGTTTCCTATTTTTCCAATTAAATTCCCTTTGAAGCTCATATCCCCCGAGCATCTATTTCTTACTAGCATAATCTGTTTATTCCAATTATTTTAGGAACCAAGTTCCCACAAATAACCTACTTATGTTGATTCAGTGTGAATATATGTACATGCCCTATGTGCACTAGGTCCCTCGAATAACCTGCTCATGTTGGTTCCACGTGAATGTGAACATGCATGCCATTTTGCGATCTAAATTGATTTGCAAATTTGAGGCATGTAAACATGAAAAGCAGAAAAGTTGGTTGAGAGGCAATGTTCGAATCTCTGTTATAGATTAAGATAAGATAATTTTTTGAATACTTGAATACTGAAAGTAAAGAATGTACCATTTCTACCCATGCTTTACTGAAGCTTCATTTGTCAACCCAGGCCCAAACTCGACTTGCATTGTCATGTCCCAATCGACCCCAAGAGCTACCTGACCATGAGTTCCTAGTTCAGATTGAAGTGTGAGTTCATGTTTGCATTTGTTGTTAGCCTGTTCATTTCAAAATTGAACAAGGAAATAGTTTGAAAAGAAGAAGGAATTGCACTTCTATAGATCGAAGAGGATGTGTGAACATCAAAGGTAAGTTGTTGCCACGGTTATACATTTTGTTTGGAGACATACTTTTGCAAGCTTATGCGGAGTAGTTATGGCTGACGTGAAGCTGATTCAAGTAAAAAATGGGTCATTACATTTGAAAAGAGAGAGGGTGGGGCAAGCTGCAGAGTGATGGGGCCATTATTTTGGTTTAGTGAAGGTTAGCATTACTATGTATTATATTGCTGGATGTTGGAATTGGCTGATTCTGGTAGTGTATGAGGAATAAGATATATATACAATACTTCTTAGATACTTATAAAGCTCATTTGGGTATGTGCCTGATGCTTAACCTAGAACTTTGTCATATGTTTATTATCTTGACATGAACTTGCCTCGATCAGTTATTCACTGTACTCTATGCAAACTCGAATTGTTTGGCTCTGGTCGGGATTGGTTAGGCAGCTTAGGCTGCTCGACCTGCATCTTTGTGACTCTGTTCGTACAAGTAATAGGAAGGTGGGTCGCTACATTGTTACTGGGGAGAAAGCAGTATGGGGCATTCTTATGAGATCCATGTTACAAGTGTTGATGAAGGCTAACCCTTGTTATGATGTTCATTTCCCTTGTATTCATTTATATGAACAATGCTTGATGTTGATAGATCAAAATAAGATCTTTCATTGGCACCATTCAAAGGGCACATTAAATTGGCAATGTAATATTTGATGGAGGTTGACCTACACAATATTTCTTGAATTTGTCTGAAGTTAATGATCCTAGTGTTTGTTGTAATATAGGACTGGGGGAGATGATGCCTGCCTTCACAACTACGGGAAACGACACTGGACCCGGAGAAGAGGATGCTGAAGCAGTTGGTGGTGGATGATGCTGCAGAAGCAAATGTTGTTTACTCCTCTCTGATGGGCACTTGTGTAAGTAGAACAATCGACAATATTTATTTTTAATCGTAGTTTGCAGTATTTGCGGATACAAAATAACAAAACGGCCGATACCGATACAATTTGGCATGAAGTGATCCCATACTGATTTGGGGATCTTTTTCCCCGTTAATTTGATAGAAAATTGAATGAAAAAAAAAAATCAATCAACAAGGGTGTAAAAGCATAGTAAGGTTGTAAAAGCATGTAAATAAAGAGAACTTATTTATTGCAAGCAAACCAATGAGCAATGATGCATAATATTTCATTCAATTTCAAAACTACTACGAAACAATATAGAAAATACTTAATAATGTCTAAATATATATAAAAAAAAATCTAAATTCTAAATTTTTAATTATTTAGTAATAATTGTTTGTTTTCCGATACCAAAAATTCCGACACACCTATTTGAAACCAGCAGCTGCCAATCCTGATACTGAAGGGTTCGATATCGTTACTGTGACTGCGGACCTTGTTTTCAATTCTGCCCTTCGTTGTGTTGTGGCTATTATCTACCAATTGAATCTCTTGAATTTGATTAATATTCTTCTGCACATCATTTCAGGTTGATGTCCAAATGGAACTGATTGAAAATTGCGCTAGCACTATAAACCTAGGGCACATGGATATTTGAGTCAGGCATGTGCCCAAACTTCATATATGCAAAAAGCACCAGCTGATGATATTGATTTTGCTAATAGAATTCGATCTTTGGTTGCCTATATTGGTGCGTTCAGGAGGCATCAACAGAGTTTCTCGCTTACTTTTACTTCACAACTTCCTTGTGGTGCCGAGACATTTGGAGAGGTGATTGTAGTTACTATTTTAGAATCTTCATTACCACAGTAGCTTTTTTTTATTCAAATGTGACACATTCATTTATATATATGTTAGTTTTGTAGCTACACGTAGAGTAGCTTCGACATCTCTTTCTTAAAACATGAGGATTTTTATAGGTGATGGTATAGTACCGATTTTGTTGGACATGTTCTGTTATTGTTTGTGGTAGAGAAATGTGTGCTCGAATTCTGATATTTCCTACGCCAAACTACGATGTTGTTTTAGATATAGATTTGTTGAGTCAGTATCGTGTGACACTTGCCTGCCAACATGGGAGCGTCAACTTCGGATTGCCTGATCATTCGGAGTACGAATTTCTTTGAGGAGACGGAGATCAAGGCCTCCCCATCTTTGAAGAACATTTTGGAGTGGAGGACATGACATGATAAGCAAGCTCTACTCTCTGATCGAGAGGGGAGTTTTTTTATCAATTTGGTGCCAAGAGCAGCACCCGTGGCTTCAAGTGTGTACCAACTGGAAAAGAAGGATATGACTAGGCCAGCTACGTACTAAATAAAGAGTACACCAGTATCTTGTAATACAGTCACGGTTGTATCTAGACAATGGAGTTATGGACTACAATCCAACAATCATCTTAGGATTTCACAGATAATCCTATGTCTCGATTAGGAAATAAGAAATAATAAAATATAAGATAAACCAGAAATGTGTCTCAAATACTCTTATCATAATAATCATGAACCTAATGCGACAAAATGAGATAATAGTAGAACCGTCAATCATATATGATCACATAATTAGATGCAGTCTAATATATACAATCACGATGTTCAAAAGACAGAAAACATATTGTCGGAGTACACAGGCAAAATATGTGCTCGATGGGTAAATAGCTCAAAATCATATACATAATAAGAGTGGCGGAGAAGGAACCCACTCAGATCTCTTGGCTACTACCCTCAGGATGTGCGTTATCGAGTAGAAGCTGCAGTAGATCATTGGACTCTGCTACGAAATTTGGCCATACAAAACTAGGAAGGTCAATCCCCCTAATAGCAAGTACCACAAGAATGCTCGAAGGAATAATACCTAAAATCGGACATGAAATAGTAAACTAAAATCCTACATCGCAGACTAAGGTCCGTAGTTTGCCGTCGGGACATACCAAATAAGGACAAGAGATGGATAACTACGTTCAGGACATCGTTACATATCGAAGTCTACTAGCAAGCAGCGGAATAAGTGTGCAAGAAGTGAAAAAGTTGAGCGTCCAAGCAATTCTGACGACAATTTGTATAATTAATAGTCCGGGTTATCCAGTTTAAATGAAATAAGAATTCGTCAAATCGTACGATGCACAAAGCAGCGTGGTTAGACGTACAACATTAAAATTTTAAGGTATAGTCATCATACTACCGTCGATACCATAACGTAGACTGAACGTACTTACGCTCTCGTACCTAATCATTTGTAAGCATGTCATGATAATTCCCTATACTTGGGGAAGACAACTTGGATCTCCTTCGGTAGTAGAGAATACATTTGGTAGTGCACTCGATGTGTGTATGCTTGTTCTATACTTGCCATTTGTGAGAATATATCTCCATAGCATCGAGTAAGCCGACGGTATCCAATGTGTTGAAGGAGCTGGTTTCAGCATAATGATGACCTATTTATCAAGGTTTATGAGGGATGGTACACCAGAACCGACGCTACTACACGTGGCAAAGGCATTATCCGGTATTGTAGTTGGAAGTGGCACACTTGGAGTGTCTCCAATCCTATTGTCTTGTTTTGTGTTATGATTCTTATGTGGCATGAGATACAAGACAATGTCCTTCATAGATGGTAAGAGTATATTCATAAAAGAGAATGAGGTAGAAAAGTCTTCTTCAATGCAAAAGTATTAAGAAGACAATAAAAAGTACTTTTTTTCAAGTTCCAAAACAACTTCTCTTCTTCCTTTTTTTTTTATAAATATTTGTATTCATAATTGATGACGTGGAGATAAAGTCATTGTCAAGTACATTGTCTAGAACTAGATAACTAACTTTACAATGTCTTTGCCATGTCACCTTCATAATTTATTTGACATCTGCATTGGAGAATATTTAAAAAAAAAAAAATGAAAACTAGTCATACCTATGTGGCAACAACATTTTTTTTCCAAACTCACAATAGGGTTGGAGATGCTCTAAAGGCTGAACGAAGGGTGATGCCATTGGATGTGATGCAACTTTCAGTGGCAGTGATGCTACAATATCGTTTGGTTCGCGGAAAGGAAAGAAAAGAAAATTAATTCCTTGTTCTTTCTTTTTTTCGGAAAAATTACAAGTCATATTTATTTTTCTTTTCAGTGTTTGGAGAGGTAAAAAAAAAAATTGAAGGAAAAATGAATTTTCTATGGTGGAAAAGTGATTCTTTGGTTGGGTGGGAGGAATTGCTTGCCCTCCTATTTTTTCTTCCTATGAGAATCATTTTCCTTTTCTTTGACACGCTTAATGACTACACCGATCTGGCTCCCTATAACTACACAATCTAACGATTACCTTAGTCTTACAGTTTGAACTTGCATTCCTCTCTTAGTGAGTTTCCAGTCTCCCAAACATTGAAAAAAAATTACTTTTTTTTTTCCAATATTAAAATTCTGCGAACCAAACGAGACCTAAACTGAGTTGAGGATTATCTACAAACAACTACATTACATAGTTTTGCATTTGAGGATCAATGACCAGGTTAGGAGGTAATGGCATTGCTTGATTTAAGCCTAAGATGCCCCTCACCAAAGTAAGGTTTGGTTGAATCGTCGATGAGATAACAGTCATTGTACTTGGTACACTTTGTTCTTGGTTGGCCTATATATATGTCCAGTTGGTAGTGTTCATGCTTTGAGAGTTGGCCGTTGAAAGTATCAACCTTGTCTTAGTTTGATCGTTCATTACTGTTGATCGTGCCTTATTCTATGCTTGCGATATTTAAGCTTTAGATTTGAGATCGTAACCTCACATGAGAGCTTTCCATGAAAAGGAAAGAGCGTTAGCACAAATGGCACCAATTTATTCGAAAAAAGATATTTGGCATCCGTCGGGTGCACCTTCTCCCCTTCCATGCACCTGTGGGTGCCGAGAGGGTCAGGAGGCCGTCGGAGAGCCGAGAGGATGGCGTAAGAGGAGAGGGAGGACCGGAAAGGGGGTACTGTGCCTCCCTGACTGCCGTCGCCTCCTCCACTTTTTTCCCTTCTGTTCCGTCGCTGCAACCTCCCTCCCTTCTCTCGCTCTGCCGCCGCCTCCCTCCTGCACCGTCACCACCTCCCCCCCCCCTCTTTCTGATCAGCTTCCGGCCACCCTGACCTTCTCCGCAGTCGCGGGTGCACGAGATGGACCGTGCACCCGGATGCCAAATAGCAGAGTGCAATTTATTTCAACTTGAAACGGCCGAATCCTTGCTGGGCTGGGCTGGGCTGGGCTGGACTTCAACTCATAGATCAGCCCTAGACCGAGGACAATGCACTCCAATCGCCTTGGAGAGTCGATATGACCTCCCTTGTGTCGCATGCACAAAAAAATCCACTATGGTGGGGGTTCTTAGTAGAATCCTCTGTGATAATCAAGTATGAAATGGAAGCCGATAAACTAAAAGTAATAGAAATTAGTCTAAAGATCGAGTTGGGCGTCATGAAACACTATTTGTAGGCGTCTAAGAATGATATACTCGTAATTAAGTTCATGTGTATTACTTACTTTGCTACTTTGGGCTTTAAATGTAGACTTTAGCCCATGTTGCTTTATCTTTTCAAGAATTTAATCATTACAGATAAATGATTTATAATATAATCCTATGGCCAATATAATTTCGGTTATTCAACATCGGGTGTAGTTATAGAATATGTGGGATCTAGCACGGTTAAAGAACGTGCAAGCACACCTAGCACGAAGTAGAACATGAATACCATGTGCATGCTCATCTAAAATGATGGAATATGATTAGTCGTCAAAACAACATCAGATGGTCCAAAATTGATCTACAAGCGATTTAAAATCTATTTAGAGATATAACTCTTCTTTATGCTTTGTCACTCTCGTATTCAGGAATTATTTATTGAAATCTTCTAGAAAGAGTTACTCTTTTGAGGTTAAAAGCGGAGCTTCTAACTCATCTTTTATTAAACCGGAGCTATTGATGCAAGTGAAACTTGAATCTAAAAGTCAACATCGAATATCTAATCGGACCTTTCTAGAAATTGGTAAATGGGAAAGACGCTCTTCTTCTTCTTCAGCTTGAGTTTGAATAGACAGTGATCCCATATAAGATGCCGCCTTAAATTGCAATCGAAGTCAGAGACTTAGATGGAAGAGTGAAAGAAAGAGAAGGCGTTGGAAGGAAGTGACAGAGACGGAATCGAAATAAGACAAGATCTAACAATTGAAATCGCACGCATCATACAAAGATTTGTTGATCCCTTGGACTAGCAAAGAGAGCGACTGACAACGGGAGGTGTAGTTACGTCTGCATAATTAGATAAGGCCTTACAGTACGAGATACAACATCCTATATATTACTCATGCCGATGATAGTACGGATTTTTTCAAAAAAAAGGGACGAATTATAGCATAATTGCGAAAAAATGGAAATTTTTTTAATATTTTGCAACTAAGGGGACAACTCGCCAACTTAGTCGGCGAGGTCAAACGCAACTGGACACGCTCGCCAACTTAGTTGGCGGGGTCAAAGGGCTCGCCAACTCAGTTGGCGAGTTAGGGGGCAGTGCTCGCCAACTCAGTTGGCAAGTGAGTGGGGGGGAAAAGGAGATTTCGGCCGTTGGCTTCTCGGGATGGGGGGCGGGGGTGAATTATAGCCGTTGGCTTTTGTGGAGGTTGGAGAGAGGAATTATAGTCGTTGCACAACGGCTAATACAAACTTCTATATATTTTTCTGTCTCAACCAAATCATCCAGCACTCTCACTCTCTTCCCTCTAGCAAAGCCTCAAGCACTCTCTCTGTCTCTCTGCCTCTAGCAAAGCTTCCAACACTAAAAAATTTTTGCCTGCAGTCAAAGTTCATCTGAGTTTCTTGTAGCAAAAGTTCTCAACCGTTATGGATCGTAGCGTAAGAATTGTATGCTTGCACGGCGGTAAAGTAAATGGGTTAAATTACGAAGGAGGAGAAAGCCAAATTTTTTTAACTTATCCGAATATTAGTTTTGAAAATATACGTAATCATATTATTGAACGTTGTTCTATTCATTACGATTTTATTCTGAAGTCTATTTTTTGTTCTAATTATTTTTTTATAGATAGTGAAGATGCATGAAATTATATTCTTGAGATTAATTCACAATCACGGTATATAAAAATATATGTTATTAAAGTAGCAACAACATTAGATAATAGAAATAGTGAATATTTTTCTGAATACCAGCATGTTAGTTCGGGTACTAGTCCTTCTCAACAAATTGTTTCATTTTCCCAAGAAGGTCATTCATCAGATGAATCTAACCATGATGATGATAGTGACAACGACGATGGAAATAGTGATGATTTAGTTGAAAATGTAGATTATACGGTAGATGATGATGTTGTAAAAGTTATCACTGATGAAGTATTTAAGGGACAATCATTTTCTAGTCGTTCTCACTTTAGAAACTTTATAAGTAATTTAGCAATTAAATATAATTTTAGTTGTTCAGCTAGTGTTATGAATAATGCTCGTGGAATTATATATAGTTGTGATCAACCGAATTGTAATTGGAGAGTATATGTAAAATCCATTGGAAATGACGATATAGTTAAAGTTAGTACATTAGAAAATCGTCATTCTTGTTTAGGGAGACTTAGTACAGGACAATATCAACTAGCTACCGTTGCATGGATTAAGACCATGATAATTGACATTATTAGAGATAACCAGTAATATAGTCCATCACAAATTGTTAAAGATATATATAGGGAGCACCGTATACAAGTTAGTTATTCCAAAGCCTGAAGAGCCCGAGAGACGGCATTAGCTGAAATTAATGGTAGTTATGATGAGGTATACGCTAGTCTTGAGGAGTATTGTTATAGAAATATGGAGACGAATCCAGGTAGTACATGTTTTATGAAAACTGCAGAAAATAATAGCTTTCAACAAATTTTTATTTGTTTTAAGTCATGTATTGACAGGTTTTTAAGGGGTTGTTTACCGGTTATTAGTACTAATACTACATTTCTTTCGTCTAAATATCAAGGTATCTTATTTATTGCTCGTGCTCACGATCCTAACTATCAATTATATCCTATTGCTTATGATGTTGCTGAAGGTGAGAATAGTGATTCTTGGTCTTGGTTTTTAAACTCTCTTAAAATATCTTTTGAAAGTTTTTTCAATGATTAGAGTACAATTTTATTTATATCTGATAAGCAAAAAGGATTAATAAATGTTATTCGTGCTATTTTTTCTGCATCTCCTTATTTTTTTTGTATTCAACATTTTAAACAAAACATAAAAAAAGTTACGAAAGAACGAGCATTTCAACACTTGTTAGACTCGCTTGCTAGATCATATAATGAAACGAATGCAGAGAGTGTGTTTGATATAATTAAAGCCGATAACATAATGTTGTACGATTGGCTTATTGGTGTAAATGATGAAAGTCGTCGATTTGAACATTGGATAACAGCGTATGCTACTTGTCCTAGATTAGATATTAACACTTCTAATCTTGCTGAATGTTTCAATAGCTGGATTAAGAAATTACGATATAAGCCAATAACAATACTTCTTGATGGTATTAGAGCCAAGATTATTACACTTCATGACAATCGTAGAAAGAATGCTGAAAATATAGACACATATTATTGTCCGAAGATGTTAAAGACTATGGCTTGTATTATCAAAGAGAAGAATCACCTAAAAATATTAACTATTGATAGTTATAAGTTTGAAATAATAGACCGTGCAACAAGTAGAACCTATATTGTTAATATAATCGACATATCGTATACATGTTTTAGATGGTACCATACTTATATACCATGTATACATGCATGTTTTGTTTGTAGATATTATAATATTAGTATTGATAGTTTTTATCCTGCAGTATTTTCGACGGAGACATTGAGAAGTGTATACGCATAAAAAATGGAGCCAATTCCAGTTCCCTACAAGATCCAAACTCCTTTGGTTAGAAGAGAAATTAGAGTTCCAGATGTAAGATGCAAAGCCGGAAGACCAAAGAAGAACAACATCAAACCCCGGGATTCATCGACGAGAGATCTTCGTTGTAGTAATTATGGTGCGATGAGACACAACCGAAGAAGATGTACTAGTCAACCGAGAGAGTAAAATAGAATTGTTCAATACAAACTTAGAAATATTGTAATAGTGAGTCTGATAATGAAAGTTGACAAATATTGCAATCAAATATTGTTACAAATCATACTTCTAAACATTTATCTACTCATCCTCCTCATCGTCTTGCTGAGTCTGGGTAGGCAACGGTGCTGATGGAGTCGAAAAAAACTGTGTGAATATCAGGTAGCTTTCATCTCCAGCGTCCTGGTGACTAATGTCCGCTCCGGCAGACTAGTGACTAGGGCCCGCTCCAGCATACTGGTGACTAGGGCCAGCTCCAGCATAGTATTGGAAAATATCTCCAGCATATTGGTGACAAGGGCTCGCTCCAGCATAATATTGGAAAATGTCTCCAGCATACTGGTGAATAGGTCCCTCTGCACCATCCCTCCTACGACGACGAGAGTGTCTCTGTCGTACAAAGCCGGTCGGATAGTCTGGTGGAAGACGTGATTGTACTGGTGGCATTTCAGATTTTTGCCCAATACCGAGATGATCAACACGAGTCACAAGTTCCTCCATAAGAAATCGACTTTGTGAGTGAAGATTTATCTCAGGTTGTTGCAATTATTGTTGGTATACACCACTCTGAAATATGAAAGATGTAAATTAATTTTTTTATCATATATATGTATATGTAATTTTAAAAGTGTAATGAAGTCATACCAAATTATACATGAACGCAAAGTAGAATCATCTACGGATCTACTCTTGAACCTTTGCTCCTCATATTTGTATACTCGGTTGCTCATAAGAGGGCATCCCCACCATTGCCTATAATCCAAGTTACCAATGTCTGCATAATGTAAACAAAATTTGAGCAAACTATTTACACTAAATCAATACGAATAATGAGTAACTTAGAACTTACATTCCTCAACAGATCTTAGTCCGGGAGACATGTCCCTCACACTATAATTCTCGAACCGATTATTCCAATCAGCAACGAGACCAAGGATTCGTTGTATTGCATTTGCTGGCTCATAATTGACAGTCGGTGGATCATCGGGAATTATTTGACTCATCTCGAATTATCGAAGAACACGGTCTGCCGGATGGTACATGGTGAACCGATCATATATAATATAAGATCTGTGTAAACTAAACGAATATGATATCCTCTTGATTTCTGGAGCATCATCTTCATATGTGTAAGGTAACCAGGTAACATATTTAATGACATTGTATCAAATAGATATGATGTTTCACTACGATCATAACTGCAATAATTTAAAGATATTTATCAGATATTTAAATAATTACCTCATTATAATTGCAGTGTATCAAATTGGCTACAATAAAGTGATACACTCATGTATTGGTAGTATTGATAATCCACTACATTTGTGGGCCATCGCATAACAACCGAAAAGACTCCAACATCACTGAGAATGCTAGTAACAGGCCTACCAATATAGAAGTGCTCGTAGGACCAGAACTATAAAACAAAAATATGACAATAGTACAAACAAAATTTGTATTCTAATCTAACTAATTTATGTCTTTCATTCATACCTGAATCAGTGAAATACATCCACAAATACTCTTGCGTCTGGATCTCACAAATTCTGTCAAATTTGCGTATAAAAATGCCAGAGTAGCAGCTCCTCATGCATGCTGAGTAGGTTTTGTCAAATCATCCAAGAATGGTAGAAGCTGCACATTTACCATATTTTCCGATGCGTCGGAAAATAGAATTGTACCACATAAACAGAGCAAATACGCTCTAGTGCAACGAATGACCTAAAAATATTAAGTGTTATATAAACACTAAATTAAGTCATAAACAAATCTTACTAATTAAAATACATACCCGCATTTCATCTACATTAACCACCCCATCAATAGTATGATGTAGGTCTATGAAGTTGCCACGAAGCCATGTAAACTTCACAAAATGGCCGTCTTTTATACCAAATGGAGGAATAACACCGAGATACCTCCTGATCAGATCATATCTCTTTAAGTGCGGATCAAAATATATAGCGTCGCCTTTAAGAGGTAACCTAGTATATTTGCCACATCAAATAGGGTGATCGTCATCTCGTCGAATGAGAGTTGAAAAGTGTTGCGTTCAGGCCACCAACGCTCCGCAAGACTTACAACTAGATGAAGATCGTGGATTAAATATCTAATCCGATCTATATAGTAGAATCAAAAGGATTCCACCAAAGCCTTTTGGACAGAATTTAGCTCCCACGTACGATAGTTTCTTTCGGTCCGCCAGTGTACATGGATCCGGGTTTGTAAACCAAGATCATGATCGTATAACTATAAAAAATATATGCATTATATTTTATGTGCAAATTACTTAACTTGCAAACTTATAATTTAAAAAATTACCTCTCCAGTAAATATCCGATTAGATATGTGGTCTTCACGTTGCTTAATAATAAGGTCGGTAGTCGGTCCACCAGGAATACAACCATCATTCTGGTTAACCATCTACAAAAAAAAACTAACTATGATCATTTACGACTAAAATATAATAAGTCTGTCAACGATTTAAAAAATGTAACAAATAATATGTTTACTTACATTAGATTTTTGGGTTATTTTTTTTCCAGTTAATCTTGCTGCTTGCAGACAGGAAAGTGGAGGAAAAAAGAGTGTTGTGAGGAGAGGAGAGTGTTGTGAGAGTGCGGTGAGGGAGTGCTGATTTGTAGAGGGAGTGGGAGGTTTTTAGGGGGGAGGGAGGGTCTTTGAGGGAGAGGGAGAGGAGGGTCTTCGAAGTTGCAGTGATTCTCGTTCTCTGTGTTGCGTTTGACCCTGCCAACTCAGTTGGTGAATTGTCCCCCTTGTTGCAAAATTTTAAAATTTCATCATTTTTTTCACAATTATGCTATAATTCATCCTTTTTTTTTTGAAAAAAATCCGATGATAGTATGATATTCTTGAACAAGGATAACAACAGTGTGAACTGTCTCGTCTATCCCTTGAACTTTCAGGAGTCCCATGTCGAGTCAATACAGATACACTAATGATCATAGCAATCTCCTCGGTACATCAAGATCCAATTGGTCATAAACACCTTAAGGTGTTGCTCTTCACAAATTCTAGCATATCCCAGGTTTGGATGGGTAGGCCCACATCTTCACTTACACTTAGCCAGGCGACCCTGTCGGGCTGCTCCTAATTGTTCTCAGCTTTGATAATGTCAAGCTTAAAACAATGATCAGAGAAATGAAAAGAAAAAGGAAACTTATCAACATCGACTTCAAATTAGAAGCACTATGTATGTGTGTTCTCAGACGACGAAAAGACAAACTGCGTTCAAGGTACATCCCAGTTGAAGGCAATGCACAGTTAAAGGCAATGCAAATGCCCCTGCAGAAAGCACCAATTCACCTATGGTACAGCAAGTGACAATATGTGATTGATACATTACAAACAAGCAGAAATTCTTCAAGTATTACAATCATTATAGCCGGGCCAAAATGAGAGGTTCTTTTGCCAGCAAAAGAGCACTAACAGTGAAGTATATACTACTACTACTACTACTACTACTACTATACTAAGCTAAGATTCAGTGGCATCACAAATTCAGTCCGAATAACAATTTAGTAAGAATTTGTCACAAGTGCGTTTACCTACGCCATTCTGACCGCGCACATACAAACAATTACTAGGCCATTCATACATTAATCTTAAGGACCTACTCTGCCAACTAAAAACAGACCTTAAAATGCAAGCCATATTATCTCCCAATCAATCAAGCAATTCAGAAAGGGGGGTTTTCTTGAAACCATCAACAGCTGCCAGCTGTGCCGCGACAGCCCTATTTGGGAACATGTTATCAGCCTTCATCCTCTCCCTAAATCCGTAAGCAGGCCTCCTTGCATTTACGTAGGCTTGAAGCAGTGTCTGATACTGCCTCATCCTCCCTACATACCCACTCTGCTTCAACTTGTAGAAGATCTTCTCAGCATTGTGAACATCCGCCCTCTCAGCGTACTTGTCCATCACCGTGAGGTACGAGCTATATAGAGGCCTGATATGGTTTTGTTGCACTGCCCTCTGGATTATTTCGTCAGCCTTCTCAACTTCCCCGGCTCCCGCATAGAGCTTGACAATAGCATCCAGTGTTAAAGGACCAATCCTATACCCACTGTCGGCCATCCTTCTCGCCAAATCCTTCCCCTTGCCCAGAAGCTTATGCTTTGCATAAACCTTCAATAAAACATTGTAATATTTTGAAGAGAGGTTTTTCCATGTCTTCACCATGTGCTCAAAAACTTCCTCGGCAATTTCAACTTTCCCTACCTCTCCCCAAGCTTCTATGGCTGTTAAGCACTCTTCCAAACGAGGTTTGTCACAAGCCTTCCAAATCCTCTCCACGTCAGCATCTTTGCCAAGAGAAGCATACAGGGGAAGAAGAAGCCTGCAAGCAAAACGATTGTTCTTGATGTCCTCCCCTTCAATCTCCTTCAGAACTGCCTCAGCTTTCTCATTGTGGCCTCCAAAAATGTAATGCCTTGCAACCATTGCTTTGGTCCCAGGATCGGGCTCCATGCCTTTGGACTTCATCATCTCTATGAGCTCCTCCATGCCTTTTACATCCTTGGCACGACCTTTTGTGTCTATCAAAAGCTTGTACGTGAAGAGAGATGGCTGGATATCTTCTTGTTCCATCAATTTGAGGATGTCAGCGATCTTCTTGCGGTCTGTCCTTTTGTAAAGCAGCAGCAGCTGGTTGCAGACAAAGGTTGTGGTAGGGAAAGTCTCTCTCATTTTGTTGAAAACTTGCTCTGCTTTTGTAATATTCCCTCTCGAAACACAATTAGCTAGAAGAGTTCTGTAAAGCACCTCACCCATAAAGGATTCTGGAACCTTGTCGATAAATTTTTCAGCCCTGAGGAGACCATGAACTTTGGCAATAAGATCTAGATAAGAAGCGTAATCACGCTCTATGAAATCAAGACGCTGATTTTTCTCCAACCACTCCATGAACTGCAGAAAGATGTAAAGATTTTAAATGGAAGATACAGAGCCCAAATCAAAGTGAAGTGTTCACACCCTTGACCTCTTATTAAAATTCGACTTCGAATACACCCCAATCAATTTAAATGTGCAAAATTTGTATATTCAAAATAATTCTTGATAAAGGAAGTCAAAATAACCAGAAGAATTCTGCTATGGAAAACTGAATAATAAGAAAAGCCCATGTTCAACAACCTGATAAAGCATATTGCCAAGATAACCAAGTAAATAAAACCAAAATAACCAGAAAATATCTGCTACAAAAAACTAAATCAGAATAAAACCACATATTCTACAAGCTGAGATAACATATTGCCAAGATAACTAAGTAAAGAAAGGCAGAAGAACCGGGAACAGAACTAGGGTAACATGGGTCAAACCAACTCATAAACTTTATATTGAACATCATTCTCAGATACCTTTTAGCCCAGCACGAGTTGCATCCCTTTTCATCTAACCAGGAATCATCTGCGGGTTGCATTAGTATTAATTGATTCTAGGAATGAAGGCAAACCGCTCCTTGAACATCAATATCTGAAATTCATTTTACTCAATGAACAAATTGACATGCTTATCACCTAGTCATCATCATCCAAACTTTCTTCCAAAAACGGGGTCGGCTATGGAGCATAAGAAAGCTCCATACAAGATTTGACAAGGTTTTATAACCAGCTTTCGCCTGACATCAACCTCCAATGTTGATGCCAAATTCTTGGCCATGGTAGCTATGAGCATGAGCTGCATGGTGCCAAATTCCTAACCAACTCAAGAACTTTTTATTGAACATCATTTACAGATACTTTTAGCCCGGCACGAGCTGCATGTCTTTTCATCTAACTGGGTCTCATTTGTGGTTTACATTACTACTTGATTCTAGGAATGAAGGCAAACTGCTCCTTGAACATCAGTATCGGAAATTCATTTTACTCAATGAACAAGTTGACATGCTTATCCACCTAGTCTAATCATCATCATCAAAGCCTTTTCCCATCAGAATGTGGTCGGTTATGAAGCATAAAAAAGCTCCATACAAGATTTGACAAAGTTTTATGACATAAATGACGTCAACCATCAATGTTGGTGCCAAATTCCTCGTCATGGTAGCTATGAGCATGATCCATGCCATAAAACCACAGTGGCCAGTTCTATGATCGGTTTTCCTAGTCTACGCCTATAAAATGTTTCTTGCAAAATGTTGATGCATTGCAAGCTTGACAAACTTGACAAAAACAATCAATTAGTTGATATCATTTAATTAAATCACAATTTTGCTCATTTATCAAACTTGACAAATACAATCAAAATTATGTCTAACATTAATAAAGCTCCACTCATTGTACACAGGAAATATTGTATATTGGTATGATAAGTTTTCATATCTCAGCTGATAAATCAGTATCCATTAGTTGAATGCTTATGTTTTCTGATTTTCGAGGAAACTCTTTAACTATTGAGTATTAATCAATATTGGATAATTTTATACTTTCATGTCTGTATGGGTAGTTACGATATGGCGCTCACATCAGCAACTAAGAAAGATGTTATTCGCCAACCCTTTAGTTCAACTGAAGAAATTCAAATTCCTGGCCCTAAAGGCATCAAAACATTTATGATCCAAGCAGTATCATAGATATTATCTAGAATGACAAATCAGCAAAATTAAATATTTAGAATATTTTAGTTAAACTCAGCTCTCTCTCTCTCTCTCTCTCTCTCTCAGTTAAAAAATCCCACCCGTAACTATTGAGTATTAATCACTATTGTTTTTTTGTTTTTTTTTTTGGAACCGCCTAGAACAAGGCACCCAACTAAGCCGGCTAGTGCCCGTCCGACTAGTGCCCAACGACTTTTACAACCTTGATACAATTGTTAGCATGTTACGGTAGGTAGTTTTAGAACATTTACTACATCTAGAAACAAGAATTAGATAAGACATTTAGTATATATTGTATATTACACAACATTATAAATGTCTCCAACATGTCTAGGGAAACCGACATTTCTAAATCCAAACTGACATGAACCTGACATCCTACTTCTACAACTTCAGATCTAAGTACCATCTAAATTCTACAACTTCAGATCTAAGTAGTTCTCAGAGGTAATGATGATCTAAAAGAAGGTAACACGTACTAATCTTTGTTTCCTAGACATGAATGGAATTTTAGTGACGGTTAGGACATCCAAATTACATGAACCTGACATTCCAAGTCTACGACATTGAATCTAAGTATGATGAAGTTCTCAGATGAAAAATTAACATTTACTGATATCTGTTGTTTCCTAAACAACCATCAAACTTTAATGGAGGACAGAAGATTGTGATCAACCTACAAAATTGTCACAATATGGATGCTAACTTAAGGTGGTTCACGGCAAGGAAGATGCTCACGTAAGGTTTATTGGAAGTTCGTGGAACTGCGAAAGCTGCAGCTATGTGATGTTGAGATTCTAATTAGAATCTCCCTGTTATGGATCACACTACCAATTGAAAAGTTGAAAGAATGACTGCCAGGTGAAACAAGAATTTTGAAGCCAAAAGGAGACATCAGGTAGGAATAACCTCATAAATCTTGAGAGAAGAACCAGATAAGATCAGTCTTTACTTGAAAGGATGCACTAAGGATGAATAATAATTAGGATATAGAATAAAAAACCCTACTGTTTGTTGTGTTTGAATTAGTGTTCATGTTCGATCAATTTAGAGATAATTACTTGTGCTCTGCAGCTAATTTGTAAATAAATCCTTCCATAGTTAAAAACATTTACTGATATCTGTTGTTTCCTAAACAACCATCAAACTTTAATGGAGGACAGAAGATTGTGATCAACCTACAAAATTGTCACAATATGGATGCTAACTTAAGGTGGTTCACGGCAAGGAAGATGCTCACGTAAGGTTTATTGGAAGTTCGTGGAACTGCGAAAGCTGCAGCTATGTGATGTTGAGATTCTAATTAGAATCTCCCTGTTATGGATCACACTACCAATTGAAAAGTTGAAAGAATGACTGCCAGGTGAAACAAGAATTTTGAAGCCAAAAGGAGACATCAGGTAGGAATAACCTCATAAATCTTGAGAGAAGAACCAGATAAGATCAGTCTTTACTTGAAAGGATGCACTAAGGATGAATAATAATTAGGATATAGAATAAAAAACCCTACTGTTTGTTGTGTTTGAATTAGTGTTCATGTTCGATCAATTTAGAGATAATTACTTGTGCTCTGCAGCTAATTTGTAAATAAATCCTTCCATAGTTAAAAACAGTACAAGCTATCTCATACTTCTCAATTGAACAGACCATAGTTATTGTAATAATACTAGTTAATCGTGTAACATGAGGAACATTTTAAATTTCCTAGCAGTAAAACATAAGTTGGTTCTTAGTTGTTGGTTTTTACTTTTTAGAGGAACCTCCACTTTTAATTATGGTTGCCATTCTAGTGCTCGAAAATTTACCATATTTTATTACTTATTTGATCCATATAACAATAGTTCATCTTTCAAAATAGGGGCAAGACAATAGAAAGATGGTTCCCACATTCATAATCATAAATCTTTTAAATTGTATTTGTGCTGCTTCTTTTTTTTAAAAAGCCATGGCAGCGCATATTTCTCTGTAGTTTTGACAACAAAAACTTTTTCTCTCCTCTAGTTTCACCATAAATCAGCTCTTCACTCAACTAGTATATATGCACGTGTGTTGCAGGTATTTTATACTATTAGTAAGAGCAAACAATAGTCTTTTAATTTCTTTTACTACTTGAAAAGAGACGAGCCTCTTAGTTTTTTACTACTTGGGAAGAATAAACAACAAGTCCTTAATTTTTTTTTTCCTATGCGTAACTTAACTACCCATATTAAATTTAATGAACAATTTTAATTAGTAAGGATATTTTTGAGAGGAAAAAATTCCATGGTGAATCATCACTTTTCTTATTATATAGTAGTATAGATAGATATAGATTAAGTAGGTTTGATTGACATACAATAGTCATGTTTAAGTTAAAAAAGCTTACAAAATCGTAAGCAAACAAATTTAAATTTCATTTCCTACAAGTCACCCCAATGCACCATGGCATGAAATCTAATATATGCAAAGATCAAATTATTGTGGGAGTTCGTGCAAGGAGTGAGCGTTACCAGCAAGGCCTTGGCAAAAAGGCGTCGCCTCCGGAGCTTAAGCATGGCGAGCATGATCTCGTTCCGTCCGAGCGGCTTGCCTTCCTCTGTCCACTTATCCAGGACAGCGCCAACGGTCTGGTCGGGCTCCATCAGGCTCTTGAAGAGAGGCGAGTCCATGCTCCTCCTGCTCTTCCCCTCCGCTCCCTTCTCACCCTCCGTGACGTCGACGTCCAGCAGCTCCAGCGACTCGTCGGCGGCAACTTCTTCTTCGTCGTCAGACGTGTCGGAGCCGACCACAACATCTTCTTCGGATTTTGGACTGACATCGTCGATGACAACATCTTCGACCTCGTTGGTCACCGGAGGAGGGACTTCGAGGTCGGAGAAGCCCTCTTCCAGTTCCTCCCCGTCGCTGGACTTCGCTCCCGAATGGGAGGAAAGGTTCCTGCTCCACAGGAGCGGACACGCGGACACGGAGAATGCGCGGGTCGACGTCCTCGGCAACAGGTACGCCCCGACGGCGTCGCAGCGCGCTCCTCTCTCTGTTTCTCCGCTCCGCGACTCCGGCGGCGTGGAGCAGCAACCGGCGGCGCCGCGATGGCTTCTGCTGCTCCCGAGGAAATGAAAAATAAAAATTCCAACTTTAGTTTGAAATCACAATTGATAGAGAATAATTCTAAACCCTAGCAGGGAGGGAGGGAGGGAGGGAGGGGGTTTATGGACGTGGAGGAGGGATGTACCTAAGAGGGATCGATGCTCTGCGGATGGTCCACATGTCGGAAACCCTAACCATAGTAGATACGAGAAGAGGAAGCAGAAGGAGGAGAAATGGAGAGGGAGAGGGAGAGGGAGAGGCTGCCACCTAAACTGGGGTTTAGGGCTTGGGGTTCTTTTTTCCCGCACTAACTTTAATACAATCAATAATGCTAAGTTTGCTTACAATCTTCTTACAACCCTCTCAACCACCTCTGCTATGTGGGCCACCCTGGCCTCACCTCTCCTCCAATGAATGATCGACATATGGCGTTCCGACTATGTGACGACCATCCGGACAGTCATCGGGTCCCATCTACCCCCCTCCTCCAATGGACGGCTGCCACATAGGTGCCACGTGGCGGTTGTAAGAGGGTTGTAGGCATTTGGTTATAGTCCTAGCATAGCCCTTAATACAATAGAACTAGACAAAAAAGTTATTATTATTTATTTATTTAAAAAGAAAACCTCTTTATTATCTGATTGAGTAGTAGTTACTAGGGATGGCAATTTTCTCTCGTACCCGATGGGGACCCGATTTTTTTCTCCGAAGATGATGGGTTTAGGGATTTAGAACGGGGACGAGGACGGGGATTAAAAAAAATTCGGTCGAATTCGGGATCAGATATGGGTATAGTACTCCCCGTCCTAGTAAATCCCCGAACTCAATTACTTATACCCACATGTCTTTGTTGTATGGAACTATAGATCTTTATTTGGAATATGTTTTTATGGGATTAACATTCTATCTTTGTTATTTTCTATTGAAGACTTCTATTTAGTAATTGTATATTTTTGTTGGATTAATATTTTTGTTGTTGTTGTACTGTATCATTTTCTCTATATAGTAGTATATTTTTTTATGAAAGCCAGGTTTTATTAACATATCTTGTATATTTTTCTTTAGATTGAAAATATTTTTTTAAAGCTTATAATGTACAAAAAAAATGTTAACGGTGCAGGAGACGGAGAGGGAGGGGGAGAAAATTTTTGGCTTCGAAAGTATTAACGGGACAAAGACGGTGAGTGCATTGTTTAACGGGGATGGGTACGGGGAGTGCATTGTTTAACGGGTACGGGGATGGAGATAAAAAGCTAAACCCAAACGGGGATGGAGACGGAGATTGGGATTCAAATACTAGTCGGGGATGTAGATGGGGAGTATGGTCCCCGGCCCCTACCCGCCCCGTTGTCATCCTTAGTAGTTATAGGCACCAACGGTACAGTCAGGTTGTGCCTGGATATCATCAGACAATAACTGGATAATACAAGCAGGAGGTTGGAAGCAAATAGTGTTAAAAGTATAATTTGAAGCATATTTAGCCAGCGAGTGTGCGACTTTGTTTGTACTTCGACTAGTGAACATGATTTCCTTAACATCAGAATAAAGGAATTGATGTTTGGTTGAGACGAGCAGCTCCCTGAGCTTCCATGGGATAAGAGATTCCCCTCCCTTGAGAATCCCGACTACTGTCAAGCAGTCGCTCTCCAAGATAAAGTTTTTAGCCTCAAGACAATAAGCCAAATAGATTTCCTGGATGACTGCATGAGTTTCTAATTGAATACCTGGATCATAAGTGAAAAAGTTGTCTGAGCTCTATGTAGCAACTACTATGAACCTTCATAGTGAATCCCTGGCTACAGTAGCAGCTGCGATACGGGAAGCAGAGGTCGTACCAAAAATGTTAATTTTGATAAGATCTTCAATTGGTGGGTCCCAATGATTTTGATTAACCCCACTTCTGCGCATGTCTTATAGCATACTTGAGTTACTAGTATGATTCCTTGCAAATGCTAGGTGGATAGATAGAGCGAGTTTGATCATGCTCTTTGTCTTAGGGGTCTTCTTTCGAAAAACACAGTTGCATCTTGCCTTCCAAATGGTCCAAAGATGTCACGGCTCGCACCCGGTGTGAGGGTACGAGTACGTGGATACGTTCAGCCTACGCCGTAACATCACAGTAGAACGATGTCTAGGTCAATTATACTATCTAACCATCTCACACAATAATGTATAAACCTGTCAATGATATCTCAACTCCATACGAAGGATAAGATGATAATGATATGAAAATCAATGCTCAATCACAATAAACAAGAGGAAGATAATTGTACGATATCAAATAGAAGAATAGAATCACAAAGTCACAACTCCAACCAAATCCAAGTCTAAATAGTTTATCAAGGAAGCACAATGAATCTCAAATACATATAACATGCCAATGTCTAAGCTGGAGAGATATCCAGTACAGAAGCTAAGTAAATAAAACTAAGGTATCTAGTGACACGGGCTAGTCCTTCCGATAATCACTCCTGAATGTCAAGGCCCAAGGTCGCCACTCCCTCATGCGGTCTGTAATACGTCAGACACTAGTCCTCTAAGTCATCGTTTAAAAAATATATATAATCAAGATGGAACGAGCATACCTCTAACAGCAGTTTCAGTTAAATGACAAAGACTATAAAACAGTAATAGTGAGTGCAATACAAGCTGAGAATAAATAATTGAATAATAACTGATAGTATCAATATGGAAAATGGATAAACACAACTATATGGTAGAGAAATAAATAGATATAGCAATAGAGAACATCTCAGTGAAAATAAAATAGACAAGAAAGAACTATACTCACTAATGTGCCTTGAAGTATTAGTGTTGACATGTGATCGGCTTGGAAACTTGCACAATACGATAGGGCCTGGCTAATCATATGTGATCCACTGTACTAGTCGGCCAAACCATTATACGTTCCACAAGAATAACTTGTACAGTAAGGATAACATGCACAGTAAGCAGGAAAAATAATATCTCATGACGGGGATCCATACTATACCAATCCGTGTACCATCGTGTCAGAAATCAAGTAGAACATCACTAAGTACTTGAATCATAGTAAATGCCATATAATAAAAAATATCAGATAATGTACTCGCTTGTGATCCTGAGCAAAGTGTGAGGATTGAGGTCCAAAATAGAGTCACAAAGACCTAATATGAAATAATTAATGTTAAGGAGTAAAATAAAATGATAATTATGAATAACTAGCTAGGATGATGTTTCTAGGCCATAACTAGGTCTTGGAAGTCAAACTAGGTCAATACCTAGGTTTCTTGGTCAATACTAGATTTTTTAGGTTTATGCTAGTTTTACCTTGCTAATATCTAAGTATATTACCTAATGTTGGATATACTAGCTATACACTATATTATAATATATAATTGTATTATTACACTAATTCTTAGTATCTATACTTAGTATCCTAAAATCACCTTGATACTCTTGTATCAAGATACCACTCCAATACCCAAGACTCATACCCTCATAACATTACCTTAACTTGAAATCAACTCGTATTCAACACTACCTAATACTATCCTAACACCCACATTTATAGCTCACTGGATACACTCCTAATACTCTTACAGTTGTTCAAACACTGAACACACACACCTTGTTACATTTATTCCCAGGTACCTATTGCTGTTGTTGCAAATATTCCTAAGCATCTACCCTTGATACCTAATACACTATATCCTATACTTAAGGATACTAAAACACACAACTTGTTCCTTACCCAAGTACAACCCTTCACTCGCTGGTACCATGCTATACATGCTCATGTCAGAGAACTAAAAATAAAAAAGTATGTGGCAACATTAATCCATTACTTATACTGGTACACTAGTATGGTCACTAATACGCACCCTAAACTAATAGATACTCACTTACCTACACAGATGACTATACTCAACTAACACTGGCACTTACTAGCCTAACACTTGCACATCCTCATACACAACCTCACTACATTATACACTTTTGGCTTACCTCACTAGACAACCTGTACACTTGCTCATTACCCCATTGTTGCAGGCACACACTTTCACCACCCTTCTCTACTCAATACTTGACCCGACTGATCATATAATCACTACTACCAGCAGTTTCCCCTTTCAACTAATTTGAACCCTATCTACCAAATCCCCTATAACCTATGATACCTGGAATACCCCAAGACTTAACTGTAGAAGCATGAAAAATACGCTACAGGATTATACGCAGTATGCATAAAACCCACGTAAAGCAGAGTTTCAGTGTTGTGTGGCGTAAGACATGACTTCAGAGCCATCGACGTACAGCAGAGCTTCATCGCTAAGTACAGTGTAAAATATAGCTCCAGAATAACCCGCGTAATACAGTATTTCCAGACTGCTTCAGCGTAAAAAGGTTGTTACATCTCCCCTTCGGCGTAAAATCCATCTGCTTTTAATGCAGCATGGAAGTGCACGAGGAACTCTTCGTATTCCTCAAATGAACCTGTCAGATCATGCAGTGAACCTGACTCCTGACAAAGAGTACTGCACGACTACCCAGACGATGGCTGTAATGATGGTTCGGCACAGAGACCCAAACCGTCGTTTAGTGACATTTCCTTGATACAAATTGCTTTTACGCATTCAAGGGAATATGTCACGACCCGCACCCGGTTTAGGGGCACGAGTGCGTGGGTACGTCCAGCCTACGCCGCAGCATCGGCGGTAGAACGCTGTCTAGGTCAAGTACTATCTAAATAATCTCACACTAGTATCCAACTCCATAAGGAGACACGGATAACACTAATAAATCTAGAAATACTCAATCACAACTACAGCACGATAGGAAATGAAGAAATAAAGAATACAATACAAGTCTAATGACAACATAATCATACCTGCAATCCTTAACTTCCAATCCCCAAGTGTCAGAAACCAGTCTACTATGGTCACAGTCTGGAAAAATATTTTCCAGTCAGGAAGAAGCAAAGTACATCTCTAAATAGCAGTTCTATATAAATGACATAAACTATGTAGCAGTTCTAGATGGAAACATACCAGATGCATGTATAGGTACGAGAAATGTACAATGAGAGAAATACTGGAAATACTGTAAGTAAATGCAGGAAAAGAACCATATGTCACTGAGCAAGAAACCTATGACTAAGTGTGTGAGTACTAGCTTTAACATGTGATCGGCTTGGGACTAGTAAACTCATTACATGGGTTAGTAGGGCTAACCGATGTAACAGTGAGGAGGCATGTAAACTCATTACATGGGTTAGTAGGGCTAACCGATGTAACAGGGAGGAGACATGTAAATGGTCAGGCCGCACCCGACGTGATATGTGGGGTGAGCTATGGTGCATATAAAGTTGGGTATGATCACATATCTACACTAAAGTACTCCCCAAACCACCGACTGGTATAGTAGATCCAATCATGGTACGCTATGGCACAGGATTCCCTAGGAAGGTAGCAAATCTCCCCGGGAATTAGTGTCTGTACATGCACAAGATATCAAGGAAACAAGTCTCGTACAAGCTACACCATGAATAAGGAATAACATCTCATGACGAGATCCGTGTATACCAATCCGTGTAACCATCGTGTCAAGATCATGGATATTTACACTAGATACAGTGAACATAGGAGATATCATAAATTAGAAACTAATCAGAGAATGTACTCGCCTTGGGTCCTTAGCTGGTAAAACCAATGTCCTGTCCCAGAGTATCGTTTGGAGGAACCAACAGTCCTAAAAACATATCACAATATCACATCACAATTAAATTAATATGTATTTATGGTTATGTCAATAATACGTATATAATATATATACCTATATAAGCCTATCAGTAAATTGTACAAAATACATATAAGTGTATTGACACTAATAGAAGTATATAGATATATATTTATATGTTATAAATATACATAACACATTTATGCATAACTATATTTAAGAATATACATATATACATATATATGTTTTAGTGAAAAATATACATTTGTTATTTCTATATATAGGTATCATATACCAAAATATATTATATACCTGTATACATGTATATATATTTATATCAATACACACATACTAGAGTACACCTATACCAATATGTATATAGACATATATACCAGTATAATTAGATACAGTGAACATAGGAGATATCATAAATTAGAAACTAATCAGAGAATGTACTCGCCTTGGGTCCTTAGCTGGTAAAACCAATGTCCTGTCCCAGAGTATCGTTTGGAGGAACCAACAGTCCTAAAAACATATCACAATATCACATCACAATTAAATTAATATGTATTTATGGTTATGTCAATAATACGTATATAATATATATACCTATATAAGCCTATCAGTAAATTGTACAAAATACATATAAGTGTATTGACACTAATAGAAGTATATAGATATATATTTATATGTTATAAATATACATAACACATTTATGCATAACTATATTTAAGAATATACATATATACATATATATGTTTTAGTGAAAAATATACATTTGTTATTTCTATATATAGGTATCATATACCAAAATATATTATATACCTGTATACATGTATATATATTTATATCAATACACACATACTAGAGTACACCTATACCAATATGTATATAGACATATATACCAGTATAATTATATCCTTCACTGATATTAGTACCTACTAACACACAAATTTAAATTATACTAGTATACTTTATTAAATACACAATATAAGAAAATATCCATAAACATACATATATATATATATATACATATAAAATAATTTTATACACCATATAAAATGCCCAATATACATACATATACTTAGGCATTTAATTATACATACTTAATAATTGACCACCTACTATTTTATACAATAAAATAATTAATGTACATATACATATTTTAAATACACATATATATAATTAATTCTACATACTCTAATTTACAATTAAATATCAATAAAAGAAATAATATACCTATCTTTAATTAACATTACTAATGCATAAATTTTTATTAACATACTAATACATTATGTATTTAATATTAATTAAATAAATGCTATGCATGTTCATGTATTTAAAGCAGTAATTAAATACATACCTGATTGTACAATTTACTAAAAATAATAATATACCTATTCATATGCATAATTAAACTTACATACATACCTACATAAAAATTAATTATTAATAAATTAGATACTATACATTTACATATTTAATACATATAGTCTATATGAAAATAGAATACAATATTTAATATATCTCATTTAAAGGTGTATATACTAATATTATATATACTATTAAACATTTAATAAAATAATACTATACACATATACCTATACACATATGCCTACATTTTACCAAAATAATAATTTACCCCTTAATTAGCTTTATACATATGCATATATATTCATACCCATTATATTAAAATATACTAACTAGATATACACTATACATATACAATTAAATGTTATATATACATATACAAATCCTTAATACATTATATACATACATTAATATATATACTACACATTTTTTTTTTTTTTATATATATTAATACATATACATCTTGCATTCATGTACTAAATATCATTCATATACATGTATTATATATATATATACGTATGTATATATATATATATATATATATATATATATATATATATATATATACATATATATATATATATATATAAAGAGGGAAGAGGAAGAAGAAGAGAACTCACAGCAGTGGGGGTCGCCGGAGGCTCGCTGGCCGGCCGCCGGAGGTGTGCAGGGAGGCCGTAGTTGATCGGGGAAGGAAGGGGATGGGAGTAGATGATGGTGGTGGTGAATGGTGGTGTCCGGACTGATGTGGAAGCCGCCGGACTGGAGGAACTTCGTCGGGGTGCTGGGCTCGGCCGGGGACTCGAGCGCGAGGGGGCTGCTACCAGCAGTTTCAGAGGGAGCCACCGGGGTGTACAGCAGAGAAAGGTCGGGGCTCTCGCCGGACTGTGCACGCCGGAGTCGGGCAGGCCGGACCTTGCACGCCGGAGATGATCAGTGGGCAGAGGGAGGAACTCGGGAGGGAGGAGCTCGGCTTCGGAGCGGGAGCAGCCGGACTGTGCAGCAGCAGCGGGGAGAGCGCCGGAGCAGTCGCCGGGGATCTGAGGCCCGCCGGAGAATAAACAGTAGGGGGGAAAGGTGAACAGTGTTCCCCCCCTATTGAATTCAATTTCAAATGAAAGAAGAGAAACAATAAGAAGAAGAAAAGAAGAAATGAGAAGAAGAAAAAGAAGGAAGAAAAAATTACCTACGTTGAGGATGGAGGAGGCTTGAGGAGGGTGGTGTTTTCTAGGTTGCCTAGGGATTAGGGTTGAGGATGGGACATGTCATTAAATAGGATAGAGGGTGTTTTGATGGAGGGTGAGGATGCATCCCTGGAATGTGTGGCTAGGATTGAACATGAGGAAATAGTTCATGTAGGGATTTAGGGTGAGGTTAATTAAAATATTAAGTATTCCTCATTGGTTTAAATAATTGGTGTTGGCACAAAATGCCAATTTGCAATTTAACCCCCTTAAATTTGGGAAATTGCACAAACACATAAAATGACGAAAATTTGGCGGGCGATTCGGGGTCCGGTGTTTTCTAGGGTCAGGGGGCACTGTAAGATGGGTATGGGCTGAATTTGCAGGGCACTGGAATTAAATGGAGATTTTAAAATCAGATAAAATGGTATCCTCAATTTAAATAGAAATAAAATGCAAGTTGTGTTCAACAATTAATTAGGAGTACATGGGGCCAAAATCAGGTCAGGTCATCAATACCAATATTGAAGAAGACTCAGAACAGAATATTTCTCTAATTTGGGCCGCACGAAAAATAGGTCAAGATGGCTTCCAATTTTCGATTGGAACGCACAACGATAAAAAATAGGAGTTTATTAAAAACGTCCGCGACGATTTTTGTGCGGCCAGAAATAATGTACAGGAAGCACAATTATGAGTTGCAAAAATAGCAGAATTGAAGGCGGGCATGTCTAGGGCAAGATTGTGAAATTTGTTGGAAGACAAAGTCTGGATAGTGCTCCAAATAGCGAAGCAAAGGCAATGCGCAAAAATATTAAATAAAAATACAGTAATTAATTACACCTCAAATAAATTAATTCTAAAATAAAATAATTAACCTCAAAATTCCATAATTCCGACAGGTGTTTGTCTACTAGGCTTCTAGGTCTAGTCTGCTAGCTAAAAATAAAATAAATAAACACTGCATATAATTATATATTTAATTACTCATCGCACAAAATTATTTAAATCAAATACACTATCATGCAATTAAATAAATTGTAAATAACATAATATTAAATATTGTAAAAATTTAAAAATACCCCTGTTTTCAGAATGTGGTAGTGACAAGTCTACCCACCTTAAAAGAATTTCGTCCTCGAAATTTAAAATCCTCATAGCAGCGTTTATTCATACACATTATTATTTCCCTCAAATTTTATTCATCAACCACGAATCAATTAATAATCCACAAGGTCCCTTCGCAATTTCAAAATTCTAAAATTGTTGTATAACCTGAAAATCCTCAAAGTAAATCAAAGTCCATCAAAATTTCTTGAAAGTTTTGAGTTATAATTCAATACCCGGAATTTTAATATCCACTCCTCAAAATACTCAACATTATGATATTTAAGGATTCTCCAAATGTTACATCCAATTATAAAGTTCTAAAATTCATAACTTGCAATTAAATAAATACATTGATAAATCTCCCAAAATTTCCAAATTAATAATCAACTTAAACATGTCATAATCTTTCCTGAAATTAATACATCATAATTTTCGTCATGTTAAATTCTTGACCCTTTATTTAAATCAATGTTTATCCTCGAATTTTTTTTTTTTTTAAATCCTCGATTGTTTTATTTATGTATTTACTACCATCAAAAATTAAATTTCTCAAATCATATAATCATGAACTACTCCATATTGTTATTTCACCATAAATTCTTTCAATAATTCTATAAATAGCATATCCCTAAAAATCTTCAAAATAAATCAAATCCCATTCTTATCACAATATCCTCCAAAAATTTTTAAGTTAATAACGAAATACAAGAATTTAATATTCAATCCTCTAATTGAACTCCAATCAATGCATATTTCAAAAATTGAATCTCGTCCCAAATTTGAATTTAACACTAATCCATTTGTGTTCTTATCCCTCGATTTTTTTTTTTCCATAATATGCAACGATGTAATACTTATGGAACCTCCAATACAATATTCAAAATATAAGTTCACGACCTGTAGTCCAACAAATATATCGATGGCCTTCTTAAATTCCTCAAATTTAATGATAAATTCAATCATTTCATAATCTTCTTAAAAATCAATGATTTAACAAAACTTCAATTATGCCATATTAAATTCCCAACTCTTTGTTTAATTTAATTTTTTTTTTTCCTCAAAATCTAAAGTGCCTTGTCTCTCTTTGTCAAGTCATAACCTCTTCGTTAATCTTTACTACAGTTAAATTCTCAACAATTAAAGTCTAAGAGAATTCTACCTACAACCATACAACATGCAACCTAAGGGAAATATGTATGATCATGGTGTCCTTGTCATGGTATTGCAGTCTCTGTATCAGGGTACTACTAACTACATTATAACAAGAAATCATGCATGTGAACCACAGTACTAGGAAAATCAATCAATCAAGAGTCGGGAACATTAGAAAAAGAACCTGCTAACATCTTACTTGTAGTATCTACTATCTCTAACAAACACTTAACTCTAGCACATTCACTACAAATTTCTATTCATGTACACTGGTACCCATATCAACTACTCATATATTAATATTCATATCTCTCATCTGCCAAAAATTAATCCTCAAAATAATCGTCAAGGTTTAACTTCTCGGTCGAATAAATTGTATATACCTCCTCAAAATTAGATACTTCACAAAATAAAATTTAATCACTTCTAAAATCTTTGTAGCCTTAACTATGTTTAGTGAATCAAATTTAAATCCTCAATATTTTAACAACATAAAATCTCAACTCCTTAAAAATTCTGAAAATTTAAAATTCATTTCCACCTTTTAATTTATAACTCCTGAATGTACATATTAGTGCTCACGGTCTCTGATACTCAAGGTGCACTCAATACCTCTATTGTCTAGAACTGTGTACTAAATTGTACTGCCCGAATCACTTGCACTATTACCTCCAATGATCAAAGTTATCATCAACGGTGTTTTCTTTCATGATTTCAATTTATGTCAATTGGTATATCATCTAATTATCAACACACAGAGTGCTTACTGTTATTAACGTCATCCTCGACTCATCCTCGATGTAGAATCATTAGCACTCTTGGTATTATATCACTAGCTGCATTAATGGATTATCTCATCAAGCTCATTAGACTCGTGATCACCTGTATCCTCTATAACACTCATGTTTCTTTACTCTCATGGGTATGTGTATGGTTCCTCATCTCGATGGTTGTATATGTATTTCCTTCAATCCTTTAAAGCCTATTAAACTAATCCGTGATACGCTTCACAACTTCCATTACTAATCCTGATATTTCTCTACTTATGACATCTCATTAAACCCTTTATACATATACATTTCTTTACCTTTAACATTTCCGATATCAATCATCAAATTGGACATCATGCTCCATAAATCCTTAACACAATTCCCGGATACTTAATCGTTTACATAGATCACTCAATTACATAATCATGATTATCCAGGATGGGTAATTGGCTCTGATACTAACTCTGAGAACTATCACCGATACTCTAGACTCTCCTTAACTCTCAGTCTCTAATGACACTACTCATAGAATCATTGGTACAAGGTACTATACTAAGGGCTAACTCTAGATTAAAGCCTACTGCTCACATGTCCAACTAAGAAACACTTACAACTCCTTAGCAACACAGTCAATACTAATACAAGACACAACAAAATTACAAGCCACTAATTATCATACTTAACAAAAAATCCTCAAGGAATAGGAGCTCAAGGACTGAATTGAGGACAGAGGGTATCCTTACTGCTAGTAAAGAAAGAAGCGGTGGAACAAAGTCCTGGATTAACAGAAATAGATAAGTCTTGAGATGATATTTTAAGAACCAATTTAGGATACAACCTGATAATCATACACGTCTGTCTGAAATCATGACACTCAGAATCCTCGCCACGCCAGTAAGCATAGAGGCGATAACGACAGGTTCCGTAACTAAGGTATGCAACTCTATAATCATGTCATCTAGAATACTCGCCACGCCAACCGGTATGGCTGCGAGAAACTCTAAATCTCATAACTAAAGTATGTACATCCAAGTTAGGTTCCTACGTTCTCGTCACGACAGCTGATATGGCTGCGATAAACTCTAGGTTCCATAACCAAAGTAGACGTTTTACCTTTCTCACTGTCCTCATCAATATATGTCATCAGATGATACCGTAAATTTTAGCCCGTAAAATTCATCTCAATTTGAAATCAACTCAACAGTGATACCAAGAATTAAAGTTAACAACTGGTCAACAAGAATCAAACTCAATAATGATACCAAGAATTTAATTTAATAACTGCTCAACAAGAATCAAGTCCAGTAACAACAAGCGAGAGCGGACGGAAACAAGGAAAAAGATTTAAATTGAAAATAAGATTCTCATGGGGTCATCCCAGGAAATCTTTCAAGAATTTGTGATTGAGTATCCTCTCTCATCCTAGTATCCTATGTCCTATATTCAATAGTAGGTACGCAGTAGTATAAAAAGGATGCCACACTACTACGACATCGCACAACTCGCGAAGTCAGACCTGCATGGGCCACCACTAAAAACGTGTCACGACCCGCACCCGGTTTAGGGGCACGAGTGCGTGGGTACGTCCAGCCTACGCCGCAGCATCGGCGGTAGAACGCTGTCTAGGTCAAGTACTATCTAAATAATCTCACACTAGTATCCAACTCCATAAGGAGACACGGATAACACTAATAAATCTAGAAATACTCAATCACAACTACAGCACGATAGGAAATGAAGAAATAAAGAATACAATACAAGTCTAATGACAACATAATCATACCTGCAATCCTTAACTTCCAATCCCCAAGTGTCAGAAACCAGTCTACTATGGTCACAGTCTGGAAAAATATTTTCCAGTCAGGAAGGAGCAAAGTACATCTCTAAATAGCAGTTCTATATAAATGACATAAACTATGTAGCAGTTCTAGATGGAAACATACCAGATGCATGTATAGGTACGAGAAATGTACAATGAGAGAAATACTGGAAATACTGTAAGTAAATGCAGGAAAAGAACCATATGTCACTGAGCAAGAAACCTATGACTAAGTGTGTGAGTACTAGCTTTAACATGTGATCGGCTTGGGACTAGTAAACTCATTACATGGGTTAGTAGGGCTAACCGATGTAACAGTGAGGAGGCATGTAAACTCATTACATGGGTTAGTAGGGCTAACCGATGTAACAGGGAGGAGACATGTAAATGGTCAGGCCGCACCCGACGTGATATATGGGGTGAGCTATGGTGCATATAAAGTTGGGTATGATCACATATCTACACTAAAGTACTCCCCAAACCCCCGACTGGTATAGTAGATCCAATCATGGTACGCTATGGCACAGGATTCCCTAGGAAGGTAGCAAATCTCCCCGGAAATTAGTGTCTGTACATGCACAAGATATCAAGGAAACAAGTCTCGTACAAGCTACACCATGAATAAGGAATAACATCTCATGACGAGATCCGTGTATACCAATCCGTGTAACCATCGTGTCAAGATCATGGATATTTACACTAGATACAGTGAACATAGGAGATATCATAAATTAGAAACTAATCAGAGAATGTACTCGCCTTGGGTCCTTAGCTGGTAAAACCAATGTCCTGTCCCAGAGTATCGTTTGGAGGAACCAACAGTCCTAAAAACATATCACAATATCACATCACAATTAAATTAATATGTATTTATGGTTATGTCAATAATACGTATATAATATATATACCTATATAAGCCTATCAGTAAATTGTACAAAATACATATAAGTGTATTGACACTAATAGAAGTATATAGATATATATTTATATGTTATAAATATACATAACACATTTATGCATAACTATATTTAAGAATATACATATATACATATATATGTTTTAGTGAAAAATATACATTTGTTATTTCTATATATAGGTATCATATACCAAAATATATTATATACCTGTATACATGTATATATATTTATATCAATACACACATACTAGAGTACACCTATACCAATATGTATATAGACATATATACCAGTATAATTATATCCTTCACTGATATTAGTACCTACTAACACACAAATTTAAATTATACTAGTATACTTTATTAAATACACAATATAAGAAAATATCCATAAACATACATATATATATATATATACATATAAAATAATTTTATACACCATATAAAATGCCCAATATACATACATATACTTAGGCATTTAATTATACATACTTAATAATTGACCACCTACTATTTTATACAATAAAATAATTAATGTACATATACATATTTTAAATACACATATATATAATTAATTCTACATACTCTAATTTACAATTAAATATCAATAAAAGAAATAATATACCTATCTTTAATTAACATTACTAATGCATAAATTTTTATTAACATACTAATACATTATGTATTTAATATTAATTAAATAAATGCTATGCATGTTCATGTATTTAAAGCAGTAATTAAATACATACCTGATTGTACAATTTACTAAAAATAATAATATACCTATTCATATGCATAATTAAACTTACATACATACCTACATAAAAATTAATTATTAATAAATTAGATACTATACATTTACATATTTAATACATATAGTCTATATGAAAATAGAATACAATATTTAATATATCTCATTTAAAGGTGTATATACTAATATTATATATACTATTAAACATTTAATAAAATAATACTATACACATATACCTATACACATATGCCTACATTTTACCAAAATAATAATTTACCCCTTAATTAGCTTTATACATATGCATATATATTCATACCCATTATATTAAAATATACTAACTAGATATACACTATACATATACAATTAAATGTTATATATACATATACAAATCCTTAATACATTATATACATACATTAATATATATACTACACATTTTTTTTTTTTTATATATATTAATACATATACATCTTGCATTCATGTACTAAATATCATTCATATACATGTATTATATATATATATATATACGTATGTATATATATATATATATATATATATATATATATATATATACATATATATATATATATATATATAAAGAGGGAAGAGGAAGAAGAAGAGAACTTACAGCAGTGGGGGTCGCCGGAGGCTCGCTGGCCGGCCGCCGGAGGTGTGCAGGGAGGCCGTAGTTGATCGGGGAAGGAAGGGGATGGGAGTAGATGATGGTGGTGGTGAATGGTGGTGTCCGGACTGATGTGGAAGCCGCCGGACTGGAGAAACTTCGTCGGGGTGCTGGGCTCGGCCGGGGACTCGAGCGCGAGGGGGCTGCTACCAGCAGTTTCAGAGGGAGCCACCGGGGTGTACAGTAGAGAAAGGTCGGGGCTCTCGCCGGACTGTGCACGCCGGAGTCGGGCAGGCCGGACCGTGCACGCCGGAGATGATCAGTGGGCAGAGGGAGGAACTCGGGAGGGAGGAGCTCGGCTTCGGAGCGGGAGCAGCCGGACTGTGCAGCAGCAGCGGGGAGAGCGCCAGAGCAGTCGCCGGGGATCTGAGGCCCGCCGGAGAATAAACAGTAGGGGGGAAAGGTGAACAGTGTTCCCCCTATTGAATTCAATTTCAAATGAAAGAAGAGAAACAATAAGAAGAAGAAAAGAAGAAATGAGAAGAAGAAAAAGAAGGAAGAAAAAATTACCTACGTTGAGGATGGAGGAGGCTTGAGGAGGGTGGTGTTTTCTAGGTTGCCTAGGGATTAGGGTTGAGGATGGGACATGTCATTAAATAGGATAGAGGGTGTTTTGATGGAGGGTGAGGATGCATCCCTGGAATGTGTGGCTAGGATTGAACATGAGGAAATAGTTCATGTAGGGATTTAGGGTGAGGTTAATTAAAATATTAAGTATTCCTCATTGGTTTAAATAATTGGTGTTGGCACAAAATGCCAATTTGCAATTTAACCCCCTTAAATTTGGGAAATTGCACAAACACATAAAATGACGAAAATTTGGCGGGCGATTCGGGGTCCGGTGTTTTCTAGGGTCAGGGGGCACTGTAAGATGGGTATGGGCTGAATTTGCAGGGCACTGGAATTAAATGGAGATTTTAAAATCAGATAAAATGGTATCCTCAATTTAAATAGAAATAAAATGCAAGTTGTGTTCAACAATTAATTAGGAGTACATGGGGCCAAAATCAGGTCAGGTCATCAATACCAATATTGAAGAAGACTCAGAACAGAATATTTCTCTAATTTGGGCCGCACGAAAAATAGGTCAAGATGGCTTCCAATTTTCGATTGGAACGCACAACGATAAAAAATAGGAGTTTATTAAAAACGTCCGCGACGATTTTTGTGCGGCCAGAAATAATGTACAGGAAGCACAATTATGAGTTACAAAAATAGCAGAATTGAAGGCGGGCATGTCTAGGGCAAGATTGTGAAATTTGTTGGAAGACAAAGTCTGGATAGTGCTCCAAATAGCGAAGCAAAGGCAATGCGCAAAAATATTAAATAAAAATACAGTAATTAATTACACCTCAAATAAATTAATTCTAAAATAAAACAATTAACCTCAAAATTCCATAATTCCGACAGGTGTTTGTCTACTAGGCTTCTAGGTCTAGTCTGCTAGCTAAAAATAAAATAAATAAACACTGCATATAATTATATATTTAATTACTCATCGCACAAAATTATTTAAATCAAATACACTATCATGCAATTAAATAAATTGTAAATAACATAATATTAAATATTGTAAAAATTTGAAAATACCCCTGTTTTCAGAATGTGGTAGTGACAGAATATGCTGCCTAGTGTTATACAGGCAGATGTGAGCTTTTACGCTCAGCAAAAGACGAAACAAACTGCCACGTCAAAAGCTGCTCTTCGTACAGAGCTTGAGGTACGTCTCTGCAGTTAATGCGCGTGATGGGGACAGATCTCTGCATTTAATGCACGAAATTTGGTTCTATTTTCAAAGACTGGGTGAGCCATAATTATGACTAATACGTCCACATCATCACTTCTGCATATTACGCCATCAGGCTATTTTTAGCTATAGGAGCACGCTGTATGCTATCTCCTTGAAATACGCCAACCTGGCTATTTTCAACTATAGGAGTACGCCGTATGCTAACTCCTCGGAATACGCCAACTCAGGCTATATTTGCATTGGTGCGTGATAAGGCTATTTGGTCTAGAATACGCTCAAGACCTCAGTCAAGGAAGGAGGATCGGCTATCTTTCACGCTAGCTACCTATCCATGCAGCATCAGGCTTCTACGCCTAACCGTCTTCTATGCCTACTTGGCTTCTACGCCAACTTCATAATTGTTTGGCTTTTATGCCATGGTGACAGTCATTGGCTTCTATGCCAACCTTTTCTACACGAGGGGCAGTTACCTACGTGGCTTGCATGCCGTGATCTTCACAGCAGTTATATGCGTCACCTCATAATGGGATACGCATCACACGCAGATTCAGAAGATTATTTATACGTGGGTGGCAGTTATTATAACCGCCACATAAAAAGTGCCGCACTCTCCACTGTCCGGCTTCTACGCCGACTGGACGGTTACTGTCACTAAACTCTATAAATAGAGACCTCCGTCCACGGAGGTCCAAGGTGGAGAACTCGGAGAACAGAGGTCGAAAGGTCAAAGAATTGAGGAGAGAAGTCATAAAATCAAAGAGAGAAGAGTACAGACAGAGAGTAGTGATCGACAATTTTGGCATCAAGCATCCACTCTCTCTTGCAATCTTTGAATCTATTCCTTCTTCTATAGCACTTCTTCATCATCGTGTGATCCAAGGGACAAAGTGATCGACCGCAGATCAGACTCCTATAGCAATATTTACCCAGATTAAATTTTGTACTTAACATCCTCGTATAGGATTAATAGTACTTCTTGTTTGTAAACCTAAGAAAGGGTTTCGTATAAACCTATTTATATTTCTTTCGTTTATTATCAAATACAAGATGGCAACTCTGCTGGGGACCTCTTTCTCATCTGACAAGAAAGAAATTGTTCAACACGATGCAGTATCGGTAGGATCAATGAAGAAGACCTTGGTCGTCCAATTCGACCAATCAGCCTACGAAGATATGCTTCGAGCAGGGGGTAGCTCTCACTCTCTCTCTGTCCAAGATAACAGAAAATTGCGTAAGGTGTGGATGCCCCGGACATCCCCTACCATTCCTGCCGACTCTCTGGTTTCTCCGACCAACAAGGTTGTAGCTTCGCAACCTTCGCGCCCCGCGCGTAAAATTCTGTCTCCCGTCTGTGACGTGGCAGACAAAACTTCTGACAATACCTCTGTAAGCCCCCTGATTTTCAGTAAATTTTTAATTGGGATTTTTCACAATTTTTTTGGTATTTTCTGGAATTTTTTTTCTGTAATTAAAACCTAGGTAATTGGTAATTAAATAAATTTTAATTGCTGTTAATTAATATTAAAATATTATGAAAATAATATTTTATGGTGTAAAATGAGAAACTGGATATAGGATAATTTTTTGCGTATTTATTGGACTCCGAAAACGCGTTTAAAGCCCTAAAAACTATTAAATAAATAAACCAATTTAAACCTAGAAATAAACCGGGTTTATTCCAAATAAACCGAACTAAACCAAAATGGACCGACCGGTCTAGTAAACCCAAACTCAATTCTTTATTGGGTCGGATCCGGGCCCAAACCCGACCAGACCCGTGGACCCAAACCAGAATCCTAAACCTAATTCTAGTCGGATTCCCAACCGGAATCCCTGTTTCGACTTCCTATAAATCGCCCCCGCCGGCCCAAACCCTAACCCTAAACCCCCAGCGCCGCCCGGACACACCCCCAGCACGACTCGACTCTCCCCCGTCTCCCTCTTCCTCCACCGCACAGCCGACCAGCCCCCACCGTCTACTTCGACTCCCCGCTCCACCATCGTCCCCTCCCCAAGCCTCATCGGAACCCTACCCTCTCCTCATCTCTCTGCCTCCGTCCTTCGGTCTCGCCTCCTCCGCCAACCTATCTCCACCTGGCCTCATCCTCTTTCCCGGCTGCACTACTGTACCACTCCCCTGCACGAGACGACCGCCCGAGCCCGGCCTCAACTCCGACAGACACCGCGAGCCCGCAGCGTCGGCTCTGGCGAAGACCTCCACCCGACCTATCCTTCTTCCCCCCCGTACGAACTCCTCCGACCTCGACCACTTCAACCTCCCCTCGACTGAACGACCCCCGACCGCCCCTTGTGCAGACTCCGACGCCGAGCAGTCCAACCGATCTCCCCTGTCGATCCCCCGCAGTCCGACTTCAGACCACCCCCGTGATCCACCCAGCCCCGCACAGTCTCCATGACCCGTAGCCCTAGCTCCGACACAGCGGACACGGACACAGCTCGTGTCAAGGCGACCCCGCACACGTGAAAGTCAGATTCACGGAGCCCTGTTCAGGTAGCATTTCCTCTCTCCTCGTTATTCCGTTTGCTGTTCCGTTTGTTGCAACGTGTAGACCACATGACCCCCTCGATGCTCGTACAATTCGCTCTGTGCATCGCGTCCTGTGATGATCGCGAACCACGATCCAAAAACAGGAAAAACAACGCCCTGCTTTACCCCGGAACTGAGTGCGCCCCGCCAAACAGGACGACTTGGTCGGGTGCGGTCTTCACCGAAATGTGCGCGCCGTCGATACGGACGTGTGGGATTTCGCAGAAGTTGATTCGGATGTGCGTGCACACCGGAATCAACGCGTATCCGCCGACACCGCCCCGTATCCGTCTGTTCTGGAACATGTCGTAACTTTGTGTACACATGTCGGATCGAGACAAAACTTGCGCCATCAGACTCGTAGCAATACGCTGGTCCTGTGACCCAAGTTTGGTCCGATTCTGAGAACGTGGACAAAATCGTGTATCGTGGGCCCCACAGGCTCCACTTAACGGACGATTTTGTGATCGGCTCATCGAAATCTAATTCTGTAAGTTCCGTTGGGTTCGTATCATCGTTCCTGACTTGTTGACACTGAGTTTGACGAATTTGGAGACCTTTGACCCTGACACGCTTTTCGGTGCGAAGCGACCCACATGAGGATCCCGCTTTGACTAGAAACTATGATTTTCGCCCTTGTGTCCAAATTGGACTTAAGGACATGCGTTTCTAGCTATTTGATATTATCTGAATCTAATGGTAATGTTTATTTCAGCAACCGGAGTAGTACCTGCAGATCACATTGAGACCAGAGCTATAGTTGGAGCCAGAACCCCATGCAAGTGTACCTTGCCAACTTTGCAGTCTTGTTACATATTTTCCTTTATTTATTTATATTGTTGTGCATGCTTGACCTAGAACCGTGTGACTTACTTAGTGTCCAATTATTAGTCGGGTGCCAACACTGTATGCAGTGTTGTGTATTATCATCTAGAGATGGACATTCGTGACCCCTTTTACATTCTCGTACTTGTCTTACCAAGTACACTATATCCCAGGACACTTGACACTTTACATAAGACAGAATCTTCTTGAGATATTTATGGTGATTCTGTATAGGATACAGGTTTATGACATATACATGATACATGCTTAGACATTATATGACTTGCTGCATTAGTTTTGATCCTGCGTGTCATGGACATGAGACGTGAGATTACATTGGGTGGGGAGAGTATTACCAAATCAAAGGCTGATTATATTATATATATATATTATTGTCTGGAGGTGCTTCGATATATCTACTAGAGTCGTGATACTAATACTGCTATGGGTTTCTCCGACACTAATCCTGTAGTAGTCTCAGCCCGAGTATGACTAAAACTCTCACTTGCATATCACTTAGCTGGTTATATACTTACCCTATTTATTTCATTATTTGCTGCACTACACTTATTTGGCTTGAGTTATTCTTATACCTTGCTATGTCCCCTGAGGACCTGGATCCGGATTATGTCCCCAGGATTAGCTGACGAGATCTATCCCGAGGTATACGAGACCGGAGCATTGGCATTAGCAGAAGCAGGTGCCTACATTGGAGCAAAACCAGGATCTGAGGACGAGATCGTACCAGAGGACTTCTCCTGAGTATTGGCTTGAGATACTCATTTATTTCTATTTCTAGTTCTTTATTTTCAGTCTATTTTATTGATGTATTAGACTTATTCTCGGATTGTTCTCCGAGACACTTTTATTGAGATATGCTAGTTTATTTTTATTTGTATTTTTATCTGGCATTTGATCTGTGATTATCTGTTGTGGATGAGATTAGTATAGACTGTGACTTGTATCATTGGACCTACTTATTGTTATATTACAGCTTAAGCATGCCCCAATGGATCCATTAAATTGGGTTTGTCCATCGGTGTGTGCTGCTAGCCATTATCACGTATCCGGTCCCTCGGTATTTTGGGACTGGGGCGTGACAACCTCAGTGCTAGTCCAGAAGTCTAATCCGCGCCCCACGCGTAAAACTCTGTCTCCCGTCTGTGATGTGGCAGACAAAGCTTCTGGTTATGTCTCAGTGCTAATCCAGAAGTCTGCTCCGCGCTCTGCGCGTAAAACTCAGTCTCCCGTCTGTGACGTGGCAGACAAAATTTCTGATAATGCCTCAGCGCCAATTCAGAAATTCCCAACGTGCTCTGCGCGTAAAAATAAATCTTCCCTCTGTGGAAAAGCAGATGGTCCCTGCAATCTACGCAAGGGAAAAAAATGGCGAATTTCTCGATCTCTCGGCTTTTACGCCTTCAAAAGAAGAATCTGCCCGCTCTCCAGATTACGCGAGAAGCTGATGGCCGATTGAGGACTTCCTCAGTTTTATGCCAGCCTGAGCAAAATTCTAAATTACGCCAGGAGAAGCCCCTCAGCGTAAAGAAAGCCCGGGTTGTGGATAGATACGCTCCTCATGGATCATGTACTACTCATATGGCTGAGCTGCTGTATATAGGTGGCAGAGAAAGGGTTGGGGTTCCCAATATCCGTATTCCAACTAATATAAACAGGAGAAACAAGCCTTCTTCCTATTCTTCTATTGTTAATCCTCCTGACTTGCGTAATTTCTTGATCCAAAAATGCAAAGACAGGGGTCAAAATCAAGATTTGGCATCCTTAACTTCCAAGTGTAGGGAGATCCTGTGGGAAGATGAGTCAACATCTAATGTCGTCATGATATATGGGCCACATGAAGATTCTATCTTTATTATCCCGCCTAATCGTGGCAATCAGCATCCAATAGTCTTCGGTCACATGCACAACAAACCGGTGGTACATGAAGATTCTCACGAATCAAATGCGGGGAAAATGCAAATCCACAGATATAGCCCACAAGCTTTGAGGATTATGCAAAATATGGGTTACAATTTGAAGTTGAAACAAGGCCTCAACTATGGAAAAGGCAGACGAACACCGTTGCATGGTAATCCTTACTGTCAACGAACTCGTTTTGGGTTGGGGTATATTGCATCTCTTGCAAACTCTAAACCTCCAGAGTCTGATCCTGTAATACCAGAGGCAGGTCCTTCTAAATCAACTTCTATGGACAAACGCCACGGCATGTCTGGGGGTAGTCTACCTCGACAAAATAGGGCAGCATCTAAAACTAGGGGTAGAATTCCCTCTGAGTCTGAAGATGATGCAACAATGACGATCTTCTCGGAAGACCATAAAACTCAGGCATCGGGAGCCCGAAGGCCAAAAGGGACTTTCTCCTTCAATGAAGATGACATCATTGAAATCTTCAATATATTGATGAAGGAAAATAAACTTCAGCTACCCAACATCAGATACCCTGAGAAGGCTGGTAAAGTCGATGACCCAGATTATTGTCTCTTTTATCGGTACATTCATCACCCCACAAGGGCATGCTATGTACTAAAAAGGAAAATCTAGGAGTTGATCGACGCCAAAGTCATCACCTTGCATCTGTAAACGAGGGACAATCACTGTAAATTAATTTTACTCTAATATAATAATTTTCTCCCTCAAAATACCAGACAATGAATCCCTAAAGTTTCCCCAGCAGATTCTTCAGGTCTCTCCCCACTCAGAAAAATCACTCCATAGTGAATTTTTTGGACATGAGTTCACGTCCATATTACCTCTGAACTATTATCCAAATATTTCTTTATTGTTCCAGCTGAATTTGCCATGTCCAAGTGACATCTGAGTAAACCTCCCAGTTTGTGGCCATAGATGCTAGTTCATATTCATATTACCTCTGAACTATTGTCCAAACATTTTCTCCAGCTGAGTTTGTCATGTTCATAAGACCTCTGAACAAACCTTCCTGGTTTGGCTATCGATTATCATGTCCATATTACCTCTGATATTGGTTGTCTTATTAACTTAACACCCGTACTTAACTCTAAGTACGCCAGTGGTGTTAAGTCCACAAAAATTGTCATATCCATATTATCTCTGGCAGGGCTTGTCCTAAACTTATTACTTGCACTCTCGTGCACAAGAAGTAATAGGTCCACAAAAAATCTCCCAGTGGGATGTCCTCAACAAATACGGTATCGTACTACGTCCATATTATCTCTAGTACGATATCCAAAATTCGCGCAAACAATCATAAAGAAAAGGAGGGCCCTTATATGATTGCAAACGACGCTTACAGATTAGCCAAGCCTAATGGAAATTTGGCAATGGCTACTATCAACTGCAAATTTCCGAAGAAGTACTATACTTGATCTCCTTCGTTTAACAGAGTATGGTGAAGATCTTATTCTGACAACACTTCTTCCAAAGAACTAGTTGGATCATATTCTATCATGTCCATATAACCTCTGAATAGATATGTCCAGCTGAAGCTTACCGAAAGTATATCACGTCCATATTACCTCTGATGTCACTTTCACCCTAACCTATCATTTATATTCAAAAAAATGATGGGTCCACCAAAGTCAGATAAAGTCTCTTTATTATCTCCAGAAAGAGCAAATTATATATAAAAATAAAAGGTACATCATTTGGGAGGAGCAGTCAAATCACGGATCTGCTGCACCAGAGAGGCCATTCTCTCATTCCTGGAGCTCAAAACTGTAGAGCGAGCCCGCTCCAACCTTGCCTTCTCATTGTTCAAGGCAGATATTTTAGACCGAGCACGTACAAAATCTACGTGAATGACACCCACACGTGTCAAGTTTTGCTGAGACGCTTCCAGTCGGTTCTTCAACACATCTCTAGCTGCCGATGAAGTGAGAACCCTCTCCTCTGCCTGAGCGAGTTCATCTTTCAATTTGTGGACCCTCGCTGCCTCTTCCTTATATTCGGCCTTGCACTTAGCCAACTGGAGAATGACATACTCCAATACGGTATGCTCTTCCTTCATCTCTTTCTGCTGAGCCTCGATGGATTTGCTCAGAGTTTCCATCTCCCTAACAAGCCTCGCAGTCAAAGGGTCATATTCAGCCTGAATCAGGTTATCAATACTGCCCTGGGATAGTTGCAAATAATTGTTAATGGGTTGTTCCAAACCATTAACTATCTGCTCCAGTGCATCAGCTCTCCCAGCGTCGTTGAAATCTCTGATCGGCGCTATCTCAAACTGGGAGGACCTCCTCAGAGCCTCGAAACCTAGATTCTTCTCCAGCACCATGGATATCAGCATTTTCAAAGTGGTGTAGAAAATACTAGTATACTGCTCAATTAGTATGGCGAGGTCCGAATGGACGTTGGGAGTGGCTGCAATATCGGCGAATCCCCTTCCAGGAACAACTGCAGAGGGTGTCGTCACAGTTGTCGCTTCAGCAGATGACGCGACAAAAGTAGAGGCACCAACAACGGTCGAAGCGGCTGATGTACTCAAAAGAGGCATAGTCGTGATGACAGGCTCATCCTCCTCTGGAGATATCGGGACTTATTGGTGAGCCGGCACCCAAAAATATTTTCTCTTCAAAGTCGGGCACCTCTGTGTCATCGGCAGGAGCGGCAACAAAGCCAAAAGTTGCGTCGACGCTGCCCTCCCCGTAGATGTCTTCCCCTGAAAAGAAGACAAAAGAAATTTAATATCAACCTGATGTTAATTTTTCTAAAAAGAGGCGTAAAGACGACATTTACCCATGGCCGATGGTGTATATGTTGCGTCTGCAGCCAGTACAGCTAAATCATTTCTTAATGATGTTAAGCAAGCTACCATACCTGGAGAGGAGGGTGCACTAAATGATGACTGAGGGTAGTCATCCAAGTCTTTACCCAGATCCAATCGAGGTTCATCAGGTGGAATCTCGCTGGGGATACTTACAGATGAAGAAGGGGCTGGACCCATTCTTGGTTTGGATAAAGATATTCTTATTTTGCTCGGCCTTGAAGGCGATCCCATAGCACTACCTGAAGAGGTAGCAACGACAGCAGTCTCGAGCAAAGAAACTCTGGCACTGTCGGCCGGAACTGTGGAGGTTCCCTCTCTAATAGGCGAAGGACCTCTAGTCAAAAAATTATCCCCGCCCGGGGAAACAACAGGCTCACTCCTAGGAGCCTCATGGCCAGAAGTTCTGACAGGACCACTAACAGTCTTCTTCTTCTTGCGAGGGTAAGTCTCTTTCAGAATAGGAGCCCTTCGCTTATTAGGGATAACAAGGAGCTCCGCAGGTGGAGGTATCACGCCTCTCAGTACTGTCAACAAAAACTCATCTGTACCGACAGAGTCTTCACCTTCGTCAGAGGAAACTGATGGGACTTCCTCTCTTCCAGCGGACTTATGAGGTGGCATCCTAAAACTTCCATGCATATCAAAATCGAGCATACGAATGGAGGATGCGTAACTCCATGGAGAGAGAAGTCGCGGGCATAGTAAAGGTTGCTCCAGTACAACCCATTATGAAGTACCGCCATTCTCTCGCTCCATCAATAAGTCCACCTCTGGACTTAAAGCTGGTGATGGCATTTTCCACGTGCAATTGGTCATACCCAAATTGCCTGGCGAACCGACTAGGCAGATAGGGCTCCAAGAAGCAATGGTCTTCACTTCTGTACAACAAATGGGAAGGTCTAATGCAGACCAACCAATAAAAAGCTTCAGGAGAAAGAACGGTCTTCCCTTCACCTGAGTCCTGAAGTCTCGTCCCCTGTTGATTGATATGTATAGTGGAGACAATACAGAAGAGCTTCCAGCTATGAGCAAAATTTAATGCTCGCCGACAGTCTACGACGGTGGTCACGTTCCAAGTAGAATTCTTATAATTCAACAAGAAATTATTCCCCAAACTACTAGCAGAGCCGGGAGACATCACCCTGGGGTTATGAAGAATTAACCATCCCATCAGATACATGAACGGTAATTCTACCCTGGGAAAGCTGTCACGCCGTGTTTCGTTTGCAAGCAGCCCATCAGTAATGGCCCTCAGGCCAGCTTGTATCCGGCATACCATGGCAGGGAGCAGGCCCAGTTTTGCCCCAAACACCAAACACACTGCAGGCCATAAGGTGTTATGGTGAATGCGATCCGAAGATGCAATGCCAGGTACTACCAATCGGCGTAGCCATACAGAGAGGAAGCCAGCCAGTTGAGCTTCCTTTGACAAAGGCCTGCGGTAATGCCTCATATAACTGTAGGCTTTAGTGCCTGCAGGATAATTCTCTATCCCTTCATTAAGAACTTGATCTGAAGCCCCAGCGTCTTCAATAAGGTCATCAACTAGCACGCTCAGAAAGTTCAAAGGCTTATCCCTGCTATCCACAACTTTGTTTGGCTTAGCATCTCTGGCATGATGAAAGAAGAGATAGGACGCCTATTTGTTGGTATGTGCCAAATCATAGGGATCATTATAAAAGGTGGTGCACACAAGATAATGGCTCATTAGCTCCTGGTATACTGCCACCACCCGAGGGTTTGTATCTCCCAGCTCCCTGTTTATGGGAACATACTCTTCATAAGGAGTATCCCACATTGGCAGTCTTGAAATCTCTGCCATCTCGTGAAGGGCCAATCCCAACTTCCCTAGCGGAGTGGCAAAAGTCCCAGTGAGCAAGATATACCGCTCCATCAAAGCCAAAAATAGGTTGGGGTTGGGAGGCAGCCCAATACTGGTAGCACTCACAGCCGCGAACAGACCGATGCTCTCCAGCTCCGCCTGAAAATGCTTCAGGACCCAGGCAGCTAAACGAGCCCATCGAAGATTTGAAGGGGTAAGCCACCCATTGGTCCGAGGATTAACCTTTGGGTATACTCCTCCATGCCCCATGAAGTCATTACAAAAAGTCGGTAATTGGACTGGTTGGAGCAGTGAAGTGTCCTCACTCGGGATACTGCCCGGAAATAATCCCCTGAAAGGCATTACAGGGCCTGAAGGGCGGCTCACAAATAATCTTTGGTCTGATCCTTTCTGATAAAATATCTTCCTCGGCTGGCCGTGAAGATTAGGGGTCAGTGTCACGCCCCAAACTCCCGCAAGCCCAATAGTCCCCGCTGAACGTGAAATCACCATGCTGCAGCTCTCCCGCGGGACAATCGTTCTCTTCGGGACGTGATGCCGTACGAGCTTGGAGTTGCGCTCGTACAAGGCGATGTTGTTAAACACGAAAGTTATCATCGAAACAACCAAGTTACAGCGGAAGCCAATTGTGTACCAAGCACACATCAGAGTATACGCAGCGAAGCTCACGATAGGGTCCAAATGAGATGCCCCGAGTCAATGCCACAAAGGCGATGCCACGGAGACGATGAAATAACTCTTGCTCTTTCTCTAGCCCACAAAGGTACTTACAGTTCATACATCTTGTCCCGTATATCCAAGCAGCGCCACTACGTCTGTGTACCTGAAATATTGCCCACAAACGTGGGTCAGTACACAACCGTACTGGTGAGCGGGGTAACCCACTCGTCTAAGCCGACACTAAGTAAAAATAGTGAATGCACACAGTTATATGGTGATCTTTCTAGTTTGAATCCTAGATTCGTTTCATGGCATATGGATGACATGTTAAGGAAAGCTGTAAAGCAGTTTAAGCATGCAAGCATTCATTCTCAAACCAAACGACAAGCAGTTTATATATAGCCGACCCGTCTAACTCAATGTCATCGCTTGCACGATAATATATCGAACCATCAGTCTCGCCTCAATATCCATTCTCAACCAAAGTTTATATCCCACTCTCGAGTGCACACTCTTGCCGAGGCAAGGTGGCCGCGCCTACACGAAAGCCAAACCAACAAAAGAAAAGCAAGCCAACTCTTAACTATATGAAGTCACTGGCAAAGCCATAAAGGACAAAATCCAAGCATTAACGGCGCGCCCTATCAGCCCGGGTAGCAAGCCCCGCTGGAGGTCCCGCAATGCATCGTGACTAGCATGAATCAATATTTCCCTCCGGATCGATACGGTCCTAGTGCCCCGGGAAGCCGTTTCGAGGAAATATCAAACCCTGTGTACACAGGTTGTCCGTGACATGCAGAAAGTAGGTATGACGAGAGGATCGAACATTCTCGCCCCACCAAGCGATCCTAGACTCGTTCAACCGAATATCCAACCAAAGCATCCATAACCATTCTTTCAACATATTCCCAAGGATTCCAAATCTCGACCTCAATATATATGTCCCAAGGTACCAAAATACTCATAAGCACAATCGCTCAAGTTGTGCCCAAGTTATGCCCACACTTCACATTGCCGCTTCCCAATACAGTATTTTACATTGGGTGCAACACCCCACACTCCGAATAATCCCATGGCACAATGCCCCAACAGTGGCACAATACCCTCGCCGATGCAGTTGTTCGGTTTCGAACCACAACTGCTCGTTTTGCAAGACAAAGCGACCCAGTGATACTGGTGCACGAATGCACGCTCGCTCGCCCGGATTTCCGATATTTCTATTGCCTCAATTGTATCATTCCAACTTGTATATTTCCAACCGTCCAAGCATAATCCCAAGTATCCAACCGACTGCCTCAAATGTATAATCCGACTATCGTAACCAACTATCCAACGCGTAAACCATTCAAGCCACAATCCTACCAAGCCAACGACGCACACTCTATGCACGCCTCAGTATAGTGCTTCCCGATGTTTCAGCCCAAGTGTTCAAGCCTTTACGTATTTTCCAGATTATTAGGTATGAAGGAGTAGAGGAGAAGGGAAAGAGCCCACTCACATTGTTTGAATCCGTTAGGCATCCTGTCCTGCCGATACGGCCAATCCCTTGAACCCGTGGTCCGATGCAAGCGCGATCTACTCAAATGGTATGACCGTGCGAGCAGGCCGTGCTCTCCAAATCATCCGACCGATCGGACTAAGGAAGACGGCATTATCGTTTCCATCCAGCTATTCAGTACTGTTCTGAACGAACACCTGATTTTCATCGATCCCGCTAGCCATCTGCACATTGAAACCAACTCGATTAATCCTTCTTCCCGAAATCCGACATTTCAAATGTAACCAGCATTTGATTTATTCAGTCTGACTCAGCGTAACGCTCCGAGCGGTTGCGGGGCGTTACATAATATACCACTTAGAATCAGGTTCGTCCACGAACCGTGCTGGTACTCATTCCTTACCAATATGCCACAATCTAATTCCATGGATCTGCTCTAAGAAACTCACATATTCACGATTCTGACTCCGCATCTCGTTCTGCTGAACGCTCGAATAAATTTTATGAATTCCCACATCCTCCTTGCAGCTCAACCCAAATTTCTCGTATCGCTTAGTTTTGGATCGTACATATATTTAAGGCGTCCCTAAAATACATGCATTTCAGCCGAGCTTTGCGATAGCAAATTTGAACAAGTTACAAGGGTATCTTTATGTTCGAGGCATCCATTTGCTTTGCTCCCAATTGAACCAAATCATGACTTCCATTCCAACACATTCGCTCGAGAACTATTCTCAATTATGCAGATTTTCCACCGACTCAATGAGTTCGCGTTCCAGCTCAATCCATCCCACTATTTTTGAAATCAGTACTAGCAACATCTCCAAATATTATCTCATGCACCGAACGATAATCTCAACTGATCTACCCCAGCTATGCGACTTACCCAAATATCAACTTGCTTAGATCAGCTCAGTCCAATACATTTCCTGCCATCTCAATATCTCACAGGGTGAACATCTATATTGAGGTTCGTGTGATCCACGAAGATCTCGCCGCTACGCCAAAGGGATTTGTGTTGCCACGATTTCAACGTGGACACACTCGCCACAATTCTTAGGTTGCGCATGAAATAGTTCTTCGTGCTGCTTCCACTGCCTCGAAGCATAGAATATCACCTTTGTCTTCCGAACGAGCACGCTTCCCAGAATAGTTCCGAGATATCTTGTAAATCTGAAACACGTCTGTCCCTTCCAGTATTCGCAAGAATTTAATCTGAACGAGCCACCACATTCGTTCATTCATATGAATGCTATTCCCTTCCAGGGCACGATGAGTCAGAGGCGATGCCATCGAGATAAAAATCTGCGACTCTGAATCTCATCAGTTGACTAGGCTACTTCCACCATTGCTTCGATCTTCTGGCTGCATCTTCAGCTGAAGACTATCCCAAGGGTCTCTCAAATCCAACACTCAGTCGATAAGCCAAATCTCACTGCTCACATCTGCCCTCGACGCATTCCCAAATACGCCGCCTCAAGGGTCGTTCTATGGGTCTACCATATTCATATCCGATTCAGCGGGCAAGGTCGCTTAGGGTCAGCTGTCCCGAAGCTACGCTTGATAATTGTAATCATCACGATGGACAGTTACTATAAACTATGCTATATCTCATCTGCAAATCCGAATAGAAATCCAACCATTCACCCGAGCGAAGTTTTCGAATCCGAGAACCGCGCTCGTTGAAACCTTATTCCATCAATCCGTCGTTCTGTCCTGAATCCATCAAATTTCCGAATTGCATATTCGATTCTCGTACCATCGATTTCAATGATTCTCAAAGCTCGAGACTTGCTCAAATTCACATCCGTTTGCCATGTCCTACCTTGCACTTCCAACTTACTCGAGCAGTACAGTGATTCATTCCGACGTTGCTCCCACATTTAGCATCTTTAAAAGTCTGTCCGCCAAAATCTTTGCCTTCTATTGTTGCCGCAATCCGTCCACGTCTTTCCGAAGAATCCGTCTACCATCGTTGCACCATTTTTCCCAAATTCTATTTTCGCTAAACCTGAGTCGACTTCTCGAGCAACAATATCCAAAATCTTTCAAGTTTGTGTGAATCCATCTCATTGTCCCTCCAGACCAATATCATGTTTCTTTGCTCAACCAATAGCTCAAATGTGTTGCCCAAAATCGTAGTTTGTGCTCGCTATCCTTCCGATAATCCCATCGCTTTGCTCAAGTGTAACCCAAATGTTCGTTCCGATCTCATCCGTCTCTTAAGCCAACGATACTTCCATTTTGCACGATTCTGTTCTTGAGTTCTTAAGTCTAATGTATCGAAGGATACCCGAGTCAAATTCTATTGCACTATATACCACTTAGAAATATAGTTGCCCTCGTGCGAAACCTGCGTCAACCAGTGTCTATCCCAAACCGACTATTCCGAGGTGATTCTGTCGAATCATAACTCAATATTTGCTTGCTCCATTTTTATTCCTTCCAACTCAGTCGATTTGCACCAACCGACTTGTATTCGTTATTCGAGTCCGTTCAGGCAATTTTCATTGATATCCAACCAAAAATATTCAAATGCCTTGCTTAACACGTTTGATCCCATATACCACTTCGAATCAAGTCGCTACTCACATTACGTTTCCTTTCACGAATCCAAAAATCTGTTCGAACCATCCCTTAGGTGTGATCATGCCATTCCCATCTTAAGTCTGACACAAAAAAACTTAGCCGATTCTTTAACCATCAATCTCGTTAGGCAACTCGTGCTATGTTCCATTCTCGATACTTCCAACTATTCTCAAACCGTCTGATACTTTCGCAACACAAGCAATCGTCTGAACGATTGTATTCCAAGTAGTCCAACCCAATTCCCAATGATTCCACATGTTTATTGTACGAGCAACTCATGCCAACTTATCTGATATTTCTCAAGCCAAACTCAAATCTGCCCAACCGATGCGCCACAGCCAAAATTCCAACTTATATCCAACACAATCGCTAGACGAGCAACTCGTGCAAGGATTCATTCTCATCGAATGTTTCTACTCAAAACATGCCGCATAACCAAATCTCGTTAGCCAACCAACTGATCCATTGAGGCAATCAGAAACTCCAGAACGATAAGCCAAGCCAACCCAACGAAAGCCCACACTTGTTGCACAAATACAACAACGCCAACCAACTTGCTGCACGAATGCAACAACGCCTAACGAGGCTAAGCGATCCTATGAAAACCAACCAAGGCAACCCAACCAAGAAAATATAATGCAGCCAAAACCAGCAATAAATAGACTTATTGCATAAAACATCCGATGCGGCACCGAGTAGAGTCAAGAGCTAAACGACACGCGGAAGCGATTTTTGAGTTTGTGATGAAGCGAAGGACCAAGTCTGAAGAAATGAACCGGGCGCTCTGATACCAATCTGTCATGCCCCAAACTCCCGCAAGCCCAATAGTCCCCGCTGAACGTGAAATCACCACGCTGCAGCTCTCCCGCGGGACAATCGTTCTCTTCGGGACGTGATGCCGTACGAGCCTGGAGTTGCGCTCGTACAAGGCGATGTTGTTAAACACGAAAGTTATCATCGAAACAACCAAGTTACAGCGGAAGCCAATTGTGTACCAAGCACACATCAGAGTATACGCAACGAAGCTCACGATAGGGTCCAAATGAGATGCCCCGAGTCAATGCCACAAAGACGATGCCACGGAGACGATGAAATAACTCTTGCTCTTTCTCTAGCCCACAAAGGTACTTACAGTTCATACATCTTGTCCCGTATATCCAAGCAGCGCCACTACGTCTGTGTACCTGAAATATTGCCCACAAACGTGGGTCAGTACACAACCGTACTGGTGAGCGGGGTAACCCACTCGTCTAAGCCGACACTAAGTAAAAATAGTGAATGCACACAGTTATATGGTGATCTTTTTAGTTTGAATCCTAGATTCGTTTCATGGCATATGGATGACATGTTAAGGAAAGCTGTAAAGCAGTTTAAGCATGCAAGCATTCATTCTCAAACCAAACGACAAGCAGTTTATGTATAGCCGACCCGTCTAACTCAATGTCATCGCTTGCACGATAACATATCGAACCATCAGTCTCGCCTCAATATCCATTCTCAACCAAAGTTTATATCCCACTCTCGAGTGCACACTCTTGCCGAGGCAAGGTGGCCGCGCCTACACGAAAGCCAAACCAACAAAAGAAAAGCAAGCCAACTCTTAACTATATGAAGTCACTGGCAAAGCCATAAAGGACAAAATCCAAGCATTAATGGCGCGCCCTATCAGCCCGGGTAGCAAGCCCCGCTGGAGGTCCCGCAATGCATCGTGACTAGCACGAATCAATATTTCCCTCCGGATCGATATGGTCCTAGTGCCCCGGGAAGCCGTTTCGAGGAAATGTCAAACCCTGTGTACACAGGTTGTCCGTGACATGCAGAAAGTAGGTATGACGAGAGGATCGAACATTCTCGCCCCACCAAGCGATCCTAGACTCGTTCAACCGAATATCCAACCAAAGCATCCATAACCATTCTTTCAACATATTCCCAAGGATTCCAAATCTCGACCTCAATATATATGTCCCAAGGTACCAAAATACTCATAAGCACAATCGCTCAAGTTATGCCCAAGTTATGCCCACACTTCACATTGTCGCTTCCCAACACAGTGTTTCATATTGGGTGCAACACCCCACACTCCGAATAATCCCATGGCACAATGCCCCAACAGTGGCACAATACCCTCGCCGATGCAGTTGTTCGGTTTTGAACCACAACTGCTCGCTTTGCAAGACAAAGCGACCCAGTGATACTCGTGCACGGATGCACGCTCGCTCGCCCGGATTCCCGATATTGCCATTGCCTCAATTGTATCATTCCAACTTGTATATTTCCAACCGTCCAAGCATAATCCCAAGTATCCAACCGACTGCCTTAAATGTATAATCCGACTATCGTAACCAACTATCCAATGCGTAAACCATTCAAGCCACAGTCCTACCAAGCCAATGACGCACACTCTATGCACGCCTCAGTGTAGTGTTTCCCGATGTTTCAGCCCAAGTGTTCAAGTCTTTACGTATTTTCCAGATTATTAGGCATGAAGGAGTAGAGGAGAAGGAAAAGAGCCCACTCACATTGTTTGAATCCGTTAGGCATCCTGTCCTGCCGATACGGCCAATCCCTTGAACCCGTGGTCCGATGCAAGCGCGATCTACTCAACTGGTATGACCGTGCGAGCAGGCCGTGCTCTCCAAATCATCCGACCGATCGGACTAAGGAAGATGGCATTATCGTTTCCATCCAGCTATTCAGTACTGTTCTGAACGAACACCTGATTTCCATCGATCCTGCTAGCCTTCTGCACATTAAAACCAACTCGATTAATCCTTCTTCCCGAAATTCGACATTTCAAATATAACCAGCATTTGATTTATTCAGTCCGACTCAGCGTAACGCTCCGAGCGGTTGCGGGGCGTTACATTCAGGGTCCACGACATCCTCCTGGATGCGTGGCATGGAAGAATACCGAGATATGATAATCTCTCGGCATCCTGGGCAGGTACATGACCATGCCCCCAGCAGTAAAAACCCAGTTTTCCTTCTTGGGCTTCGTCTGGGATTGTTTATCAATCATATCCCCGAATAGGAAAGCTAGTTTTATATATTTGTCCCCATCTATATACGTCAGGGGCTCCCCGTTGATCATACTCAACAACATCCGTTCTCCCTGAGACGATATCAGAATTCCCCTTCCTTCAGGATACTGGGTTCCAGAAATTGGGAATGTCACATGGGACAAATTCTTCAGGTAATTGGAGTTCAGCATCCCAGCAGCAGAATCCATCACCTCAGCCAACGAAGGTATCTGCAAGTTAACTACAAAATGCAAGAAGAACATGTCAGTTTATATACTAGACATTACAGTCTTGCAGCTTACGCCAAAGATCAACAGTCTGTGCATTTACGCCAAGACTGTAAAAACTTGAGTTTTTACGCTGGAACCTATTTCCGAGGCATAAAATTCAAGATTGGCAGTATACACAAAAATCTGACAGTCTGTGTGATTTTACGCCAGATGCCAAAATTTGAGTTATTATGCCAGAATTTTCATCCAGAGCGTAACACTCAAAGTTTGTAGTATACGCCAAATTTTGACAGTCAAAGCTTTTACGCCAGACTGCGAAAATATAGAGTTTTTACGCTGACACATTAGGAATGTGGGCGTAAATGATAAAAATATCTCTGTGCATCATCTTCCTCGAAGAGGCTCTCAGCACAGAAGATGACCTAGCGCATTCACGTACAACGTGTGCGAAGGGTTTTTCTTCATTTTGGTCGTCCCAAAAGCTTTACCTATGACGCCTGGTGCACAGCTTGACGGTGGGACACTTCGTTCAGAGCGAGGTTCGCTCAGTCCAATGGGAGTCGCTCGTGCTTGAGCAGAAGAGCGAGAAGACGAGGCAGCTTTCTTTCCCTTAGAGGTGGAAGTTGGTTTCGGTGCCATTGCTAAAAACTCAGAGTACTTAGAGAAGAAACGAAGAAGAGTTCTCAAAGAGACGAAGGTTTTTTCTTTCGCAAAAGACAGATGAAGAGTTTTTTCTCTGAAGGCCTTGGGGTATTTATAGAGTTCAGATAAACTCTTCGAATCCCTAACCAAATTCGATATTTAATATTCGGTTATGATTGGGGACCACGTCAGCCTATCATTTAGGAAAGACGGACAGTCAGCGAATTCAAAAAGTTTTTCGTGCAGAGCAGATTCGTGATTTTACGCTAAGGAGCTTTTACGCTCAAGAGGCTACAAATCTACGGTTTTACGCTCAGAGGCTATAAGTCTACAGTTTTACGTCCGGATGCTTTTACGCTTGGTAGCTTTTACGCTCAAGAGGCTACAAACCTACGACTTTACGCTCAGAAGCTACAAATCTATGATTTCACGCTCAGAAGCTTTTTACGCTCAGAGGCGACTAATCTACGACTTCACGCTCGGAAGTGTACTTTTCAGAGGCTATAAATCTATGGTTTTATGCCCGGATGCTCTTATGCTCAGCAGTTTTTACGTTCGAGAGGCTACAAACCTATGATTGTATGTTCATCTACATTACGGATCTATGACTTTTCGCATATCTTAAAATATGCAGGCCAGAGTATGCATATATCTGAACAAATCTCAAGACGGTCAATTACAAGGATTCACGCAGAAGATGTTCCTTCTTGGCCTTAAATCATCCCAAGTACCCAATACATACAGAGTTCAGCATTGAAAATGACTCTTCTTCTTGGGTCGATTGGAAGTTTATCCAAAATACAGTCAGAATCTTTTCTCTATAGTTCAAGCATGGTCAGTTTTGACAGCCATTTCTCGCCCTACTTCAAGGGATTTTCGGAAATCATTCTTGAAGATGATGATCTGAACAAGAATTCTTCTTATCAGAGAAGTGACAGTTCAGAACTCTACGCGACTCATCGTTCAAAATAGCATGACAGTTCGGATATTCGACTTAAATGATAAGCAGCTTTCTACGCGTCTTCAGTTATACGTAAAAGACGGGACAAGACCAGACACTGTTTTTATCAGAGTCGGCATAAAGTTATTCAGACGTGTCGAAGCTACACATATTCAGACTTCATCACAGTAAAAAAAATATATGGCAAATCATCAGATGCGTAAAAAAAGATAATTTTATTAATCATGATTACATATGATGGAAATCCAATCTAAAAAGGGTTTTTCATCTTCATGATTACATATGATGGAAATCCTTGTTCTACCAAGGGTTTCTCATTTTCACTTAGGATCACACCAAGAGTCTGTTCTGTCAGGTTCTCGTATTGGTGGAGATCTTTTCAGTCTTCTTCAGCAGTTAGTCGGTTTTCGTGGCCGATTAACAAAAAAAATGATTAATGACTGGAGGATACAAAATTGGGCCTATATAAATTATTCAAGAGCCCACCCTCCATACACCATGACAGATTGAGTTGAAATTTTAGACCTAACTCAATACTGGAAGACAGGGCCAGTTTGTCTGCCCTCGTCCACCGTCGTAACGGGAGAAAATACAGCCTGCAAGCTGTGTGGTCGAATGTGACCCTTCCTCTCTCCTGGACGAATCGCCATATGAAATTGTTGATCATCCCGAGCAAAGGAAGCTATGATATCCTTCCATGATCCATCGTTGCAGAGGACATTTGCTCGAAGACGTCTTCTTTTTCGGCTCCTTACATACTGTAAGAACATGATCTTCTTCTTCCCCAAGTCGACACGACGAACATCGGCAACCATCTCTGTGTGGTGAAGGAAGTGTGGGAAGAACAGGTTAACTCATTAGCCCTTATATAGGCAAAAGAGAACACACCGAATCCCAACAAACTCCCAAAAATCTGCCAAAAAATCAGCCTCGAGGAATGAGTCAGACTTGACCGTTTCATGCTTCATTCAAAGTGTTTCAAATTACGAGGAATTTGAAAACTTTGAAGGGGATCTTGTAGAAGCATGAAAAATATGCTACAGGATTATACGTAGTATGCATAAAACCCACGTAAAGCAGAGTTTCAGTGCTGTGTGGTGTAAGACATGACTTCAGAGCCATCGGCGTACAGCAAAGCTTCATCGCTAAGTACAGTATAAAATATAGCTCCAGAATAACCTGCATAATACAGTATTTCCAGATTACTTCAGCGTAAAAAGGTTGTTACATCGCCCCTTCGGCGTAAAATTTGTCTGTTTTTAATGCAGCATGGAAGTGTACGAGGAACTCTTCGTATTTCTCGAATGAACCTGTCAGATCATGCAGTGAACCTGACTCCTGATAAAGAGTACTGCACGACTACCCAGACGACGGCTGTAATGATGGTTCGGCACAGAGACCCAGACCGTCGTTTAGTAATATTTCCTTGATACAAATTGCTTTTACGCATTCAAGGGAATACGCTGTCTAGTGTTATACAAGCAGATGTGAGCTTTTACGCTCAGCAGAAGATGAAACAAACCGCCACGTCAAAAGCTGCTCTTCGTACAGAGCTCGAGGCACATCTCTGCAGTTAATGCGCGTGATGGGGGAAGATCTCTGCATTTAATGCACGAGATTTGGTTCTATTTTCAAAGACTGGGTGAGCCATAATTATGACTAATACGTCCACATCATCACTTCTGCATATTACGCCATCAGGCTATTTTTAGCTATAGGAGCACGTTGTATGCTATCTCCTTGAAATACGCCAACCTAGCTATTTTCAACTATAGGAGTATGTCGTATGCTATCTCCTCGGAATACGCCAACTCAGGCTATATTTGTATTGGTGCGTGATAAGGCTATTTGGTCTAGAATACGCTCACGACCTCAGTCAAGGAAGGAGGATCGACTATCTTTTACGCTAGCTACCTATCTATGCAGCATCAGGCTTCTACGCCTAACAGGCTTCTACGCCTACTTGGCTTCTATGCCAACTTCACAACTGTTTGGCTTTTACGCCATGGTGACAGTCATTGGCTTCTACGCCAACCTTTTCTACGCGAGGGGCAGTTACCTACGTAGCTTGCATGCCGTGATCTTCGTAGCAGTTATACGCGTCATCTCATAATGGGACACGTATCACACGCAGATTCAGAAGATTATTTATACGTGGGTGGCAGTTATTATAACCGCCACGTAAAAAGTGTCACACTCTCCACTGTCCGGCTTCTACGCCGACTAGACGGTTACTGTCACTAAACTCTATAAATAGAGACCTCCGTCCACGGAGGTCCAAGGTAGAGAACTCGGAGAACAGAGGTCGAAAGGTCAAAGAATTGAGGAGAGAAGTCATAAAATCGAAGAGAGAAGAGTACAGACAGAGAGTAGTGATCGACGATTTTGGCGTCAAGCATCCACTCCCTCTTGCAATCTTTAAAGCTATTCCTTCTTCTACAGCACTTCTTCATCATCGTGTGGTCCAAGGGACAAAGTGATCGACCGCAGATCAGACTCCTATAGCAATATTTATCCAGATTAAATTTTGTACTTAACATCCTCGTATAGGATTAATAGTACTTCTTGTTTGTAAACCTAAGAAAGGGTTTCGTATAAACCTATTTGTATTTCTTTCACTTATTATCAAACATTAACCAACACTACTGAACCCCCCCCATCAAACCACTGGATATTTATTTACCCTTTCACTGGAAACACATCTACTTATCCTAGTCCATTCCCCTCACTATCTAAACAATGTAACTTCAAGATCAAATAGAGGGTAGACTGTAAAGTTTACGTGAACCTTTATTCCTGGCCTCGTTCTACCATCTTTTGATTAAGCCTCGGGACTAACAATCTTAAAGCAAGATTCGAGTAAGATGGAGAACAACCGTGCAAGTCTTCTAGACACAAGTTTTAACAAACTTGAGAAGTTTGACGGGGAGCATTATAAAATTTGGAAGAGAAAGGTCAGACGTAATATTCAACTCGTAAACATGGATTAAGTGTTGACAGATCCTGAGCTTGTTATTCTAGAAGGTAAAAATGCTCGAATAATTGTTGATGCAACTGCTTTGCAGACGAAGTGGAGGAAAGACAACAACCTTTGCAAGTTGTTGATTCTTAACTCCTTGGAGGACACTTTGGCGGAGTCATACAACAATATGACCCATATAAAGGCCATCTGGGAGTCACTAGAAATACAATACAAGTCTGATGAGAACAAAAATAGATACATGTGACAAAAATGGTCTGAAGATGCAATTTAAGGACGACAAAACGATGTTGTCTCAAGTCAAGAAATTTTTTAAATTACGGCAAAAACTTAAGGTTGATGGCATGCCCATTGTCGACGCATTCGTAGTAGGGGGTATTATCGCCAAGCTCCCACCTGGATGGAGCAACTTTATTTCAGACATGCACCGAAAGAAGATGGAGGTCAACCTTGAATGCCTACTGTATTGGATCCATGATGAAAATGAGTTGAGGGCTTAACTCAAAGTGGACAATGTCCAAACAGATGGCCAAGGCCAACTTGGTGCATACTGGAGACTCTAAGGGAAAGCAAAAGGCTTCTCACAAGAAGAAGAAGGACTTCAACCATCTGAAGGTGAAGTCGGCGTCGTTCAAGCCAAAGTCTAAGAATGATGGGGCTTATTTCAACTGTGGCAAGAAGGGCCACTACCGAAAAGACTGTAAATCCAAGCCAAAACAGATAGAGCAGTTGAGCCTAACAAGGTTGCTATAATTGTGTAGGTTGTCTCGACTGGTGTCGACATTAATTGGTGGATGGACACTGGTACATCCTACCATGTTTGCTCAAAGAGGGAGTTGTTCACCACATATAAGCCTACCTCTGAAAAGGTTATAGTGGCGAACCAGGCACAAGCTGAAGTACTTGGGATCGAAATGGTGGTACTGAATCTGAATTTGGGAAAGTCGCTGACGCTTCAAGATGTGAAGCATATACCGGTGATTGCCAAAACCTGGTTTTAGGAAGTCTGATCTGCAATGTAGGCTTGAGGATGGATATCAACGTTGGTCAAATGGTTATATCCTACAAAGGAATATACTTCAGAAAAATATTATGTACCGAAGGGATGTTCAAATTTTAACTTGTAACTTTGGTAGATAATGTTAATGCAGTCGTTTCTTCTGGTTATTCTCTTGAGTTATGGCATAATAGACTAGGACATATTCATTGTAAACTAATTAATAAGATGTCTATTCTAGGACTTATTTCCAAATATGGGGGTAAGAAGATGGAGAAGTGTGAAGTCTATGCATAGATGAAGATCACAAAAAAATTGTTCAAGGATAAATCGAAGTACAGATCTTTTGGAGTTGGTGTACTCAGATATCTGTGACTTCAAACAGTTATACACAAAGGCCTGGATGAAGTACTTTATTACTTTTATCGATAATTTCTCGAAGTACGCGTTCGTCTATCTGCTCAAGTCAAAAGACGAAGCATTCGAGAAGTTAAAGGAGTTCAGGACTGAAGCTGAACGTCAAACTAGACAACTCAAGAGACTGAAGTGATCAAGGTGGAGAGTATATGTCTCTTGAATTCGCATGGTTCTGCGTAGAATATGAAATTATCAATGAGACAACTGCTCTGTATTCTCCTTAATATAATGGAGTAGCAAAAAGGAAGAACATGACGTTCACAGAGATGATGAACTCAATGTTGTTGACTGCGGGTCTTCTAAACTGCTTCTGGAGAGAAATTGCGCTTACGGCCACTTTCATTCTGAATAGAGTACCGTACGCAACTTCCGATGTCACTCCTTATGAACTCTGGTTCAAAGTCAGACCCAACTTGAATGTCATTCGAGTGTGGGGGTGTCTAACATATGTGAAGCTTCTAGACTTGAAGATTTAGAATCTGGGTACAAGGACTACGAAGACTATCTTCCAGCTAGGTTATGCTGAGAGTAGTGATGCTCGAGGGTTTCTTGATATTGAATAAAATTATATCATCGAATCTCGCGATGCATAATTCTTTGAAAATGAATTTGCAAGGCACAAGAACTTTGTTCTCACGGATATTCCGGAGAATAGTGTTGGTGCACAGGAGGCTGAAGCTTCCAATAAAGATGTGGTCCAAGAAGAAGTTATCGTTGTAGTGACAACGTTCAAACCGGTACTCGCAGAACCGGTAATTAAGTGAGTAAGGAGACAAAAGGACTTCAGAGATGATTTCATCACCTATCATATAGAAGCATATTCGCTTACCTATGATGACGCCATGAAGACTAAAGATGATGTCTTTTGGAAGAAGGCAATTAATGATGAGTATGACTCAATAACCTCTAATAATACTTGGGTGTTGGTCAATCTGCCTGAAGGATCTAAACCAATCGGATGCAAGTGGATTTTCAAGAAGAAGATGCAGGTCGATGGAACTATTGACAAGTTCAAGTAAAGGCTGGTAGCCAAGGGGTTTTCTCAAAAGTAGGAGATCGACTACTTTGACACATACGCTCCAGTAGCACGGATAACAACCATCAGGATGTTGATTACTCTAAGCACAATTCACAAGCTAGTAATACATCAGATGGATGTTAAAATAATATTCCTGAATGGAGAATTGACCGAAGAGATTTACATGCAACAACTAGATGGATTTGTTGACAAAGGGCTTGAAGACAAAGTCTATAAGTTGGTAAAATAATTATTATACAGTCTGAAACAAGCTCCCAAGATGTGGCATAAGAAGTTTGATAAGGTCATAAGATCAAACGGCTACAGGGTTAGCGAAACAGACAAGTGTGTTACATAAAGTTCGCTGACGAAAGTGGAGTTATCGTTTGTCTGTACGTGGATGACATGCTAATCTTGGGTACAGATTTAGAATGTGTTACAGGAAGAAAAAAATTTCTTTCATCCAAGTTCAGTATGAAGGACTTAGGGAAGCTAATGTTATCCTGGGGATAAAGGTCACCCGGACGAATACTAGAGTGACGATCTTACAATCTCATTATATTGAGAAGATGCTCATACACTATGAATATCAGGATATTCCAGGGATTGATACTCTATACAGGTGTGACCAGAAGCTGAAGCCAAATCCAAAGGATAGTGTCAGACAACTGGAGTACACAAGCGTCATCGAGAGTTTGATGTATACAACAACTTCCACAAGGCTTGACACTGGGGATGCTGAGTCAGTTCACAAGCAATCCAGGTGTTGAGCACTAAAAAGCTGTGAAGAGAGTTATGAGATATCTCAAGAGGACTCAAAAGTATGCATTGCACTACAACGGTTATCCGACGGTAGTGGAAGGCTTTAGTGATGCAAGATGGTGCTCAGAATCAGAGAGCGAAAGATCCACAAGATGATACGTCTTCTTCATGGGTGGAGTTGCTATATCATGGAAGTCGAAGAAGCAAACTATGCTATCTTATTCCTCTATGGAATATGAGTTCTATGCACTGATAGATGCAGTGGATGAAGTAAAATGGCTTTAGGAGCTCATGTATGATCTTCTAGTGGTTGGCGCACAGATTCTGGTAGTACTGATTTACTGCGACAACCATACAACTGCAGTAGTAGCATCAAATGATCTCTTCAATGGTAAGAAGAGGACTGTGCGATTGAGGCATATAACATTGAATAATCTTATCGAGACTGGAATCATTATCGTGATTGATGTTTGGATCCCGGAGAACCTGGCAGATCCGTTCACCAAAGGCCTCAAGCGCCAACTTGTCCAGGACACAACAACAAAAAAGGACTTGAAGGCATTCTGATATTGTGTCTTTGTAATTCTACCATAAAGTTTTATATTGTTAGTTCAAAGAGAAATCTACTAGGCATCTAGCTTTTGGTTCAAAGAAGGATTATTGACTGGTAGAATATCAGAAATAGTGGATAGTCCTTTGAGACATTGAGGGATTACAGACCTAGAACCACTGTTGTCTACTATTTATTCTTTGTCTAAAACTAGTCATGTGGGAGTATCACGCCCCAGTACCGGAATACAGAGACGGACATGGCAAGCTACCCCGTACAAGGTATAGAATATCGTACGACAATCACGGCTGTAGCTAGACAAGGGGGTACATACTACAAGCAAGTCACTTAGGGTCATGCAGAATATCTATTGTCTCAATCAGTCAATCAAGAATAGCAAACATATGACATGTATGATAAAGGTGAAAGGCGTCGCAATCGCCCTATCAAAATATTATAGAAACCTGCGGTACAAAATGAGAAGCTGGCCGAGTAGTAAAAGTACATGACCATGATCAGCTACAATCTGATTAATTACAATCATGTATGGAAACTAAATATCCAGATATACAGCTAACAAGTGCTGTTAGCTAAATGCCCAAAAGAGAAAATCTATAATAACTAGCAGGAAATGAGAAACCCACTCGTGTCCCTCAACGGCCATCCGCCAGGTGTGCTCCATTGGTCAGAGGGAAGTACGCTAGATCCTTGGGTACTAGCTCTAAACCTGGCCATGCAAAACCAGTGGGGTTAGACCCAAATAGCAAGTACCATAATGGAAGCATGAATGAAGAAACAAAACCAGAGAGAAATAAATAAATATATATATATATATAGTTCTATCTCGTAGTTTTGGTCCATAGCCTATCGTGATACAATAATATAACCCTACAACCAAACAAGGACAAGGGTTAGACCATCACACCATGATAGTCCATGTCCTAACTATTTAACAGAAGATGCCACCACAAACAAGTTTGATTACAGTATCGGCCAATCACTTGTACGGCTTGCTAGGTGGAGTCTAGGTTATCCCAGAGGTATTATGCATGCAATGAGAATCCTCAGATCGAACCGTGTGCTAGCAGGGCTAGCCGAGCCATGAATCACCCCGTAGCACGTAGTAATTATGCACCTATCCCTCGCAAGGCCACCGTGCTAAGATCGCATAGAATACATAGTACAATATAATAGTCGGATATCGTAATCCACTAATGATGATTTAAATAATATCCAAATGGTGTCCAACATTTACTACCCAAATGATTGAGGGTGGCTAGTTAAGCAAGATCTCGGGATTCCGTCCCTCCTAATGGTCTACAAGTTTTATTGTCTAGTTAACCCAATGGTTATCTGGAATCACATAACATGGTCACAAATTATTCCCCTTATATGTCGTACCGTAGTACGGGCATACTGGATACGAGTCCACTTTGTCACTTAGTAGTTCAATTTGGATTCATCAAGCGTGATGCAACAATCAATCCAAGTCCTAGCTGTAACACCCTGTTCCGCTCAAGCGGACTGCCATCTCAATCGGCAATAGTGCAGCTGTCCTGACCCGCCTTGCCTCGATCAAGAAGCAAAGGATATCCAGACTTGTCCCTACAGGAATCTGGCTTAGGCTTTCAGAGGCTCGCTCAGACGTATCGCTCTACCGAGGCGAATTATCGCTAAAGTGGGTGGCTACGGTAAACTTGTCTTTACTTAGCCAGCACACATAAAATCTGGAATATTTATGCTAGTCGCTAGGTGATTCACCCCCCTGCATGCTAATAAATCCAACGCACCTAGCTAAGGGAATAATCCTAACTTGTATTGCTTGCTAGAACATAGAAAAGGAAATACTGCTTATATTCAGACCCTCGCATGCTAAGTCCCTTAACGGTTTCATCTCTCGGACTACCTTCGGGCCCGAGTAACGTGCCTGCTTATGTTCCTTTAGAAACGCATGCTTGTCTGCTTGATTGTTACCGTGTTTTCATCCAAACCCCGGAAGACTACTACGTAGTCGTTCCGTGCCTGAACGAACCTGCAAGTATTCGGGACCGCTAGGTCACCAAGGCAATCTCCGCCCTAGAAGAATTGCATCAAGGCAAAGACAGTCACTGAACAACGAAACAGGCAAAGCATCTTGTCTTGTACCATTGTCGCCTCAACAGCTTGCCTCTTGTCTTGTACTCTTGTCTTGTACTTTTGTTGCCCCAACCAAGGCCCCGTTCGATCATGGACAACCAGTGCACAGGGTAACGGTCTCGCGGGCGATGCTGGGGCACTGGCATCGACCTGGTCCGGGCGAGACCAATTGTTCTTAGTCTCTTGTTCAGGCGGAATGGCTTGCAGCGCCTCTTGTACTTTGTTGCAAAGCATTCTCGTCTAGACTAAATAGTCTCTTGTTCGTCGGAATGGCTTGCAGCACCTCTTGTTCTTGTTGCAAACCATCTCGTCTAGACTATACCGTCCATATGGCATACACCAGTGATCGCCTTGTGATAAACTTATTGCATGCTTGCTTGTAAACGAAAGATAAACAATTCATCCTCGCTTAGCGGCTATCCGCGTGCGAGGCACTGTATCGCATCAAGAGCAACTAAACACCTGAACGATCTTGAAATAAGTACTCATATTTGCATATGCTATGCCTCCTGAATGTTTATACATGCCCCTGCTTAAATTAACAATGTTTGCCTTGGACAGGGAAGGAGATGGTAAGTTGGTAAGTCTCGCCGTGTTTCCTCTAACATCGCACGGCGCACTGTCCGACACGATAAGCTATTCAATATTTGCATGAAACTGATCCTAAGACAACTAGAAAGACAACTTAATTGTTGTGCACGGAACCTGTATTACGTGTTTAGATTTGTCGAGCGGACGAGTAGCTTCCCCACCAGTGCATTCAATGTACTGATAATCCACCAGTTTGTATGCAGGGTGCGGGAGAACCTCGTTCAGTGCGGATGCCTCCTTCGTGCGTGCTAAGGCAAGACCCTCTGAAGCCTTGCAACGGTGCGTCCGGGACTGAAGCACATATACAAGACATAAGTTGTGAACATCGCCTGACCATCGCCTGTACATTCATTCCACAGTTGTAGCCACTTGGCACACTTTTACTGTTTCAGAGAGAGAGGCTTGAGCGACTTGTAATCTCGGCTATACGCCGCCTGTAACATTTGTTCATATCAATAAAGAGATTACTTTACTTTGTTTCAATGCTTCCGCTATATTGTCGACTCAGTGAACCTGTTACCGATCTCTATGCGTTCCTAAACTCTGCTGCACTCGGACAATCTGTGCGACTTTGTGGCTTAGAACTCTTGCCGCCAGCCAATGAACCATGGCCTTGCACGGGCGTGGATCACGCTCGTGCGGCATCACGCCCGGATGGGTTAAGCGATCGTTCCACGGGAGCGCTGGCGAGGGTGATTCCCGCCTAGCGGGAACGGCCGATTTGCCTGCGGGAGATCGGGGCATGACAGGTTGGTATCAGAGCCTGGCTTCTACGCCTTTGGACTTCAATTCGATATCTCTGTTTTAAAAGCTCATTCGTGGGTTATGTGCACGCTCTCTCTCAATGCCTCGATGGGATGTTCCAACAATAAGTCTAAATACTTTCAAAATACGTTTTGATTGATATGATTGCTTGTCTGGTTGTATGCTGTGAGTGGCCTTTGAGCCAACCTGTGCGAACCCTTGAGAGTATCGCTAGTAGCTTGTCCGATTTTCACTAACCTTAAGTTTGGTTGAATGCATCTATTCGAGGGACGCCTTGAACTAGTGCACCATCCAAGACTTAGAAAAGGTGAAACTCGAGTGCTAAGACTTCGCTATCACTGAGCTGGTTGACGTGTTCACGCTAGAGGGTACCTTCGAAAGTGCGCACGATCCAGTCTAAGCGATATGCTGATTTCGAAGCTTGTGCAAGTGAAGATCCAAATGAAACAAGTACAAACGACTTGTCTAGGATTGCCTCAACCCTAAATTTTTGCTTGTCCTTAGTAAGTCTCGAGGACGAGACTTTTTCTAAGTTGGGTAGGATGTAACACCCTGTTCCGCTCAAGCGGACTGCCGTCTCAATCGGCAATAGTGCAGCTGTCCCGACCCGCCTTGCCTCGATCAAGAAGCAAAGGATATCCAGACTTGTCCCTACAGGAATCTGGCTTAGGCTTTCAGAGGCTCGCTCAGACGTATCGCTCTACTGAGGCGAATCATCGCTAAGGTGGGTGGCTACGGTGAACTTGTCTTTGCTTAGCCAGCACACATAAAATCTGGAATATTTATGCTAGTCGCTAGGTGATTCACCCCCCTGCATGCTAATAAATCCAACGCACCTATCTAAGGGAATAATCCCAACTTGTATTGCTTGCTAGAACATGGAAAAGGAAATACTGCTTATATTCAGACCCTCGCATGCTAAGTCCCTTAACGGTTTCATCTCTCGGACTACCTTCGGGCCAGAGTAACGTGCCTGCTTATGTTCCTTTAGAAACGTATGCTTGTCTGCTTGATTGTTACCGTGTTTTCATCCAAACCCCGGAAGACTACTACGTAGTCGTTCCGTGCCTGAACGAACCTGCAAGTATTCGGGACCGCTAGGTCACCAAGGCAATCTCCGCCCTAGGAGAATTGCATCAAGGCAAAGACAGTCACTGAACAACGAAACAGGCAAAGCATCTTGTCTTGTACCATTGTCGCCTCAACAGCTTGCCTCTTGTCTTGTACTCTTGTCTTGTACTCTTGTTGCCCCAACCAAGGCCCCGTTCGATCATGGACAACCAGTGCACAGGGTAACGGTCTCGCGGGCGATGCTAGGGCACTGGCATCGACCCGGTCCGGGCGAGACCAATTGTTCTTAGTCTCTTGTTCAGGCGGAATGGCTTGCAGCGCCTCTTGTACTTTGTTGCAAAGCATTCTCGTCTAGACTAAATAGTCTCTTGTTCGTCGGAATGGCTTGCAGCACCTCTTGTTCTTGTTGCAAACTATCTCGTCTAGACTATACCGTCCATATGGCATACGCCAGTGATCGCCTTGTGATAAACTTATTGCATGCTTGCTTGTAAACGAAAGATAAACAATTCATCCTTGCTTAGCGGCTATTCGCGTGCGAGGCACTGTATCGCATCAAGAGCAACTAAACACCTGAACGATCTTGAAATAAGTACTCGTGTTTGCATATGCTATGCCTCCTGAATGTTTATACATGCCCCTGCTTAAATTAACAATATTTGCCTTGGATAGGGAAGGAGATGGTAAGTTGGTAAGTCTCGTCGTGTTTCCTCTAACATCGTACGGTGCACTGCCCGACACGATAAGCTATTCAATATTTGCATGAAACTGATCCTAAGGCAACTAGAAAGACAACTTAATTATTGTGCACGGAACCTGTATTACGTGTTTGGATTTGTCGAGCGGGCGAGTAGCTTCCCCACCAGTGCATCAATGTACTGATAATCTACCAGTTTGTATGCAGGGTGCGGGAGAACCTCGTTCAGTGCGGATGTCTCCTTCGTGCGTGCTAAGGCCAGACCCTCTGAAGCCTTGCAACGGTGCGTCCGGGACTGAAGCACATATACAAGACATAAGTTGTGAACATCGCCTGACCATCGCCTGTACATTCATTCCACAGTTGTAGCCACTTGGCACACTTTTACTGTTTCAGAGAGAGAGGCTTGAGCGACTTATAATCTCGGCTATACGCCGCCTGTAACACTTGTTCATATCAATAAAGAGATTACTTTACTTTGTTTCAATGCTTCCGCTATATTGTCGACTCAGTGAACCTGTTATCGATCGCTATGCGTTCCTAAACTCCGCTGCACTCGAATAATCTGTGCGACTCTGTGGCTTAGAACTCTTGCCGCCAGCCAATGAACCATGGCCTTGCACGGGCGTGGATCACGCTCGTGCGGCATTACGCCCGGATGGGTTAAGCGATCGTTCTGCGGGAGCGCTGGCGAGGGTGATTCCCGCCTAGCGGGAACGGCCGATTTGCCTGCGGGAGATCGGGGCGTGACACTAGCCACGCTTGGTTATTGACCAACTATCATGTCCATGCTAGAGAAAACCGTATCATATCATATTTCATGTAGCACATAGGTACATCTCAGTGTGAAACATGTAACATAATCACGTAGGTACACTTAGCACGTAGGAACACATAATACGTAGTAAATGTATCTGTATACAGATACCAATAGTTGAGTCAATTCACCAATTAGTGGTAAATCATATGAGTTCTAGCACATAGCAACACATAGGTCAAGTCAGGCACATATAAAGTCAAAGTCACTTGGAGCATGGTTTATTTCTATACATAGTCATGTCAAGCACATAGTCAGGTCCGACACATAGCTATTGAGTCTAATCTCACTTACAGTCATCAGGATCACTCATGCAATCATAAAATCTAATAAAATATCCAAACCAAGCAAAACAATAAAAACGTGCGCACATAAAAATAACTCGCCTCATAGACAACTTGCCTCATGGACTACTTGTCTCATAAACAGCTTGCCTCATAAACAACTTGCCTCATAGACAACTTGCCTCATGGATAGCTTGCCTCATAGACAATTTGCCTCATGGGATGTTTGCCGCATAATATGCTCTCTGTATAGACATGCTCATCGTATAACATGCTCGTCGAATAGACATGTTCGCCACATAATATGCTTGTTGGGACTTAGTGAAGTTCTCATTCGTTCAACGAGTGAAACACAAGGAGTTCCATCGTTAAGACTTTTCCAAGTACTTAGCTCCAGAACCATGTGTACAAATCAGTCATGCATCCAACAAGATGGATGCATGCTGGGAGGTACATGTGGCAAAGAGTTCAAGACGCATGGCACTCTCTACCATATAGGTGCTGGCTGCATGAATATTTTGTCTTCTCCAAACAGCAAGTTCAGCCATGGCAGAAAGCTCCAAACCAAATATTTTATTTTCTTCATAAAAACTTTAATTTAACTCCAAATCAAGTGAACCAAAAGTCAAAACTGTACAAAATTGAATACTCTATCACGTGGAATAACTAGTTTTTCAAGATACTAAGTTTAAAGAGATCAAAACCAAAAAAATATATGAAACCCATGAAAATATTAATCTTCAAATGTAGATTTACTCATATTCATCCATCAAAATCAAAAACTTCAAGTGTTAAAGTGCTTAGAATCATAATGCACAGACATTAGACTAATAAAATGCAAAAAAAAAAGAATTAAAATCTAAGCGTTTCTTCATGTCATGCAAGGTCAACTTGACTAAAATAAAGAAAGACAGGAGATGGGAGAATGAGGTAAGAGAGAGAAAGAAGTTGGCTTATATAGTTAGGGTTGAGGTTTAGTCCATGGGTTCAACTCATGACCAAACCAAACAAACAAACACTGAACCAATCTAAAAAAATGGGACTAGTCTTTATGCAACTAATTATCATGTAAACAAGAAATACTACGTCCTAAATACGTATATCGGGAACGGGGAGTGATATCTCTACCCACCTTAAAAAACTTGTCCTAGGAATTCAAACCCAAGGCTAGCTAGAGAAATCAGAACAACCAATATATTAAATACAAGCATATCTACACACGTAATCAAATCCAATCATATAATAAAGAAAAGCAACAAACTGGCCCAAGTACTGCTGTTGTCAATAATGTGGGTATGGCTTCTAACACCCTACTTTTCACAAATGATAACCAAACTGTATGGGTAAGTGAATCACAAGATTCAAAACACGAAGGCATATAAATAAATATACCTTCCGAGTCGAAGAGGCATGGATACCGAGTCTAGATATCTTCCTCGTGCTCCTACGTCGACTCTCCCAAAGGGTGATGATCCCAAGCATCCCAGACTAGACGAATAGTCCGATTCTTGAGCACCTTATCTCTTTGGTCCAAAATGGATACGGGTTGCTCCTCGTAAGACAAGTCGGTATCAATGACTAGCTCGGAATGGTCAAGGATATGACTCAGATATGGGATATACCTACACAACTGAGATACATAAAATACATCATGCATCTCACGAAGAGAATAAGGAAGGGCAAGATAATAAGCAACATCACCTACCTACTCGAGAATATCGAACAAACTGATGTAGCACGGACTAAGATTCTCGAGAACCCTGAATCTATGACTCAACGGGTCGACAAAATCTGTAAGAACACGTTATCCCTGACACAAAACTCTAAAGGCCTACGGTGCTGATCCGCCAATGATGATTCCTATCTTGTGCAACCCGAAGTCGCTCTCTGATCTGCCTGACAACTTCTACTGTCTACATGATTATCTCGGGTCCTAACATCTTTCGCTCACCTATATCATCCCATGATAATGGTGTCCGGTACTTCCTTACATATAATGCCTCGAATGGCGTCATCTGGATACTCACCTGATAATATTTGTTATACGAGAACTCGACGAGATAAAGGTGATCTTCCCAAGATCCTCCAAAATCTAAAGTACAAACCCGCAATATGTCCTCCAATGTCTGTATGGTTCTTTCTGCCCGTCTGTCTGATGATGATAAGCGGTACTGAACCGCAACTTGGTGCCTAGACTCTGGTGCAAGCTTTTCCAAAAATAAGAGGTAAACCGAGTATCTCGATCTGATACTACATCTCTGTCAACTGCTCTGTATACTGTCTACTCGGAATGGAAAAAAATGAGCTACTTTCGTGAGTCGATTCATTATCTCCCAAACTACATCACGACCAGTCGGAAATCTAGGTAAATCGGTCATAAAGTCCATCGTGATATGCTCTCACTTCTACTCCGGGATAGGAAGCTGGCACTCCCCTCTCCCAGAATATCGAGTAAATACGGGGATGGACATGCCCAGCTACACCGTACAAAGTATAATATATCGTACGGCGGTCACTATTGTCAGTCATGTTGGGTATCCTAGCATACAATACAATATATGGTCTAAATATGATCTCATATCCACAGGAAATCGTAATGAAACAACAGTAAGGATGATAACATATCGAAAGCAAGTAGGGACAAAAGGCCAAAAGTGCTCACAAGATAATCAAGGAGTCTGCAGTAAAAAAATGTGTAGACGAGAGCACCTCCCCTCACAGTTCCCAATACAATCTGGAACTGAAGTATATCCTCTAAGCCAGGTCTGGAAGATCCCAAGGGTCAGTCATAGAAAATCTGAAAATAATCCAGGGTTGGTCAGGCCAACCGCAACAAGTACCAGAAAGGAAAGCTCAAGGACGAGTGAATAAAACCAGCAAAAAATAAGACAATAAATATAGAAATAACAATAATAAGGGTAAAGAAATCGTGCAATACCAACGCACGATTACTGAGTGTAATGCATCAATCCTCACGAATACAAGTAAAGAACTAACAATCAATCCCAAACATCCTAACATCCACTAGTACTTGCGTTGTCAACTAGAATCCGTGATAAGTTGACTAGCCAAATTTTTTTCCTAAATGTTTCTACCAATTTTAGTTATCTTATTAACCATACAGTTATATAGAATCTTGTATCATGGTCACACGATCATCATCACCCTAGAATAACGTATCGTAGTATGGATACGATGTGTGCAAATTCATATTGGTTCTTATCGGTTCCAACCTAGATTCATCTAGAGAGCAATGCAACAGTCAATACACATCAACCAACCATGCTAGCTACGGTCACTGGACAACTATAAGAGTACTATGCAGGATAACAATATAATATAGTATAACTACAGGAACATGGTAGCACCTCAGTGCACATGTATGCTATATAGTCGTACCTCAGTGCGCTATAATCAAGGATAGCACCGTAGTGCAAAAATAAATACGGAGCACCTCAGTGCGATGACAGGGCCAATACCTCAAATGGTAACATGGTAGTCGATAGCACGAGTATAGGTAGTCATGTCAGGAAACATGGACAGTTATGTAGTTAGGCAGTCGCTCAGTCAGATCGGTATATCCATCAAGTCAGTCTACCAACTGAATCAATCTGTCAATAATCTCTCCATCCTCTATGGAGTACGAATATCATGTCAGAAAATAAGGTCACAAGACACCAAGCCAATCACCATGAACAATGCTAGACCTCTGGCTCACAGGAATCCACCATATCAATGATCACAGACTATCCGTCAATAAGTCCTCTAACTTCTGAGATATAACATAGGTATCGTATAACAAAATCCTTCATCCATAAGTACCAATACTAGAAGTCATTAGAGGAGTAAATCAATCACAAATATAATATCAGTAATCCCTTGACCCACCAAATCATATACACAACTCTTTGATCCACCATACAAATATATCATCCATATATCAAATAAGGGAGCAAGACCACTAAATACTCTACAATACTAACAATGTAGGGTATGGTACAACAAATCCATGATATTGCTCAACCTAGATCTCTGAAACATATTCTCGAACCAAAATCCCAAATCAAATCCATAATTCAAATTCTTGAATCAAATCCTTAGTCAATATCCCAAAGCAATGTCCTAAACCAAAATTTTGAACCAATATTCTCGAATCAAATCTCGAATCAAATACTTAAACAAATTATGAATCAAATCCTTGAGTCAAGTTCTCGAATCAAATCTTGAACCAAAACTCGAATCATATTCCGAATTCATGATTCCTGAATCCAATCCCCTAACCGAATTTCTCAATCAAGTCCCCAAACCGAATTCTCGAACAATATCATGAATCGAATTCCAAAAATAAAATACCCGAATCAAATCCTTAATTAAATCCTTGAATCGAATTCCTGACCAAAATTCTAGAAAATATCGGCAGAACCTTCCCTATATTTCTAGGACCGAAAAATAACCTATAAAAAAAAAGAACAATATCCACTCGGCGCAACCTGCCATAGAATCCAAAGCCAAGAACACTAAGTCTCGACCTCTAGAAGCGCTACGATGCCTATTAGGCACAAAGCCAACACACAACAAGAATCGCCACCCAGGGCATACTACTACATGGTTCTCTGTCCTTAACCAAACCATAATAAACAAGTCCAATAATCTAGGGCCAAGCCGTAACCCGACCGCGAGTCAGACATGGGGCATATAAGGACAATGCTCATAATTAGGTCATACTCGTATCCTCGAAGGTGTGGATGTCCCATCCTGTCACGCCCTAGAACCAGAATACGGGAGAGCGAAAGCGTGACTCAGCCAACCACACCTTATGGAATATCGAAGTAACCCGTAATGTGCTAAGATTGTCTAGATACAAGGGGTGCATACTATAGTCAAGTCACCTAGGATCAAGAACATCTATGTCTCAATCATCAACCAAGAAATAATAAGAATGAACATATAAGATAAAACAATTAGGCATCCCTGACGCTCTATAATAATGATTATGAAACCAGTTATAGAGAATGATAAACTAGTACATTATCAAGAGTACATAATTATAAGTCAGTCGCGGTCTGAATAATATAAAATTATATAAAGAAACTAATGTCCAGATAAACCGGCTAATGAGTGTCATCGGCTAAACCCTAAAGGATAATACAAAATGATACTCATAGTAGGGAAGAAGAAATCTACTCAAGTTTCTCGGTGGACATCCTTCTGGTGTGCGATATCGATCGGATGCAAGACAGGATCCTCGAGCTTTGCTACTAAACCTGGCCAGACAAAACCAGTGGGGTCAGGCCCCGAGAGCAAGTACCACAAATGAGCATAAGTGAATGAAGCAAAATCAATAAAGTACATAAAATATGAATCCGTGCCACAATTGCAAGCGTATATCCTTTCATTGAAGCAGTATGACACCTCTACAACCAAACAAGGACAAGAGGTGTCACACTACGTCGAGATAGGGTATGACTCACCAATTATGAACACGACAAAGATACAACACATCAATATAATCCAGAACACACATGCCACAATATAAGCTAAGATATAGGTATAATATGCAGCTTCGGTACATGACCTATTATGACATATTGGTGCAACCCTACAACCAAACAAGGACAGGGGTTGAACTGTCATACAACAATAGTTCATATCCCTAGACTACTAGCACATGCATAGAGAGTAAAGTTATAAAGGCCAATCAGTTCTACGGCTTGCTATGTGATATCTGGGTTATCCCAGAAGAATGATACAATATTGGAACCCTCAGATCATGCTGATCGTGAGGCGGGCTGGCCGAGCCAATAAACACATATCACATAGTATGTAAGCACCGGTCCCTCATAAGTCCACCGTGCAAGTAATCATGTAATAATATATAATATAGCCAGATACTGCACTCTACTACTGTAGATGATATACAGTATCCGTTGGGGACCAACATGACGCCCTAGGATATATGTCATACCGGTAGCTACCACGCATGATCTCGATATTCCATTTTCTTCCAATGCTTCTACCAGTTTAAGTTACCTAATTAACCCTACATTTGTATAGAATCTCGTGCCGTGGTCACACGATCATCCTTCTTAGATGACGCAACGTAGTATGTGTATGCTAGGTACGAATTCATATTGTTGCTCGAGAGCCAAATCTGGATTCCTTCAAGCGTAATACAATAAATCAAGCAAGCAACCTACTATGATCACTGACTAACTATGAGACCCGTGCTGGAAAAATTATATAATATCACCTGTAGCGTAGAATAGTAAAACATGTAACACATAGAACGTAGTAAGATATGTAGTACCTCAGTGCACATGTAACACATAGCATGTAGTTATGCATAGCAAGTAGTAAATGTATCAACACGGATACAAACAGACGAGTCAGGATATCAGGCCTACCAGCAAGGTTAATCAGAAAACTATATTAGTTAGGTCAAGAGTCACATAGTCATATTATATTTAGCAAGGTATGTCGTACTTCGATGCACAAGTAAAATTATGTGGCACACTCGGTGTAAAAGAGAGTATAAACTCGGATACCGGTAGTCAGGCCTATAAATCAGTCACTTAAATCTTATTATCATATTGAATCTTTTGATTGCGTAGAATCTCCTCAAATCAGGTACACAGATTATCAATCAATCAACTAATTGGAAGCCTTAATTGTAAAGTCCTCGAATTACTAATTAATGATGCCGGACGGGAGCAAGGGGAAAAATATGAACCACTCTAGAGCAGATCCACAATCCTTAAACCAAACAAGGACCGGGATTGCAGATCGTCTCCCAAGCGGAACTATACCCCTCACTCTATCCGACGAACAAAGGTAAATAATCTACTGATCTGAGTCCACTTAGCAGGACTGGGTCAATATTACTTCCAACTCAATTGTGTCAACACATAGTCTAATCCAACATATAATCATGTCTGCACATAGTCGGTTCTAGCACATAGCCATGTCTATCACAGTCTGATTCACTAAGTCCATTATACTTAGAGTCATAACACAAGCAAGCACGGGGATCAGCATATAGAACATAACACTCAATAAAAATATTCCATAAAATATTAACTAAGTGAATCAAAATGTGCATATGGGTCACTAGGGCCTCAAAGGCGCATAGCTATGTCTGGTGCATGGGACAGGCCGTATGCACTGATAAGGCGCATGAGCAACTAGCCTCATAGAGCTGGACGCATGGACGAGCTGTCGCATGAACCCACTGGCCGTATATGATAGATGCCGCATAGACAAACTGGGCGCATGCTCAAGGCAAAGTCCACTCTTCGGGATAAGTGCTAAATGATGGGTCATAAATGTGGGTCAAAAAAGTGACCGATGTGACATGCCATAAATGCGTATCTAAGAAAAGACAAAAGTATAAAAAGGTGTACACGAAAAGACATGCAAGAAAAAGAAAAATATGTCGCTTATAAGTCAAATGACAAGCTGGCCGCATGCACTCTAGCCGTATGAACTTCTGGCCACATGGACAATTATTCTATGAAAATCCCATGCATTCAGTGTTCTATGCATTCAACTTAGGGGCGTATATGCAGAGACAGTCATGCGCCTAACAAGATAGGCGTCAGGCTGGAAGAGGCGCATGTAGCTTTGTCGTATGGAACTACTTTGTCCCAAAATAACACAAAATGCATGAAAAAAGCTCCAAAAATTCAAAAAAATTATTTATTTCATAAAATCTTTATTTTAAGTCCAAATTAAGTAAAACAAAAGCCAAAACTACACTAAATCAAAATTTCTATCTCATGGAACTACTATTTTTCAAAAATAATAAGTTTTAATAGATCAAAACTAAGAAAAACTCATAAAACCTATAAAAAAAACCCTAACTTGAAACTCAGATCTACTCCAAACCATTCACCAAAACCCAAAACTCTAAGAACTAAAAATAATAAGCACATCAAGGAAAATATTTTCCATCAAATACTTTTTAATTACTACATATATATATATAAATTCAAAAATTATGGCTTTGCCACTTTGAGCAAGATGTACTTGCCTTGGTGGACTAGCAAACCTCTTTCTAGAACCAAGTCTAAGGCTAGGGCTTGGGCTAGGTTTCGGCCAAGGGGGAGATCTTAAGGGAAGGAGGAAGAGGAAAGAAGAAAGTGGAAATGAGGGAGAATGAGAGAGGAGAGAGAAAATACACACACACACACACACACACACACACACACACACACACATATATATATATATATATATATATATATATATATATATATATATATAGAATAAGGGAGGTGAGATGGTACCTCACTCTAAAAACAAAGGTGGCGGTGACGTGGCACAATCTCAACCACACAAACGAGGGGAGGGGGTTAAGTACAAATTGCCAATTATGAAATGTGTGGTTGGGATTGTGCCACGTCACCGCCACCCTTGTTTTTAGAGTGAGGTGCCATCTCACCTCCCTTATTCTCTCTCTCTCTCTCTCTCTCTCTATATATATATATATATATATATATATATATATATATACACCAAGTGAATAAATGAGGTTAGCCATATGATTAAGTCATGACACTCTCCAAACAAATCTCAACCATCCAAAATAGGCTTAGTGGTTCAAAAAGTGAATCAGATCAGGTATCCATCCTACGTACGGGTCTAAGTACGGGTTTATAGCAATTGCCAATATATGTTCACTATTGATCTCGGGTAGTCTCCCATAATAAATAGGAATCCAAACATATAAATTACAATATATAAACATGAACTAACATGCAAAATACAATAAGAATACATTTATAGGAAAAAAAATTAAATATCACAAATTCAAGAATACTAAATCTGGGAACGGGTGTGACATCTCTATCCACCTTAGAAAAATTTCGTCCTCGAAATTCGCTAAGCTAGTCGAGCTGATCAACAAGCAAGAAAATTCAAGAATCATGCAAGAAACTCATAAGATAAGCAAGAAACTCAGGAACTACAACTCATCAAGCAAGAAATCTCATGATCTAGAAAACTCAAGAACCACAATCTTATGTACCATAAGAGCTCATGAGCTACAACTAGCTGGAAACCAAATCAAATATGGAATAAACAGGTAAATAAAAGCAATTAACCACATAGAGTAAATGCATAACCAATCCACACAATAAGAGAGAAAGAAAAAGTCGGAGACATGCAGATAAATATGTCTCTTGAGTCAGCTAAAATAGTAACTCGTCTTCGTTGGCCTATATTGACTCACAAAATTGAACAAGGATCAAGTCTCAAGATAAGTTTATACCAATGACTTAGTCAAGAGCATGAGTCTTCCCAGGAAGTATCTTTCGTAGTCGGAACATATGACATGCATCATATATCACGAGATACAGAGGTAGAAGAGTGAGACGAAAGATCATCTCTACTCGCCGAATATATGGAACCCAAAAGATAGATAAAACTGGAAGAAGTTCAAAACTCACTCTCGACTTGACCGTCCTCGGCCAATATCTGCTCTAACACACCAAACTCTGTTTGCTCACATCTCGATACTGCTGTAGCCCTATTGTGAGGATGACGCTACCGCTGTGGTCCCTGCTGACCAAACTGACATTTTCTCTGGAGAAACACCTGTGCTTACGTCAACATCGAAAGTTGGGCTAACGACCATACTGCTAATGGTGGCTCTTGATATATAAATGCTCCTCGATTTGGCGATGCTAGGAATTGCTGGTATGGTCCTTCTTGCCTCTGCATCTATGGATAAGTAGCTATCATATGGTCTGAACCCCCATACCTCAAGCATCTTCCACTCGCCATCCTACACACAACCTGGGTGTGAACTCATTTGCCACAATAGGTACATCCTACTGGATTTTTCGGGCGTTATTGATGTTGTCTCGGATATTGTTGCCGATATTGTCTCATCTGATGCCACTGCCCCCCATGGTGCCAAATCACGAATACGAATTTCGGGTGTTGGGGCTGACGTACGTGGTGCTGGTCTTCCTCCTATATTATGGGCATAAGACCTCTAACGACCTCATGTCCTTGCTGATATTCTCTGGATAGTGAGCTCATGCCTCATGGCTGCTACAAGTACGTTATCAAAAGTTTGATAGTCATGTCCTTCCAATAATTATAAAATCTTGAGATAAAGTCCTTGCTGGAATCTTATAGCCCTTTCTTGCTCCGTCATTACCATAGCTGGAGCAAATATGCTTAGCCGACACAATGTTGCTGTATATCTATCCACTGTTCTGCTGGATTTTTTTAGATCAAGAAATCTTTGCCGCAGCTCGTACTGCGCTACTACTTCAAAATACTTCATCCTGAACCAGGTTCTGAAGTTGTTCCAAGAGATAGGATGCTTCAAGCTGACTTCCTCCGTTGCCCACTAATCACGAGCAAGATCTTGTAGTTGTAAATGGACTTGATTGACTTGCTCCTCTGCTGGAACCTTAGTTGCTGCCATGATCGTCTTAATGTCTTGAAGCCAAGCATCCGCCGTAATAGCATCCTCTGTGCCTTCAAAATAGCTCGGGTTAGTCAAAATAATATGTATGACGTCCTATAATCTTCTTCTTCACTCTCCTCCAGAGAAGTTTGCAACCCTTGGTTTAACAGGATATTTTGTTCTTATTGTCAAAGCTGACTATGTTGTTGTACTACCATTTGATGTTGTTGTGTAGACATCATTCCTCTGATAACTTTTAACAGTGCCGGAGTATCAAGTACTGTCATCCTCACTTTTTCAGCTAGGAGTAGTTTGGTAATTTGGCATGGGTATTTAATTTTAGGAATATAATATTGAATAATTGTGTGATAATTGTATAATTTATTTAATTAAGTGAGCTATAATTATTGGACTTGTATTAATTGGTTATTAGAGACTTGTGTCATGTGTCAATTAGTTAGAGAGAGACTAGACAATATTTAGACTTGTCACATATGGACCTATTTAGATTTGTCATGATAATTAGTGAGCCCAACTTGGACCCAAGCCCATTAGTCATTCCACTAATTAAATTAAGGAGGATTAGTTTAATTACAATTAGTTAGAGACTTCCAAAAATACTCATCCTTAATTATTCCTCATAATGCAACATCTAGGGGGCAACTTGGACATTTGAATTTGCTTGGGGAAGGGAGAATATGCCGGCGAATATAGAGGGGGGGTTTCTTCTTCTTTCTCTCTCTCTCTCTCTCTCTCTCTCTCCTCATTTGCATTTTATTTTGATCCAAATTATAGATTCCCAATTTTCTATTTTTCTTTTATTAATTTTCTACACAATTCACCACCATTTCTCTCTTCAATTTATCACTCTTGGAGCCTTGGAGCTTGGAGAAGCAAGGAGCATAAGGAGGAGGAGCTTTGGAGCTAGAGATCGTATCCAGATCGTGTCCAATTATATTTTTATTGGAAATCCATCTCCTAATTAGTAATTTTTGAATTTCTCTTTCATAATAGTTTCTTAATCATGTATTTGACCATTAGGAATGACCCCATGGCATAAGACTACCTATAGGAACAAGTTCTAGGCTATTTGGCTTTGTATTATGAGTTTTATATGATATTTTGTGTGCATGTTGGGGAAATTATGAATTTGACACATCAATTATGTGTCATAAGACCAATTAGATCTAATTAGACTTAGATCAAGGTTATGAGACTAGGTACGTATCCACAAATGGATACATATAGGTCGTATCACGATATCTTGCGATACGGGGCCAATTTTGGATAATTTACATGAATTCTCTTCATTATATGTTGTAATAACTTCTAATAGTTGTAATTATTTATATATGACTTGTGGGAATGATCAATTGTGGAGAATAAATAGTTTGGCATCTCAATGGGTTAAGTATCATAGATATTCTATTTGGTGCACTATAGGCATTTGTTTAAATGTCTCGACATATATATGTTTAGATATAGTTATCTCTATGTATATGTATATGTGTGTGTGTGTGTGTGTGTGTGTGTGTGTGTGTGTGTGTGTGTGTGTGTGTGTGTATTAGTATTCACTGTGTGAGTATCCAGTGATGACTTGGTTGCTGTGTGAGTGAGTATCGAGTAGCAGTAGCAATTACAGTAAGTGCAGTAGCAGCAGTATCAACAATTGCAGCAGCAACACGAGCAAGCAATTTACAGTAGCAGCATGCTCGGATAGTGTGAGCTGAGGATAGATACAAGTTTGAGTATCAATACTAGTATTAGTGGTTATGTGTGTCTATTATGTGTCAGCATGGGAGATACCTGGATGAGGTGAGAGCAACAACTATGTGCAGGCCACTATGGTATTAAGGAGACTCCTCTGTGTGTGAGTTGATCTTCAACATCAGTATACACCAATGTGGCACTGTGTGGGCATGGCAGTGAATGTATGAATGTAAAATGGTGGAAATATAATGGAGAGGAGGATTAAGTTCAGACTTAGTAGTGAGCTGCTCATAGCTTAGATAGGAAGTGTGATAGTAAACTGTGTGCACTGTCTGTAGTTGTAACAGGTAGTTTAGCTTAGAAGCATTTCTGTGTTAGTGTTGTGAAGGGAATGTGAGATTGGTCTATGGTGTGGAGAGTTCAATGTTAATCTCAAGTAATATTTATACCTGAGTGTGTGTAAAAGTTATACACTAAATTGTGTTAGTGAACTGTGTACTGGTAGTAGAGGGTATATGGCCTGATATCAAGTAGGTGAGGGTATTGAGAGGTGAAGAGCAGTGCGACTCTGGAGAGGGGGAAACTGCACTAAGTGCAGTCCATATGAGTGGCAGTCCAGGTAGCAGTAAGACCTGTATGGTATTGCAACTAGTGAAGGAGTTTATCAGCACTGCTCTGAATGGGGTTAAGGTCAGGTTTATGTGTAGAATCTGCACAAAAATATAGTGTGGTTGCAGTGGGAATGCATCAGGTGACTGTGGGTCAATAAGTATAGATATTAATTAGTTAGTTAGCTATGTCAGTTAGTTTATCAGCATTAGTTAAGGCTTAGCAGTCAGCTAATATATATAGTATAAATTAGTTAGATAGCAGTTAATTAGTTAGTTACGTTATAGATTAGTATTATTAGTATCAACTATATGTTAGCAAGTTAAATCAGTTAGTGTAATTAATTTTGTTAGTTATTTAAGTTAGTCAGTTTAGTATTAAGTTAAGTTATTAACTAAGGTATTGAGGTATGTTAAATAATAGGTTAGAACTAAGTTTAGTGTAGCGTAATGACTCAGGTACTGCATATTGTAGAAGCATGAAAAATACGCTGGGGAATCATACGCGTAAAACCCTCAATATGCAAGAAGCCCGCGTAGAACAGAGCTCCAGCACTGGGTGGCATAAAACATGACTTCAGAGCCATTGGCGTACAACTGAGCTTCAACGCTGTTTATCGTAAAACAGAGCTCCAAAACAATCTGCGTAAAGCAGTCCTTCCAAACTGCTTCGACGTAAAAAGGTTGCTACATCGCCACTTCGGCGTAAAACCTGTCTGCTTTTAATGCAGCAGAAAGTTGTACGAGAAACTCTTCGTATTCCTCGAATAAACCTGTCAAACAAAGCAGTGAACCTGACTCCTGACAAAGAGTACTGCACGGCGATCGAAAGGATGACTGTTATGATGATTCTGCACGAAGCCCTAGACTATAGTTTAGTGACATAATCCTTGATATAAGACGTTATTTACGCATTCAAGAAATACGCTGCCTATTTCACACAGGCAGAGATGAACTTTTACGCTCAGGAAGAGACGAAACCAACCGCCACGTCAAAAGTTGTTCTTCGTACAGAACTTGAGGCACGTCTCTGCAGTTAATGCGCGAGATGGGGGCAGATATCTGCATTTAATGTACGAGATTTGGTTCTACTTTTAACGACTGGGAGAGCTAAAATTAGGACTAATATGCTCACGTCACTATCCCTGCATATTACGCCAACCAGGATATTTTTAACTATAGGAGTACGCCGTATGCTATCTCCTCGAAATACGCTGATCTGGCTATTTTCAACTATAGGAGTACGCCGTATGCTATCTCCTCGAAATACGCCAACTCAGGCTATATTTACAAAGGTGCGTGATAAGGCTATTTGGCCCAGAATATGCTCAAGACCTCAGTCAAAGAAGGATAATTGGTTATCTTTACGCTGGTTACCTATCCATGCAACATCAAGCTTTACGCAGAATTTGGCTTCTATGCCAACATGACAGCTATTTGGCTTCTACGCCAACAAGAGAGCTATTTGGCTTCTACGCCAATATGACAGCTACTTGGCTTCTACGCCAACATGACATCTATTTGGCTTCTATGCTAACTTGACAACTATTCGACTTCTACGCCTACTCGGCTTTTATGCCATCAGAACAGCTATTTGGCTTTTACGCCAACGAGACAGTTATTTGGCTTTTATGCCAACCATCTCTAAGTAAGGGGCAATTATCTACGTGGCTTGCATGCCGTGATCTTCGATGAGCGATTATATGCATTACCTCATAATGAAACACGCGTCATACGCCAATTCAGGAGATCATTCATACGTGGGTAGCAGTTATTATAACTGCCGCGTAAAAGGTGCAGCTCTCTCCGCTGTTCGGTTTCTACGCCGACTGCGACCAAATTCTATAAATAGAGACCTCCGGCCATGGAGGTCCAAGGTCAGAAAAGAGCAAGGGTCAAATACAGAGGTCAAGGTCAAGAGAGCACATATAGAGAGCTTTGGCAACGAGAGTTCAATCCCTCCTGTAGTCTTTGAAGCTTCTTTTTTGTCTTCTACAGCACTTCTTCGTCATCGTGTGGTCCAAGGGACAAAGTGATCGACCGCATATCAGACTCCTATAGCAATATTTTCCCAGAATCAAATTTTTGTACTTAACATCCTCGTATAGGATTAATTGTACTTCTTTTTCTTGTTTGTAAACAAAGAGAGGGTTTTGTATAAACCTAGTTTCAATTTCTTTCGTTTATTATCAAACATAAGATGGCGACTCTGCTGGGGACTACTTTCTCATCTGACGAGAAAGTCATTACTCAACACGATGATGTATCCGTCGGATCAACGAAGAAGACTCTGGTCGTCCAATTCGACCAATCTGCTTATGAAGACATACTTCGCACAGTAGGTGGCTCTCGTTACCTCTCTGTCCAGGACAACAGGAAGCTGTGTAAAGTATGGATGTCCCGGACATCCTCTACCCTTCCTGTAGGCTCTCTCTCTCTCCGACCAACAAGGTTGTGACATCGCAACCTGTGCGCCCCGTGCGTAAAACTTTGTCTCCCGTCTGTGACTTGGCAGACAAAGCTTCTGGCAATGCCTCAGTGCCAATCCAGAAGTCTACACCGCGCCCCGCGCGTAAAACTCGGTCTCCCGTCTGTGACGTGGCAGACAAAAATTTTGACAATGCCTCAGCGCCAATTCAGAAATTCCAAACGCGCCCCTTGCGTAAGAATACATCTCTCCTCTACAATGAGGCAGATGGTCCTTGCAATCACCGGAAGGGAAAACAAGTGGCAAACCTTCCAACCTCTCGGGTTTTACGCCATCAAGAAAAAAATTTGCCCGCCCTTCAGATTACGCGGAATGCTGACGGCCGATTGAGGACTTCCTCAGTTTTACGCCAACCTATGCAAAGCTCCAGATTACGCCAGGATAAGCCCCTCAGCGTAAAGAAGACCCATTTTACGGGAAGATACGCTCCTCATGGATCATGTGCCACTCACATGGCCGAATTGCTCTACTCATATGGTAGAAAAAGTGTTCTGGTTCCTAATCTCCATAGGCCCACTGATAAACGCAAAGACAGGGGTCAAAATCAAGATTTAGCGCCCCTAACTTCCAAGCGTGGAGAGATCATGTGGGAAGATGCGTCAACATCTAATGTCGTCATGATATATGGGCCACATAAAAATTCTATCTTTATTGTTCTACCAACTTGCATCGATCAACATCAAATAATCTTCGGTCGAATGCGGAATAGACCGATTGTACAAGAAGATTCGCACGAGTCTAATGCTGGGAGAATGCAAATCCATAGATATAGCCCACAAGCTTTAAAGATTATACAAAGCATGGGTTATGATTTGAAATTGAAGCAAGGACTCAATTATGGAAAAGGCAGACGAATATCGCTGTATTGTGATCCCTACGGTCAATGAACTCGTTTCGGGTTAGGGTACATCGAATCTCTTGCAAACTCCAAACCTCTAGAGTCTGATCCTGTAATACCAGAAGCAGGTCCTTCTAAATCAACTTCTGTGGACAAATGCCACGACATGTCTGGGGTAGTCTACCTCGACAAAATAGGACAGCATCCAAAGCTGGGGGTAGAATTCCATCTGAGTCCGAAGATGATGCAACGATGACCATCTTCCCGGAAGATCGTAAAACTCAAACATCGGGAGCCCGAAGGCCAAAGAGGACTTTCTTCTTCAATGAAGATGACATCATTGAAATCTTTAATATATTGATGAAGGAAAACAAGCTTCGGCTACCCAACATCAGATATCCTGAAAGGGCTGGCAAAGTCGATGACCCAGATTATTGCCTCTTTCATCGGTATATTCATCACCCCACAAGGGCATGCTATGTACTAAAAAAGAGAATCCAGGAGTTGATCGACGCCAAAGTCATCACTTTGCATTTATAATGAGAAGACGGTCACTGCAAATTGATTTCACTCTACTGTGATAATTTGCTCCCTTAAGAGGTACCGGATGATGAGTCCCTAAAGTTTCCCCAGAGGATTCTTCAGGTCTATCCCCAATCAGCAAAATTACTACACAGTGAATTTTTCAGACACAAGTTCACGTCCATACTACCTCTGAACTACGTCTCTCCACTCGGTCCTATTTTTCTTTATCCTCCATAGGGTCATATATTACCACGTCCATATTACCTCTGATTAAGATATCTTCAGAACTTCTTCATGTCCATATAACCTCTGAGTAAAGTTCTTCTCTTCGACTTTCTGCTATCAAGTTCGCATAACCCCTGGTAGTGCTAGTCATGTCAACTTATTATCTGTACTCAAGGTATGCCATGGGTAATAAGTCCACAACCCATATATACAAATCGACTCTTGGTTTTCCATCCCCAGCAAGTGCTTATCATATTCTGAATAGATATGATCAGCAAGTTGGCATCCCCAACAAGGGCCTATGTGCAGACATTTTCTCCTTCGTTATAAATTCTTGTAAAGAGCCATCATCCGTATCCGGGAGTCCCGGGTACGCAATGGAGGATGGATCCTCAAATTTCCCCCCAGTGGAGTCATAACTCAAAAGTTTGTCATGTTTATATTACCTCTGAGCAAACCTTTCGGGTTCGGCTATCGATAATCATGTCCATATTACCTCTGATATCGGTTGTCATCTCAACTTAGCACCCGTACTTCATTCTAAGTACGCCAATGGTGTTAGGTCCACAAAAATTGCCATGTTCATATTACCTCTTAGCAGATATATACCTCCATCTCCAGTGGAGTCACAACTCAAAAGTTTGTCATATTCATATTACCTCTGAGAAAAACTTTCGAGTTTTTGGCTATCGAATATCATGTTAATAATACCTCTGATATCGGTTGTCATCTCAATTTAACACCCGTACTAAGTACGCCAGTGGTGTTAGGTCCACAAAAATTGCCACGTCCATATTACCTCTGGCAGGGCTTGTCCTAAACTTATTACTTGCACTCTCGTGCACATGAAGTAATAGGTCCACAAAAATTCTCCTGTGGAATATCCGCAATGGAAATGAATTGTTCATGTCCATATTACCTCTGAACTATCATCATTTTCTCCGGCAAAGAAAAAAGTCAGTCCATGTTCATAATACCTCTGGACTACGTATCTCAATATCTCCCACAGAGTCATATTTTACCGCGGCGATATTACCTCTAATGGGACTTGTCTCAAACCTATTACTTGCACTCTCGTGCGCAAAAAGTAATGGGTCCATAAAAAAAAATCCCCTAGCAGGATGTCTTTACCAGCCACAAAATCTATCATGTCCATACTACCTCTGATAGGACTTGTTTCGAACTTATTATTTGCACTCAACGTGCGCAACAAATAATAGGTACACCAAAGATCCTCCAGTGGGATATCCTCAACAAACCAAAATTCGTACAAACAATCATAAAAAATGGGGGGTTCTTATATGATTGCAAATGGCGCTTATAGATCAGCCAAGGCTAATAAAAATTTTGATAATGGCCACTATCAACTGCAAATTCCCGAAGAAGTACTCTACGTGATCTCCTTTGCTTAACGGAGTATGATGAAGATTTTATTCTGACGATATCATGCACAAAGATTAGCTGGATCATATTCTATCAGATTCATATGACCTCTTAATGAATATGCTTAACTAATTTGTAAACTTATCATGTTCATATTACCTCTGATAGTGTTTAGTATACAAATTTAGTTGGATTATATTCTATCAGGTTCATATTACCTCTGAATAGATTTACATTCAGCAAAACCTTAACGAAAGTATGTCATGTTAATGATACCTCTGATATCACTTTTATCTTAGCCTATCATATTCTAAAGTGATGGGTCCACAAAAGTCAAAAAATATATCTTTATTATCTATGAGAAATTACAGAAAAAACAAAAAGGTACATCATTGGGGAGGAGTAGTTAAATCCCTAATCTGTCACGCCAAAGCGGCCATCCTCTCATTCCTGGAGTCCAAGATGTTAGCGCGAGCCCGCTCCAGTCGTGCCTCGTCATCGCTCAGGAGGGATAGTTCGGACCGAGCATGAACAAAATTGGCACGGATGTCGCCCGCACGTGCCAAGTTCCGCTGAGCTGTATCCATTCGGCCCTTCAACACATCTCGAGCTGCCGATGACTGAAGAGCCCACTCCTTTGCCTAAGCGAGTTTAGCTTCCAATTTACGGACCCTCGCGTCATTTTCCTCACATTCGACCTCACACTTGGTTAGCTGAGAAATAACTTCCGCCAAGACGGCCTGCTCTTCATCCATCTCTTGCTGCTGTGTCTGGATGGATTTGTTTAAGCATTCCATGTGTTCAGCAAGCTTTACAGTCAAGGAGTCGTATTCGGCCTGAATCATATCGTCGACGTTGCCTCGAGATATTTGTAAATATTCGTTAATGGGTTATTCTAAACCATTAACTATTTGATCTAGCGCATCAGCTCGTCCAGCGTTATTGAAATTTTTGATCAGCGCTATCGCAAGCTGGGAGGATGTCAGCAGATTATCAAAGCTCAGGTTCTTCTCCAGCACCATAGAAACCAACTCCTTCAAACCGTGGTAGAATAGGCTGGTATATTGTTCAATCAGCATATCGAAGACCGGATGCACGCTAGGAGTGGCTGCGATACCGGGAAATCTTCTTCCAAGAATGACCGTGGAGGATGTTGCCACGGCCGTTGCCTCTATAGATGGCGCTACAAAAGAACGAACACCAGCAACAGTTGAAGTTGCTGGCGTACTCAACGAAGAAGGCACTGTCGCGATGATGGGCTCATCCTCCTATGAAGATATCTGAACTGCTGTTGGCGAGACGACACCCAAAAATATAGCGGATGAAGGATCGGCAGCTTCAAAGCATGCCCCTTCGGTATCAAATACTGCCGTTTCATCGGCAGGGTCCGTAACAATATCAAAGGTTATGTCAACTCTGCCCTCCCCTGAGATGTCTTCACCTGAAGAAGACAAGAGAAAGTTAATATCAATTTGATGTTAATTTTCCTAAAAAAGGCCTAAAGACAATATTTACCCATGGCCGATGGTATGTATGTTGCGTCCGCAGCCTGTACAGCTAAATCATTTCTTAATGATGCTAAGCGAGTTGTCATACCTGGAGAAGAGGGTGCATTAACTGACGTTGGAGGATAGTCTTCCCAGTCGTCAGCAAGATCCATTCGAGGATCATCGGGTGGAATCTCGCTGGAAATACTTACAAACGAAGTAGGGGTTACTCCCATTATTTGTCTGGATAAAGGTATCCTTAATATGCTCGGCCTCGAAGGCGATCTCGTAGCACTACCAGAAGCAGTAGTAGCAGCAGCGATCTCGAGCAAAGAATCTCCGGCACTGCCAGCCGGAACTATGGAGGTTCCCTCTCTAAAAGGTGAAGGACCTCTGATCAAAGAATCATCCCCAACAGGGGAAACAACAAGCTCACTCCTAGAAACCCCCCTGGTGGAGGCCCTTTTTGGACCTCGGGAAGTCTTCTTCTTGCGGGAGGAAGGCTCTTTCAGAGTCGAAGCCTTTCGTTTATTGGGGATAACGAAAGGCTCTACCGGCGGAGGTATTACGCCTCTCGGTATTATTAACAAGAACTCGTCTGCCCCGGTGGTGTCTTTATTCTCATCCGAGGAAACAGACGGAATCTTCTCCCTTCCAGTGGACCTATGGGAGGGTATCCTAAAACTTTCATGCACATCAAAATCATGATGGAAGGTATTGATGGACGCATAGAACTGCGCATATGAGTGAAGGATGCGCAACTCTATAGAGAGAGAAGTCGCGGGCACAGCAAAAGTTGCACCAGTACAGCCCGTGATGAAGTACCGCCATCCTCTTGCTCCATCAATAAGTCCACCTTTGGACTTGAAGCGGGTAATGGCATTCCCCACATGTAACTGGTCGTACCCAAACTGTCTAGTAAACTGACTGGGCAGATAAGGCTCCAGATAGCAGTGGTCCTCACTTCTGTACTACAAATGGGAATGTCTAATGCAGACCAACCAGTAGAAGGCTTCAAGAGAAAGAATGGTCCTCCCTTGACCCCCATCCTTAAGCTTCATCCCCTGTTGATTGATATGTACAGGGGGACGGTACAGAAGAGCTTCCAGCGGTGGGCAACGTTTAATGCCCGCCGACAATCTATTACGGTTGCCACGTTCCAAGAGGAATTCTTGTAATTCAACAAGAAGTTATTTCCTGAACCGCTGGCAGGACCGGGAGACATCACCCTGGTGTTGTGAAGAATTAACCATCCCATCAGGTATAGGAATGGTAATTCCACTAGGGGAAATCCTTCACGCTGCGTATCATCAGCTAGTAGCACATCAGTAATGGCCCTCAGGCCAACTTGTATCCTACAGACCATGGCAGGGAGCAGGCCCAATCTTGCTCTGAACACCAAATACACTGTGGGCCATAAGGTGTTGTGATGGATGTGATCTGCAGACGCGATGCCAGGCACTACCCAACGGCGAAGCCAGACGGAGAGGAAGCCAGCCAATTAAGCTTCCCTTGACAGAGGCTTACGACAATGCCTCATATAACTGAAGGCTTTTGTGCCTGCAGGGTAACCCCCTATCTCCTCGTCAAAAATATGATCTGAAGCCCCTGCGTCTTCAATAAGGTCATCGACCGTGTTAGCATTGAGCATGCTCAGGAGGTTCAAGGGCCTATCTCGGCTATCTACCACCTTGTCCGGCTTAACATTTCTGGCCTGGTGGAAGAAGAGATAGGTTGCCCACTTGTTGATGTGAGCCAAATCAGAGGGCTCCTTGTAGAAAGTGGTACAGGCAAGATAGTGGCACATCAGCTCCTGATATACTGTCACTGCCGAGGGTTTGTATCCCTCAACTCCCTGTTTGTAGGGACATACTCTTCATAAGGAGCGTCCCCCATCGGCAGCTTTAAAATCTCTGCCATCTCATGAACGGCTAAGCCCAACTCACCCAGTGGAGTGGCAAAAGTCCCAATGAGCGAGTTGTATCGCTCCATCAAGGCTAAGAACAAGTTGGGGTTGATAGGCAACCCAACACTTGTGGCACTCACGGCCGCGAACAAACCAATACTTTCCAGCTCCACCTGGAAGTGCTTCAGGGCCCAGGCAGTTAAACTGGCCCATCGAAGATTCCCCGGGCTAAGCCATCCACTGGTCCGAGGGTTGACCTTGGGGTACATTCCTTCCTGCCCCATGAAGTCATTACAGAAGGTCGATATCCTCACCGGCTGGATCAGCGAATTGTCCTCACTCGGGATACTACCCGGCAGTAATCCCCTAAAGGGCATAATAGGGCCCGAAGGACGGCTCATATAGCCCCCCCAGTCGTATCCCTTGTTGTATAAGATCTTCCCCGGTCGGCCGTGAAGATCAAGACTCAAAGTCCACACCATCTTCCTGGGATGGGTGGCATAAAAGAATGCTGAGATAGGGTAATCCCTGGGCATCCTGGGCAGATACATCACCGTGCCCTCAGCAGTAAACACCCAATCCTCCTTCTTGGGCTTGGTCTGGGATTGTTTGTCGATAGCATCCCCGAATAAGAAACACAGTTTCTTATACTCCGTCCAGTCTATGTATGTCAGGGGCTCCCCACTGATCATACTCAGCAGCATGCGTTCTCCTTGGGACGAGATCAGGGTTCCCCTTTCTTCAGGATAATTGGCTCCAGAGATGGGAAATGTCACATGGGACAAGTCCTTCAAATAATTTAAGTTCAGCATCCCGACAGCAGAGCCCATCACCTCAGCCAAAAGAGGGATCTGCAAGTCCACTACAAAAATGCAAGAAAATAAGTCAGTTTTTACACTAGAAGTTACACTCTTGCAGTTTACGCCAAAGATTATCAGTCTGAGCTTTTACGCCAAGACTGCAAAAACTTGAGCTCTTACGCCGGAACCTATTTCTGAGGCATAAAATTCAAGGTTGGTAGTATACGCCAAAATCTAACAGTCTATGTTTTTACGCCAGACTGCCAAAATTTGAGTTTTTATGCCGGAATTTACATCCTACGCGTAAAATTCAAAATTTGTAGTATACGCCAAAATTTTGACAGTCTGAGTTTTTACGCCAGACTGTGAAAAGATGGAGTTTTTATGCTGACATATTAGAAATATGGGCATATTGGTTCGTATACACGAACAACGTGTGCTGAGGGTTTTCTTCTCGCAATCTCTACCTGTAATGTCCGGAGCATAGCTCGACGGTGGGGCGCTGCGTTCCGATCGAGGCTCGTTAAGCCTAATAGGAGTTGCTCGTGCTCGAGCAGAGGAGCGAGAAGAAGAAGAGATCTTCTTTCCCTTAGCAGTGGAAGTCTGTTTAGGGGCCACGGCGAATCTGAGTTCTCAGGAAAGAGACGAAGAAGAAGGGTTCTTGAAAAGCAAGGGTTTTGTGAAGACAGATAAAAGTTTTCTCTCTCAGGACCTTGGGCTATTTATAGAGTTCAGATAACTCTTCGAATCCCTAACCAAATCCAATATTTAATATTTGGTTATAATTTGGGACCACGTCAGCCTATCATTTAAAAAAAAAGAAGACGGACAGTCAGTGGATCCAGAATTTATGCGCAGAGCAGATCTATGATTTTACGCTCAGAAGCTGTTACGCTCAGAGGCTACAAATCAACGATTCTACGCTCAGAGGCTATAAATCTATGCTTTTACGCTCAGATGCTTTTACGCTCAGGATATTTTATTCTCAGAGGCTACAAACCTATGATTTTACGCTCAGAGGCTACAAATCTATAATTTTTACGCTCGAAAGCTTTTCACGCTCAGAGGCTACAAATCTACGATTCTACGCTCAAAAGCTACAGATGGCCAATTGCAAGGGTTTACGCAGAAAATGCTCCTTCTAGGCTGCAAAACATTCCAAGTGCCTGAAACATACAGAGTTCAGCATTTGACTTTTTCTTCTTGGGCCATTGAAAGTTCATCCAAAGTCCAGTCAGAATCTTTTACAGAAGTTCAAGTATGGCCTGTTCAACAGACATTTCTCGCCATTTTTCAAGGGATTTTTCGGGAAATCATTCTTGAATATGATGGTCTGAACAAGAATTCTTCGTATCAGAGAAGTGACAGTTCAGAATTTTACGCGACTCCTCGTCCAAAACAGCATGACAGTTTGGATCTTCAACTTAAATGCTAAAGCAGCTTTCTACACGTCTTCTGCTACGCGTAAAAGATGGGAGGAGATCATATACTCTTTTATCGAAGTCGGCATAAAATTATGCAGACGTGCCGAAGCTGCACACTATTTAGACTTTCTCACAGCAAATATGGCAAATCATCAGATGTGTAAAAGAAGATAATTTTATTAATCATGATTACATATGATGGAAATCTAGTCTACAGAGGGTTTTTTATCTTCATGATTACATATGATGGAAATTCTTTTTTCTATAAAGGGTTTCTCATTTTCATTTAAGATCATACCAAGAGTCTACTGTGCCAGGTTCTCATATTGGTGTAGATCTTTTTCATCTTCTACAGTAGTTAATCGGCTTCCGCGGCCGATTATCAAGAAAATGATTAATGGTGGGAGGATACAAAATTGGGCATGTATCAATTACGCAAGCCCACCCTCCATACGCCATGGCAGGCATGACCTAGAAATTGTGTTAGGGGTTCAGACCCAACACAATAGTGGAAGACAGGGCCAAACTGTCTATCCTCGTCCAGCGCCATAATGGGAGAGAATACAGCTTATAAGCTGTGTGGCCAAATAAGACCCTTCCTCTCTCCTGGACGAATCTCCATATGAAATTGCTGATCATCCCGAGCAAAGAAAGCTATGATATCCTTCCATGATCCATCATTGCAGAGGACATTTGCTCGAAGATGCCTCTTTTTACGGCTCCTTACATGCTGGAAGAACATAATCTTCTTCTTCCTCAAGTCAGCCCAACGAATCTCGGCAACCATCTCTTTGTGGTGAAGGAAGTATGAGAAAAATAGGTTAACTCATGCATCTTTATATAGGCAGAGGAGAATACACCAAATCCTAACAAACTCCTAAAAATTTGCCGAGAAATCAGCCTCGCGGAACGAGTCAAACTTGACCGTTTCATGATTCATTCAAAGTGTTTCAAATTACGAGGAATTTGAAAACTTTGAAGGGGGTCTTGTAGAAGCATAAAAAATACGCTTGGAAATCATACGCGTAAAACCCTCAATATACAGGAAACCCACGTAAAATAGAGCTTCAGCACTGGGTGGCATAAAATATGACTTCAGAGCCATTGGCATACAACTGAGCTTCAACGTTGTTCAGCATAAAACAGATCTCCAGAACAATCCGCGTAAAGTAGTCCTTCCAAACTGCTTCGGCGTAAAAAGGTTGCTACATCGCCACTTCGGCGTAAAACCTGTCTGCTTTTAATGCAGTTGGAAGTTGTATGAGAAACTCTTTGTATTCTTTGAATGAACCTGTCAGACGAAGCAGTGAACCTGACTCCTGACAAAGAGTACTACACGACTATCGAGAGGACGGCTGTTATGATAATTCTGCACAGAGCCCCAGACTGTCGTTTAGTGACATAATCCTTGATATAAGACGTCGTTTACGCATTCAAGGAATACGCTGCCTATTTTACATAGGCAGAGATGAGCTTTTACGCTCAGGAAGAGACGAAACCAACCACCACGTCAAAAGCTGTTCTTCGTACAGAACTCGAGGCACGTCTCTGCAGTTAATGCGCGAGATGGGGGCAGATCTCTGCATTTAATGCACAAGATTTGGTTCTACTTTTAACGACTGAGAGAGCTAAAATTAGGGCTAATATGCTCACGTCACTATCCCTGCATATTACGCCAACCATGCTATTTTTAACTATAGGAGTACGCCGTATGCTATCTCCTCGAAATACGCTGATCTGGCTATTTTCAACTATAGGAGTACGCTGTATGCTATCTCCTCGAAATACGCCAACTCAGGCTATATTTGCAAAGGTGTGTGATAAGGCTATTTGGCCCAGAATACGCTCAAGACCTCAGTCAAAGAAGGATAATTGGTTATCTTTACGCTGGTTACCTATTCATGCAGCATCAAGCTTTACGCAGAATTTGGCTTCTATGCCAACATGACAGCTATTTGGCTTCTACGCCAACAAGAGAGCTATTTGGCTTCTACGCCAACATGATAACTACTTGGCTTCTACGCCAACATGACATCTATTTGGCTTCTACGCCAACTTGACAACTATTCGGCTTCTACGCCTACTCGGCTTTTACGCCATCAGAACAGCTATTTGGCTTTTACGCCAATGAGACAGTTATTTGGCTTTTATGCCAACCATCTCTACGCAAGGGGCAGTTATCTACGTGGCTTGTGCCATGATCTTCGATGAGCGATTATACGCATTATCTCGTAACAGGATACGCGTCACATGCCAATTCAGGAGATCATTCATACGTGGGTAGCAGTTATTATAACCGTCGTGTAAAAGGTGTATCTCTCTCTGCTGTTCGGTTTCTACGCCGACTGCGACCAAATTCTATAAATAGAGACCTCCGGCCACGGAGGTCCAAGGTCGGAAAGAGCAAGGGTCAAATACAGAGGTCAAGGTCAAGAGAGCACATATAGAGAGCTTTGGCAACGAGAGTTCAATCTCTCCTGCAGTCTTTAAAGCTTCTTTTTCGTCTTCTACAGCACTTCTTCGTCATCGTGTGGTCCAAGGGACCAAGTGATCGACCGCAGATCAGACTCTTATAGCAATATTTCCCCAGAATTAAATTTTTGTACTTAACATCCTCGTATAGGATTAATTGTACTTCTTTGTCATGACCCGCACCCAAAAATTTGGGCACGAGTGCGTGGGTACGTCCAGCCTACGCCGCAGAGTCGGCGGTAGTATGCTGTCTAGGTCAAATCCAGATTTACTAAACTAGCTCATTCACAATTAACATAGGCAAGATAATAATGAGAACAGAAACTTAAGATTGCAACTGAAATAAATACGACAACAGATTCAAATATTTTAGTACAGAAATTCAGAATGAAATCGGGGACAAACCCGATTACTAAGATAAGAAACAGAAATAAAAGATAGCTACTGCTAGCTACTCTGCAGCAGGGGTTTCTTGGGTGGGATCTGGCTCCTCATAAGTATCATCTGTCCCCTCGTAGGGACCATAATAAGTAGGGGCAAGGTCCTCATCATCGCCTAAATCAACAGATCCAGTCAGGAAAGGAGCAAAGTACACAGTGCACAACAAGGTTAAACTAAATATTTATGATAATTAAATATGAATATCATGTTGGGAACGATATACGAGAATATCAATATCTCAGAGTTAAATACTGTAAACAGGAATATAAGAAAACAGAAATAAATGAAACAGGAAATGAAACTACAACAGTCAGCAAAAAATATAACATGACCAGAAACTATCTGTGTGAACTAGTGTTTGTTTTTAGAATACAAAGTTGGCATGTAGGGGTTTATAAGGCTAATCCGGCCGTCATAAACGGCTATTAAACAGGGGAAATCGAGATCCGGCTGAGGTACAGTCGTGTACCAACAGCTATTAAATATGGCAGGGGAAAGGGTAAACTACATGCCTTCTAGTATTCTCCCACCCGACATGAAAAACAAGACATGAACTCCAATATTCAAGACATGAAATCCAGCATTTCTAACACTAGGTGTAATCATCAAGGGTACTAGTAAGGCAGGGCATTAATTATCACAATATAAAGATTTAACTTGAAGTGCAGGTACTTGCCTGTTGTTTGGATCTGATTAATTTGTTCTTGGGGAAATTTCCAGAGATGAGTCCAAAAACTGAAATAGACATTACCATCATGCTCAGATGATGTCAAATAGCTAGAAATACCTGTCCTTGGGTCCAATTTGGAGTCAAGGGCAAAAATGACAGTTTTGGGTCAAAACGGGGTCCGCCGGTGGGCCCGCTTTGCACCGAAAAACGTGTCTGGTCAAAGGTCTCCAAATTCACCAAACTTAGTGTCAACAGGTCAGGAACACTGATACGAACCCAACGGAACTTCCAAATTTGGATTCCGATGAGCCGAAGACAAAATCGCCTGTCTAGCGGGGCCTGTGGGGCCCACGACACGCGATTTCGTCAACGTTCTCAGAATCGAACCAAACTTGACCCACAGAACCAGCGTATCGCTACGAGTCCGATGGCGCAAGTTTCGTCTCGATCTGACGAGTGTACAAGAAGTTAGGGCAAATTACAGAAAAGTCGAATACGGGACGATGTCCGCGGATACGCGTTGATTCCGGTGTGCACGCACATCCGAATCAGCTTCCGCGAAATCTCACACGTCCATATCGATGACACGCACGTATCTGTGAAGACCGCACGCGACCAAGTCATCCCGTTTGGCGGGGCACACTCAGTTCCGGGGTGAAACAGGGTCTAGTTTTTCCTATTTTTGGATCGCGGTGTGCGATCACCACAGGACGCGATACCCCGAACGGTTTGTTCGGGCACCGAGAGGGTCTTACAGGCTTCACAACGCAATTTACGGAATCGAAAACAGAGCTACGAATAAAAAGTTACACGCACCTGAAGGGGACCCAAAAATCAGGGTCGAGTCATGTCCGACACGTGTCCGACTCGTGTCGGACACAGGATCCTAGGGTTAGGGTTTTAGGAAGCTGATGGCGGTGGCCGGTGGTCGGCACGGCGGCGGAGAGGCCGAGGCTGGCTGGGGGTGCTGCGGCGGAGAGCGGCGCAGCGCTCGGGCGGAGGCGGCGGCGCGGGGGCGGCCCAGGGCGGCGCTGCGGCTGCTGCTGCTGCTGGTTGCTGTTGCTGTCGGGGTCGACCGGAGGAAGGAAGAGGAGAGGGGAGGAGGTGCTGGCGGTGCAGGGCGGAGCTGGGCGGTCGGCGAGGCGGTCGGCGAGGAGAGGGACGGCGGCGGCGAGGAGTTAGGGTTAGGGTTACGGTGAGGGAGGAGGAAGAAGAAAAGGGGGGGAAAGAGTTTAAATAGGGGAGAAGGCGGTTAGGGGAGGCCGAGCACGGCGGAGGGTGAGGGAGACGTGGCCGCGGAGAGCGGCGCTGCGCACGGAGGGCGGCGCTGCGCGCGGAGGGCGGCGGAGGAGTCGGGGTCGGGGGGGGGGGGGGAACGGTTCGGGCGGGTTGGCGGGTCGGATCTGACCAACCCGACCCGACCCGATAGGAGGGTTGGGCTGGGCTGCTGATGGGCCGGTCCACTGGGCCGGCCCAAGAAGAGAAGATAAATATAAATAAAAATAAAATAAATAATAATAAATAAATAAATAAATAAATAAATAAATAAATAAATAAACAGTTAATTAATTAATTAATTAAAAATTATTTTTAGGCATTTAAAAATAGGTCTGAGGTCCAGAAAAATCCAAAAAAATTACCCTAAGTCCAATTTTTTTATTTTACACCCAAAAATGTTATTTTCATGATATTTTAATATTATTTATTACCAAATAAAAAATCATTTATTAATTAAAACCTTGATTTTAATTACAGAAAATTCCCAGAAAATTCCAGAAAATTGGGAAAAATCCAAGATTTAATAATTTGAAAATTCAGGGGGGTTTACAACCAACTCAACTTACAAAAATTTCGTCCTCGAAATTTAAGAATAACAATAGGACAAAAGGGAAAGGCCGAGAAATTAAAATATACCTCAGGGTTCAAAAAGATAGGGGAATCGCTCTCTAATCTCGTCTTCTCGCTCCCAGGTGGATTCGTCGGGAGAATGGTGCTTCCAAGCTACGCGAACCAGGGAAATGACCTGGTTCCGTAGAACTTTCTCCGATCGATCCAGTATCTCCACGGGTTGCTCTTGGTAAGTCAGACTTGGGCCTACTTCGAGCTCTGAGTGATCCAAAATGTGGCTGGGGTCTGACACATACTTTCTCAGCTGCGACACGTGGAAGACGTTATGGACTCCATCCAGAGAGGGTGGCAATGCCAGTCGGTATGCCACTTCTCTGATTTTCTTCTGAATGCCAAAAGGTCCAATAAATCTTGGGCTGAGTTTTCCACTCCTTCCGAACCTAATGGTGCCACGTGTCGGGGAAATCTTCAAGAATACCAGTTCTCCAACCTTTAACAAAGTCATAATCAAGTCTTAGTTCCATAATCAAAATGTTTAAATTGACTTGAATTTCATAAATTTAATTACCTCAAATTCCAAGGGTCTTCGGTGGCTATTTGCCCAATGTCGTTGCCTGTCTTAAGCCACTCAAAGTCTATCCCTTATTTGCTTTACCTTCTCAGTTGAATCGATCACCATCTCTGGTCCCAGCAGGGCTCTTTCTCCAACGTCGTCCCATGATAGCGGGGTACGACATCTTCGTCCATACAGAGCTTCAAATGGAGTCATCTCAATACTTGCTTGGTAACTGTTATTATAAGAGAACTCCACAAGATGTAGATAGTCTTCCCAGGATCCTCCAAAATCTAGAACACATGTACTTACTGGAACTCCATGCAGCCTAACAATATGTCTGATATATAAATCTGCCAGCTTCTCTGTAGATAGCCCCACTTTGAAAGGTAGAAAATGTGCAGACTTGGTCAGTCTATCTACTATCACCCAAATTGCATCCTTTCCACTAGGTGTCCTTGGAAGTCCGGAAACAAAATCCATTATGATATGTTCCCACTTCCACTCCGGAATGGGTAGTGGTTGAAGCAATCCTCCAGGTCTTTGTCTTTCTGCCTTGACTTGCTGGCACACTAAACAACGAGATACGAACCTGGCTACTTCTCTTTTTATGCCATGCCACCAAACATACGTCCTCAGGTCCTTGTACATCTTGTTGGCTCATGGATGTATAGAGTATTACGATCTGTGCGCCTCTTGCATAATTTCTTCTCTTATGTCTCCTTGAGGTACACATAATCTATCGCCATGCCTCAGTGATCCATCCTCATGAATTCTGAAATCTTCCACTAATCCAGCTTGCACTTGTCCTCGAAGGCTTCGCAGGCCTTCGTCTTGAAACTGAGTCTCCTTGATCTTGTATATTAAAGTAGACTAAATCTGCAAGTTCATCATTTGGCCTTCTTTTCCTGGGATAATTACTTCAATACCTAAACTTTCCAAGTCCTCTAGCAGGTGTCTGTCCATAGTCAAGTACATCGCCATAGGATATCTGCTTAGAGTATCAGCAACTACATTGGCCTTCCCAGGATGATATTGAAGGATGATATCAAAGTCTTTCATTAGTTCCAGCCACCTTCTTTGCCTCATGTTCAGCTCTTTTTGAGTGAAGATATATTTTAGACTTTTATGGTCCGTAAATATTTCCACCCTTTCTCCATAAAGATAATGCTTCCATAGCTTAAGAGCAAAAATGACAGCTGCCAATTCTAAATCATGAGTTGGATAGTTCTTTTCATGAGGTCGAAGCTGTCTAGAGGCATATGCTATTACTTTCTTGTTCTGCTCTAATACACAACCTAGACCTTTTCCAGAAGCATCACTATAAATAGCGAAACCTCCGGTTCCAGAAGGTAAGGTCAGAATAGGGGCAGTAGTCAGCCTTTTCTTCAATTCCTCAAAAGCATGCTGACATTCATCAGTCCAGGTGAACTCTTCATCCTTCCTTGTTAATTTTGTCATGGGCTCCGCAATTCTAGCAAAGTCCTTCACAAACTTCCGATAGTAGCCAGCTAGTTCCAGGAAGCTTCTAATCTCTGCTACAGAGTCTGGAGTGGGCCAGGATTCTACTGCCGCTATCTTCTTAGGATCTACTGCTATTCCATCTCCAGTCACAACATGTCCCAAGAATTTTACTTTGTCTAGGAAGAAAGCACATTTAGATAATTTTCCATAAAGTTTTTCCTTCCTCAAAGTCTCCAATGCTAACCTCAAATGTTCTTCATGTTCTTCGGGGGTTTTGGAGTAGATCAAAATATCATCAATGAAGACCACTACAAATTTGTCTAGGTATGGCTGGAAAACTCTGTTCATTAAGTTCATAAAAACTGCTGGAGCATTTGTCAACCCGAACGGCATTACTAAGAATTCGTAGTGTCCGTTCCGGGTATTGAAAGTAGTTTTAGGGATGTCTTCCTTTCTCACCCTTACTTGGTGGTAACCAGACCTCAAATAAATCTTTGAAAATACCCGAGCTCCACTCAACTGATCAAATAGGTCATCTATCCTGGGCAGGGGATACTTATTCTTAATTGTTAAGGCATTCAAGGCCCTATAGTCAATACACATTCGGGATGTTCCGTCCTTCTTGGGCACAAATAATACTGGAGCTCCCCAGGGTGAGACACTAGACCTAATGAAGCATTTGTCTTCTAGTTTTTTGATTTGCTCATTTAGTTCTATTATCTCCTTTTTGTTGATCCTGTAGGGATTTTGAGATACTGGTGCTGCTCCTGGCACTAAGTCAATGGAGAATTCAACTTCTCGGTCTGGGGGTAAGCCTGAGAGATCCTCAGGGAAGACATCAAGATATTCAGAGATGATAGGTAGTGGCAATTCTTCTGTTACTAGGGCTCCACAAATTTTGTTATTACCCATTTCTCTAGAACCTCTAGCAAATTTAAATTCTGGCTTGTCAGGGGGCCTGAAGATTACACTACCTCTGTGGCAGTCTATAGTGGCATGATGTTGACTCAACCAATCCATACCCGGTATAATATCAAAACTGGGCACTGGCATTACGAGTAGCCTAGCATACAGTTCTCTTCCACACAATGTAATAGGACAATTGTTACAAGCATCACTAACCGGGATGATTCCTCCACCGGTAATGATCTTATAACAATTCCTAAGGGGTTTAGTGATTAAGCTATGCTTCATAAGGAAATCTACTGACATAAATGAATGTGAAGCTCCAGAGTCAAATAAAGTAATAGCTGGTATTGAATTTATAAGCACAGAACCTGTGATCACGTCTGCTGTGGCTTCCGCTTCTTCCAGAGTTATTGCATAAGCACGGCCTTGCTGCGGTGCACCCCTCTGTTGTACTGCTGGGGCCCTGGCCTGGGCTGGAGCCTTTGGTGCAGCGGTGCATCCTTGAGCAGCTGGACAGTCCCTCATTTGGTGCGCTGCTGAGCCGCAGTAGAGGCAGGCACCTAGCCTCTTCCTGCAGACTTGCCAAGTATGACCTGGTTTTTGGCAAAATTTACAAGCAGCAGCTTGTTGGTTCTGTCCTTGAGCCTGGTGTTGGGGTGCTGGAGCTCGAGGGAGAGGACGCTGAGTTTGCTGCGGGGCCCTCTGTTGTTGTTGTTGTTGTTGTTGTTGAAAAGGGCGTTTGTTGGGTCCCGTATTTCCGGTATCTCTCTCCCGTTTCAGTTTATGCCCCATATCTCTCTCAACGCCTTGTGCCACGCTCAGAATTTCTTCATAGGTGCGAGCTCGGCTGGTGGTGACAGCAAGGCGAATATTCGGAGATAGCCCCTTCTTGAATCTACGGGCTCTGTCCTCCGGGGTATGAACCATGTACTCCGCAAAATGGCTTAACCTGCTAAATTCAGCAGTATATTCATCAACAGACAGGTTACCTTGTTCCAGTCTCTCGAATTGGCTTTCGAGAGCTTTTCGAGCCACTTCGGGGTAGAATTTCTCCTTGAATAGCCTCTTAAAGTCCTCCCAGGTGAGGTCAGGAGCAGATAGTTAGAGTTCATCTCTGAACCAGGTTCGAGCAATGTCGAACAGTTGCAGGCTTGCGGATTCCACTTTGAGATCATCAGGAACCCGAGCAGTCTTCAGGAGTCTCTCGACATTCTCTATCCACTCATCGGCATAGAGAATGCCCTCAGTTCCGTAGAATTCTAGGGGTCTAAGGTTCTTGAAGTCTTTGGCACTCCCTGGCCTCTTGAGTGGCGACTCCTGGGACCTAAGAGCTTCTGAGAGGCTGGTCCGCAGAAGTGCAGTCTGTTCTTTCTGGGATTCCACTAGTCCCTGGAATACTCCAAGTAGCTGTGCTCCATCCAGAGTAACTGCCGGAACATATGGAGGTGGCGGGAGTGCAAGAGTCTCGGGCACATTCTGCTCAGCTGGTTCTGATATGCCTCCTACTGTGTTCCTTGTCTGGACCATTCTGAAAGATTAAGGGATAGGAAGATCAGAATAGAATACTTGGAAATCAAAGGCGATAGGAAAATTGAGCAGCAAAGATATCAAGAATTGAAATAAGGACCCTATACTGTGAATGAGCTTTTCCTAGAATCCTCAATCTTATTCCATACCCTGTCCTAGGGTATTACCCTATTTAAGGATAGGACCTGTATGGGCCACCATAAAAATGTGTCATGACCCGCACCCGGAAATTTGGGCACGAGTGCGTGGGTACGTCCAGCCTACGCCGCAGAGTCGGCGGTAGTACGCTGTCTAGGTCAAATCCAGATTTACTAAACTAGCTCATTCATAATTAACATAGGCAAGATAATAATGAGAACAGAAACTTAAGATTACAACTGAAATAAATACGACAACAGATTCAAATATTTTAGTACAGAAATTCAGAATGAAATCGGGGACAAACCCGATTACTAAGATAAGAAACAGAAATAAAAGCTACTGCTAGCTACTCTGCAGCAGGGGTTTCCTGGGTGGGATCTGGCTCCTCATAAGTACCATCTGTCCCCTCGTAGGGACCATAATAAGTAGGAACAAGGTCCTCATCATCGCCTAAATCAACAGATCCAGTCAGGAAAGGAGCAAAGTACACAGTGCACAACAAGGTTAAACTAAATATTTATGACAATTAAATATGAATATCATGTTGGGAATGGCATACGAGAATATTAATATCTCAGAGTTAAATGCTGTAAACAGGAATATGAGAAAATAGAAATAAATGAAACAGGAAATAAAACTACAACAGTCAGCAAGAAATATAACATGACCAAAAACTATCTGTGTGAACTTGTGTTTGTTTTTAGAATACATAGTTGGCATATAGGGGTTTATAAGGCTAATTCGGCCGTCATAAATGGCTATTAAATAGGGGAAATTGAGATCCGGCTGAGGTACAGTCGTGTACCAACAGCTATTAAATATGGCAGGGAAAAGGGTAAACTACATGCCTTCTAGTATTCTCCCACCCGACATAAAAAATAAGACATGAACTCCAATATTCAAGACATAAAATCCAGCATTTCTAACACTAGGTATAATCATCAAGGGTACTAGTAAGGCAGGGCATTAATTATCACAATATAAAGATTTAACTTGAAGTGCAGGTACTTGCCTGTTGTTTGGATCTGATTAATTTGTTCTTGGGGAAATTTCCAGAGATGAGTCCAAAAGCCAAAATAGATATTACCATCACGCTCAGAAGATGTCAAATAGCTAGAAACGCCTGTCCTTGGGTCCAATTTGGAGTCAAGGGCAAAAATGACAGTTTCGGGTCAAAACGGGGTCCGCCGGTGGGCCCGCTTTGCACCGAAAAACGTGTCCGGTCAAAGGTCTCCAAATTCACCAAACTTAGTGTCAACAGGTCAGGAACGCTGATACGAACCCAACGGAACTTCCAGATTTGGATTTCGATGAGCCGAACACAAAATCGCCCGTCGAGCGGGGCCTGTGGGGCCCACGACACGCGATTTCGTCAACGTTCTCAGAATTGAACCAAACTTGACCCACAGGACCAGCGTATCACTACGAGTCCGATGGCACAAGTTTTGTCTCGATCTAACGAGTGTACAAGAAGTTAGGGCGAATTGCAGAAAAGTCGGATACGGGGCGATGTCCGCGGATACGCATTGATTCCGGTGTGCACGCACACCCGAATCAGCTTTCGCGAAATCTCACACGTCCGTATTGATGACGCGCACGTATCTGTGAAGACCGCACGCGACCAAATCGTCCTGTTTGGTGGGGCGCACTCAGTTCCGGGGTGAAACAGGGTCTGGTTTTTCCTGTTTTTGGATCGCGGTGTGCGATCACCACAGGACGCGATGCCCCGAACGGTTTGTTCAAGCACCGAGAGGGTCTTACAGGCTTCACAACGCAATTTGCAGAATCAAAAACAGAGCTACGAACAAAAAGTTACACGCACCTGAAGGGGACCCGAAAATCAGGGTCGAGTCGTGTCCGACTCGTGTCGGACACAGGATCCTAGGGTTAGGGTTTTGGGAAGCTGGTGGCGGTGGCCGGTGGTCGGCACGGCGGCGGGGAGGCCGAGGCTGGCTGGGGGTGCTGCGGCGGAGGGCGGCGCAGCGCTCGGGCGGAGGCGACGACGCGGGGGCGGCCCAGGGCGGCGCTGCGGCTGCTGCTGCTGGTTGCTGTTGCTGTCGGGGTCGACCGGAGGAAGGAGGAGGAGAGGGGAGGAGGTGCTGGCTGTGCAGGGCGGAGCTGGGCGGTCGGCGAGGCGGTCGGTGAGGAGTTAGGGTTAGGGTTACGGTGAGGGAGGAGGAAGAAGAAGAGGGGGAAAAGAGTTTAAATAGGGGAGAAGGCGGTTGGGGGAGGCCGAGCACGGTGGAGGGTGAGGGAGACGTGGCCGCGGAGAGCGGCGCTGCGCGCGGAGGGCGGCGGAGGAGTCGGGGTCGTGGGGGGGAACTGTTCGGGCGGGTTGGCGGTTCGGGTCTGACCAACCCGACCCGATAGGAGGGTTGGGCTGGGCTGCTGATGGGCCGGTCCACTGGGCCGGCCCAAGAAGAGAAGATAAATATAAATAAAAATAAAATAAATAATAATAAATAAATAAATAAATAAATAAATAAACAGTTAAATAATTAATTAATTAAAAATTATTTTTAGGCATTTAAAAATAGGTCTGAGGCCCAGAAAAATCCAGAAAAATTACCCTAAGTCCAGTTTTTTTATTTTACACCCAAAAATGTTATTTTCATGATATTTTAATATTATTTATTGCCAAATAAAAAATCATTTATTAATTAAAACCTTGATTTTAATTACAAAAAATTTCCAGAAAATTCCAGAAAATTGGGAAAAATCCAAGATTTAATAATTTGAAAATTCAGGGGGGTTTACATTCTTTTTCTTGTTTGTAAACAAAGAGAGAGTTTCGTATAAACCTAGTTTCAATTTCTTTCGTTTATTATCAAACACATATCAATAGTGATAACTAGTAATATATATACTTAAGTTATATAAATTGACACTTGATGTTTAACTAGTATATATAAGTGATATGTAAGATACTTAGTATATTAGCTAGTTTAGTTAATACTTACTAGTTATCAACCTTGAAGATAGGTATGGACCTAAAACCAAGGTAAACACCTAGTTCGACCTAGTTCGACTAGTGTGACCTAGAAATGGCCTATAAAATTATATTAGTGCATTTTAACTCATTTATCATCCATTACACCTAAGTGACATTGATATTTCATATATAGGTTTGTGTAACACCATCTCGAGCACCGAGTTATACCATTTGCTCAGGACCACATGCGAGTACATTTCTCTGTTAGTTTTTATTTCATAATAGTGTATATATCTCATATTTTAGAACTGTATACTTGATTCCAACATAATGGATTCACGGACTGGTACTACATGGATCCTGTCAGGAGATGTTATTCCTTACCGTATTCAATGGGTACTCTTTCACATATATTTTATCGTGTGTATCGGGTATTGATTTAGTGTACTTCGTGTTCACACACTGCTTGTGTTCAGTGTGCTCATATTCGTGTACACACACTGCTCGTGTTCAATGTGCCCATATTCGTGTTCGTAACGTATCGTGATTGGATCCATTGGTATTGGTTGGGGATAGGGGAATAGGAGTTGATTATGTGATCAAGCCTCAGTGTATTCATGTACATGTCGATTACATATCACACGTGTAATCAAGTTACCATATTGTATTCGTGTTTAACCTAAACCGATCACATAATGAACTTGTATTCCATGGCACATTAGCTAGTTTCATTTATTTCCATTATACTGCAGTTATTCTATTGTATGTTCTTTATTCCAGTACATTACCTGTTCACTCTAGTTTATTTTATTTTATTATTTAGTTATCTTGTATTCATTCCTGTTACCTGTTATATATGCTCGATTATGTATTTAAAACTGTTTTCAGAGGTATGTACTTTGCTCCAATCCTGACTGGATATATTTTTTAGATGATTGGCTATAGACCAATATCCTACCTACTACAGACCACAGGACGGTGTACATTTAGAGGATACTCATTTAGAGCCAGAGGACTTAGTACCAGAGTCTGAGGAGGCTTAGATCTTTTGTTAGACTTGTATTAGACTTGTATTGAGGCTATTGGCATGTATATATTATTTCGGGCTTGTGGATGTATTGTGACTTTTTATTTTGTTATTCCATCTCATGCTTTATCTTCCTCAGTTTGTATTGTGATTAAGTATAGTTTATCATTATCAGATACCATATTGTTCCTTCGTTTGGAGTTAAGATGATTGATAGGTACCATGTATATATTGTATGAGATATTTAGTTAGTAGAGTTGACCCAGACAGCATTTTATCGCTGATGCTGCGGCGTAGGTTGGACGTTGCTCACTACTTGTGCCCTTATTCTGGGTGTGGGTTATGACACATTTTTAGTGGTGGTCTATACAGGTCATTCTAGAGTCGCAAGTCGAGCGATATCATAGTAGCACTTACCTAGAGTACTGCTACGAGCCTGCTTTATGATATAGAAAATAGGCTGAGAGTATATTCAATCACATCTAGAAAATACTTCTAATATCAGTTTTGCTATCCTTATCAATTAGAATGTTTGCTTTACTTTGAATAATTCTATCCTTCTTTGATGATATCGTATCATACTCAATATTGATTCCTTTGTTTTAATATATCTTTAGGATGTCACCGAAGACGCGTTCCCAGCGCTCAGGCGCAATGTCAGTGAGGTCGGTTACTTTGTCGCCCTTGAGGGCAGCACCAGCAGACGCTGTTCCAGCCGCTACATTCCAAAGGTCCGCTTCACTGATCTAGGAGGGCATTTTTGCAGCAGCTTTCGGAGGTGCTCCACCTCCGGTACAGAGGGCAGCGTCGACAGTTTCAGGGGATCTTCCACCCCCACCATCCGCAGTCGATCAGACACAGATGTTTGCGCTCTTTCAGCAGATGATAGAGGCACAATAGCATCAATCAGAGGTTATGAGGCAGGGTATGGAGAATGCTAACCAGATGGCGCTCATCGCAGTCGAGAGAGTTGCCTTAGTTCAGCCACAGACGGCACCACCTCCGTTTATCCCGCAGCAACCGAGGCCGGGGACTATCATAGATTTCAAGATGATGGGGCTGAAGGACTTTAAAGGCATTAAAGGAATTATTTATGCTGATGATTGGATAGAAGACATTGAGCAGAACCTGCGGTTGGCGTAGATTCCAGAGAGGTTACAGGTAAAGACCGCATGAAGCATGATGTTTGACATCGCACATACTTTGTTCAAGACAGACCCCCGGATCTCAGCACCAAGACTTACTTGGGAAGCTTTCAAAGAGCTCTCCAAGAAAAAATTCTTTCTAGATATGGCTCTGACAGCTCTAGAGAGCCAGTTTCAGTACCTCGTTTAGGGAGGTATGATGGTGGATAAGTATGCGACAGAGTATTACAGATTAGGCCACTTTGTGGAGGGAAAGAACCCCAGAGAAAGAGCCAAAAAGTTTAGGAAGGACTTGAACAGGGAGATCAAATCACATATGAATGGAGACCCCTCCGCTACTTTTGAGGAGATTCTGAGACAGGCACAGCGGGCAAAGGATGATCTAGAGCTTGGCTCTAAGAGGCCGAGGGACATAGGAGGATCCAGTACCAACACGGGTCCAATGAAGCGGCCTCATTTTTAACAGCAGCACCAGAGGCATTTCTAGCAACCGAGACAGCAATATCATGGACCAGCTAGAGCGCCGGTACAACAGATGCACCAGATCCAGAGGCCAACTATTCCTTACCAATTTTATAGGAAGCAGGGACATGGATGTGATGCATGCAGGATGAGATTGGGCCAGTGCTTATTCTGCGGATCAGGAGACCATCAGTTGAGGGCTTGTCCTAAAGCTCCAGCTCGTCCAGCTCAGGGCGGAGCTCAGAAACATAGAGCACCCGCGAGACCACCAGAGAGATAGCAGAGTGGACCTCCTCTACCACCATAACAGCAGTAGTTCGCTTAGAAGCATCAGCAGCAGAGAGGTACCCAGCAATAGGGGCAAGCTTTCGCCTTGACGTCGAGGAGGAGGAGCTAGTCGATGATGTTATCTCAGATTCAGTCTATCTTGATTCTTTTACAGCTTATACTTTATTTAATTCTGGTATTTCACATAGTTTTGTATTTGTATCTTTTGCTCTCAGCGCCGGCAACGTTTATGATGAACGTCGTCCAATCTTTGAATTGATTGTCGCCCATCCAGAGGCAGACTGCTGAAAGTAGGTTTCTGTGACACATATCCATCAGTGTGGATTCGATATTTTTGGGAGGCAACTTCAGTGCTACTTGCCTGTATCGTTCGACGTAGGTGCGTACATGCTCCTTCTCTTTCTCCGTAATATCCATTAGGGTGGACATTGTCATGTCGCTTCCCCCGTCATAGAATTGGGCAAGAAAAAGACCCTTTAGGTCATCGAACAACGAAATGTAGTTGTCCTGCAGACTATTGAACCAGTCAAAGGCTACTCTGGATAATCCCACGAAGAGCTTAGTGAGGAGAGGGTCACTACGAGGTAGGTGCCCTGTTGTAGTTTCAAAGTTACTCATGTATTAACGGGAAGATGTCTTCCCGTCAAATGGGTTCAGATTGAAAGGATTATACTTTGGCGAATACGACACATCCCTCCACTCGAGGGGATATAATTGTCGTATCTCGATCTCGAGGAGTGTGTCCCAATTACCTAACGAGTCCAGACGAGCTCTCAGTTCTCGTACCTCCCAAATTGCTTCTCGGGCCTTATCCGATATAGATGGAGCAGACGACCCTAGAAGAGCATGACGACCACCAGCAGGAGGCGCGGTTGCATTCGAATCTCCATTGGTCCCATGGTCCTAGTTTGCTTGACATGAGGCCCTTGGTGGTTGGAAGGCTACACTTGCCTTGATGTCTAGCACTACATGGGTCAAGGCTTGCATTGACTTGGTCATGGTTTATATCATGGTCTCGAGGGCTCCGAGGCATTATCGATTAACGGGGCCTTCGTGCTCGTCCCCTACCATGTATGATGTTCTCACATGAGGTGAGATGGATGGGACGGTAGACGTAGCATTTTTTGCCTCAGACTCTTACAGCGAATAGTCGTCAGAGAAAGTTGGTAGTACGGTGTCTCGTTTGAACTCTAATAGAACACTACCCTAGTAAAAAAAGATCTGGAGGTCCCGGATAGATAACTATAATATAAGGAAGAAAGCCCTGAAAGCGGCATCTTCTAAGGAAGCGCAGGATCCGTCCAAGCGTAGGAGGCTACGTCTTCTTTATAAGGGGGGCTACCCCCCAGGGATTTCAGCATTCTTTCCCTGGGAATCACTGTCATCTCGGAACGCTGGATTATCGTAGAGTTTCTTGGGATTACAACCTCCAGCTTTTGCATTCATCTGGGTCCTGAGATATAGCTACCCCCAGTGGCTGGCAGCTTTTTTTTTGAACGGGTGCCCAGGAAAATACCTATGTAGGTCCTTCTGCTTGTCCTTCTTGGACCTTCCTCCTCAATACGCTGATCGAGAGTGACAGACTGGAGGTGTTGGACTTCCAACCTCCCTTCGTAAAGGGGGCCTTCGAAAGTCGAATAACACGAGGTGAAGGACGACTCATCCTGCTCTGGTACTTGCACATGTTCTTTGGGTCGCAGCCGGCTGGGTGCTCTTGGTTGCAGCAGTTGGAACGTCGACCGCCTTTTTGTAGGTACTAATGTTTTGTTACAGCAACAGTTGATGATAATTTTGGCACAGTGATATCCTGGTTAGGATACTTTGTATGTCGTGGTTATTTCTCTCGCTTTGCGCTTGTGATTGATCATATTGCACAAGTCAAGCGTAGCGTGGTTCGCCTTTACACCCTTCTTATGAGCACGGGTAGACCGAGCATATGGGTATATAGGCATTGTCTTTGCTCCCTGACCTGGGTTTTATATAAGAACTTTTCCCAATTCATCAGCGAAAGACTTTTGAGATTGACCCAGTCCACTTGCCGCTGCGGGCTGGACACGTGTGTTAGTTTTGTATGACTTTTCTTCAAGGGCATGCATACTAAGCAGCGACTACTGGTGCTCAGTCGAATGGGCAATTACTTAAGCTTGGCGAGCTTGTATTGCCCTAGACTTCTTCGTCCTTGCACGTGCTGGTACATAATACGAAGAGTCCAAGTTTAAGCTTTCACCATTCTCAGCATGACGTATAGGATCAGCGCTGCATGAGATTCGATCTAAAATAGAGGTTCTATTGCTAACAGAGCCGTATGTGGACCTTTGCTTGCGGCTGACAATCGGTGCCACGTATGGACTTTTGCCTGTGGCTGCCAACTTATGCGGCTTCTGTTGTGACCGCATGGAGCATGTCTCAGCACCCAAACTTTTGGCATCATAGTATTTTCCTTTGCTAGAGTTTGGGCGCTGAGCGCCTTTACTAACTGTCGCATGAATAGGGTCAGCCTGGGTGGACGCATGATGTGCGTCTGCGGCAACAGGGAGAGAAGTGGGGAGCGCATGCTCCAGAGTTGGGTGAGGTACAGCAGCCTTCGCTATTCATGTCCTGCGGGTCTTCTTAGGCTTTGCTTGCCTTGGAGAAGGACTCGCGTTATCCCCGGAGTGCATGTTCTCGAATGTTTTTATTGGTCGAAGCATACCACTAGCATCCTTTGGGTTGAACCGAGCTTGGTCGCATCGAACTGTGTCACAGTCTTCTTATCAGAGAAGAAGCTGCTCCCCAGTAGAGTTGCCACCGTGTTTGCCATTAAAATTAGGATTGCTTTAATAACAACCTAAAGAAAGTACAAAGAAGTCCTAGACAGATAATCTAAGTACAATTTTTTAATTCTGGGGTGTGACGATGGACAAAGTGTTAGGATTATGTACTAAAAGTATCACTTTGTATTAACTATATTTTCTTATTTTTAAATGAGAATCATATGGGCAAATATTTGCATGTTGTATTTGTTATAATATTAATGCAAGTGTATGATATTCTATATTATAGACAATATGGTATGTGATATCACACAAAAGATCATATTATCAGTTTTCTGTGGAATATATAAATAGTTCACAACCTAGATGGACTTGGACAAACTATTGGAAAGGTTGTGGTATAATCTGGTATTAGTCTATCTTGACTATAGGTTTACACTAGTACACTTTGTGTGTATTAAACATGACCACTTGAGGTTGTTCTCTTTGTACTGACTACATAAGAGAACAAATACCTCTATTATTATTGATGCTTATGCTCTTAATCCAAATATAATAACAGACATGTATATGAAGTATGAATTACTTTGACTCATAAAAGAGTGAGATTCATTATGGGTCAATAACCTCTATGAATTGGGTAATGACATTGTGTGTATGATGGACTCTTGATTATAAAAGGAATCTATGTTCCGATACATCGGGTTGATGATGTCCCCTTAAGGAACTCATAAGGATTATCATGTAAACCCTACAGGTGGATTATATCCGACATGACAAATAAAGTTGAGTGGTACTACTTAAGGATAAAAGATATTGATCAATATAATTGTCAGTAACTTAATTTGATCGATGGACATTCGATATCTTAACATGGAAAGATGAACAAGTATATAATAAGGAGCCCATAATCGTAATTTGAGATTAGGAATGTAGTGCAACAATAGCTCTTTAGTGGACCGAGCTATTGTCAACGGGCCAGGGTTGTGTGTTCGGGTTGAACATGGGATACCCAGATCCGTTAGGAGACCTAACCCCAATTTCTCCTTATGATCCCTATCGTAGCCTATATATATCCTCTATTCTTTAGCCGTCATGGAAATAAAAAAAGTAAGCAGCTTTCTCTAAATTTATTTTTTACGTAAGGATAGAAAGAGGGTCAGTCAATGAGAAGAAAATGTTGGAAGATCGTCGTCCACATGACGTCTAATCCGAGGAAGGAATACGTGCAGAAGATCTTGGGGTCGCTAACTGATTAAGGTTGCTGAAAACTTTTATCTTTTTCTCGTTACTTCAGATATAATTTGTGAACCCTAGTTTCCGCCTTCGAAGGGTTAGATCACGTATTAAACTTATTAATCTTTTATCAATTGATATGCACACCAATATGCGGTCCTGGGATCTCCAATTCCATTAATTGGTATCAAATCTGGTATTGGATCTGCGTATCGATTGATAAATCCATGTTGTCCAATAAAACTAGCATTAAAAAATAGTCGGTAGATGTAGATCTGTTCTAACTTAGTTTTGTAGGCATCTTAGATCCAACTATTATGGTCAGTGTGCATATTTTGTTTATGTGATTTAAACCCATAGTATGTCGTAGATGTTATTGTTCATGGATTTAATTAAAATCATGAGGGTTAATCATGCTTATTTATTTAATTTTCTTCAATCTAGATTATGTTTAAATTCTTTCGGGAGTCATATGATTGATGTAATTTTAATTTTTTGATCTATCGTGATGGCGATGGTGGTTGTTTCTGATGCGGGACGAGATGCTATTTTTAGCAGTACGAAGGAAGATAGATGATTTTTGAACCCCGAATAACTCTATGCAGAGCAAGATTATGGATTTGGCATTTGAGGAAGAAGCTAGATATATGGCCATAATAGTTGGATATTCATTTTTTTTATTGCTATATATGCTTATTATGTTATGCATGTTTATTATTCTGTGGATATTTTCTATAAACTAAGCCCGCATTAATAATGGACAACATGGACATATGTCAACCAGTAGAAAAACTCTCATTGTTAAATAACTAAGTGGGGGAGGAAATTTATTTAGTATAAATCCCATGGTCTCCATTACTGGTTTGTAGGTGATGTAATTATACTTGCGTGTTGGCTTTAGTGCCTTCCTCCATATCGGATGAGTATAATTACGGATCACCAGTACAGACTTCTTTTGGGATAATTATAGAAAATTATCTAGTGTGTGTTTCCTTCTCCATCTAAAGAAATACATTACGAAGTAATGGACTTAGTATTAAGTAATGGTGTACACTTAGATACAAATAATGGTATCCTCCCCATCGGAGTCATTGTTATTATTTGTAGGACCAAATCAAAGACCAATAAATTAATTTTATTTGTCATAAAGTTAGGTTGACATGATAGTAAAATTAATAGAAAAAATCTCCTTGGACAAATACTGAATTAGTATACGTCCACACTATCGTGGCATATTAAATTCATAGTGTTTAAGGTGTTGGTGAAATTTTATTATTGTTTTGAGGGAATCAATATATATTTAGTTCAAAAAGTTTTTTCCTAAATAATTATTATTTATGTGATTCTCAGGATTTCAAAAATTGGTTCATTCAGTCCACTTATGGTGATTCTTAAAGAAAATAAACTTGCTGGCCCTAATTACATTGACTGGAAATGTAACTTGGAAATTGTCTTCACTGCTGAAGAGTACAAATTTGTACTCCATGAGGAATGTCCTCCTAAGCCAGATGCTAATTCTGACGAAGAGGTCAAAGAGGCTTATAAGAAGTGGATCAAGGCAGATGAGATGACACGGTGTTATATTCTGGCATCTATGTCAAATGTACTGCAGCATCAATATCAGGTCATGGCCACATCATATGACATAATGTACAACCTCAAGGAACTCTTTGGACATTAGAGTAGGACATCTAGGCTGTTTGCTATGAAGAGTTCGATGAATACGACCATGGCTGAAGGGATGCCAGTAAGGGATCATGTTCTCAAGATGATGGGTCATCTGAATGAGATAGAGATTCTTGGAGATAAATCGATGGGGAAACCCAGGACAATATTATTCTTGGGACTCTACCTAAATATTTTGACATGTTTTGCCTTAGCTACAACATGAACAAAAGGTTGTATAGTTTGGCAGAACTTGTGAAAGAACTGCAGGATGCTGAGGCTCTTATGAGGCTAAATGGTCATATTTATGTTACTGTAAAAGCTTCTACTTCTAAGCTGAAAGGCAGTAAGAAGAAGAATAACATTCAGAAACAAGCAAATTCAGCAAAGAAGGGCATGGGACCTCAAGGCATTATGAAAAAGCTGAAAGGCAAGTGTTTAAAGTGCAAAGGGTCAGGATATTGGAAGAGTGATTGTCCACTTCTCAAACAAGAAAACAAAGAAGGTATATCTCATTTACTAATAGTTAAAACATGTTTAGCGATGTTATCTACCGGCACTTGGTGTGTAGATACATGAGGCACTAATTATGTCTGTAATTCATTACAGGGGTTCCAGGAAACCTGTAGGCTTAGTGATGGAGAGATATGCTTGTTCATGAGTGATGCTACAAAAGTAGCAACCGTTGTAGTAGGAGATGCTATTTTATCGTTTGGTAGAAATAAGTCTTTGCATTAAGGGATTGTCTTTATGCACCTTCACTTAGAAGAAATTTAATTTCTGTTTCTATGCTAGTTAAGGATGTATATTTAGTTTATTTTAGTGACAATATTGTTATAAGAAAAAATAAGCAGTTTATCTGTTCTGGTGCATTAGTTGATAATTTGTATGTCATTAATCATATTTCACCCATAATGCAACTTATGGAAATGAATAACACATTTTCTAACTTAAATAAGAGAAAAGAACCTTCTTGTATGAACCAAACATATCTTTGACACTTGCGGTTGGGACATATTAATCTAAGAAGGATTCAAAGACTGGTTAAAGATGGACCTTTGAGTTCATTGGAAGTAGAGGCACTTCCAATATGCGAATCCTGTTTGAAAGGTAAAATAACCAAAAGGCCTTTCACGACAAAGGGGTATAGGGCCAAATATGTGTTAGAATTGGTTCATTCTGATTTGTGTGGGCCCATGACTGTCCAGGTTAGAGGTGGATTTGAATATTTTGTCATATTTATTGACGATTAATCAAGGTATGGATACATTTATTTAATGCGCCGTAAGTCTGAGTGCTTTGAAAAATTTAAAGAGCACAAGGCTGAAACAGAGAAACGTCATGGAAAATGTATCAAGTCATTACGTTTAGATCATGGTGGCGAGTACCTTTTTGCAGAGTTTAGAACGATCATGGTGCCCCGATGCATCTCGTTCAAGGAAACTTACCAAATCTTGTGCATATGTTATCCATGACCATGCAACGTCTATGCAATTAAAATCTTATGCATAAATTGCAAGATAAAGAAATATAAGTAAAGCCTCACATTATGGATCCCTCTTGTTTTAATCATTCTCATAATGATTGGTAGCATGTAGATCATAACTTACAGACCTTCTCGTGGCCCGGTGGTACCAAACCACAGTTATACTCACGTATGAAGTATTTCCTTCATAGTTACTGTGCACTGATGCACTTATACTGGTACAGATATTCAATATTCCATTCTCAGTGTTATAAGTATGTAAAGTACATTATAATATATTACTTCTTTTCTCATGTAAGACTTACTTTATAACCTTCTTTTGTCGATAGTACTAGCAGTTATCATACGTGGGTCTCTTTGTTTACAGCAGCTTTGAATATAAGGCATCACTATCTTTATGTAGACTAGATAGCATATAGTTATAAAATACAGTAAGGTAATACTAGCATTCATTTTATTTGGGCATGAAGGAGTAGAGGAGAAGGGACAGATCAGCTCACATCTATAAATATAGTTGCATGCCTCGATCCTGCCTATGCCCATGATTCTTAAAGGATGTATGACATTATGCACTGTCTTCTAACTTGGCATAACCATACCCTCGAACCACGCTCCATAAAATATTCTATCAGGCCAAGTTAGATAAGACTGCATCATCACTTTCGACTATCTCAATTTCCATTACAACTTGTATCCCATCTGTCTGATATGTCTAAAACTTCAGCGTAATATCTTTTCGCGGAGCGGGACATTACATAATATACCACTCAGAAAAAGTTTTGTCTTCAAAACTTAAAGGATTAGCTCAATCTACGACATCACTTAAGTCTCCAAACGAGATATTCTGAGCCCACTATAGTTTACTCTCTCATTTTAATCCTTTGTCAATATTGCTCATTCATGAATTTTGTATACTTATGCATTCAATCCCACCATCTCGTTTCTTCCTAAATGATTTGCTCATGTTCCTCAGTTCACAAATTATTCTTCTGCATCTCCATTTGACTTTCGTTTACCACTTCGTCTGGATTGTACATATATTTCAGGCGTCCCCAAAACATAGTATACTAAGCCAATGCTAACGGTTAGAGAAATCAAACGACTATAGATGTAACTTAATTCCATAACAATGGTCATTTAATACTTTCGGCTAAGATATTCCTTATCATCGATTTTCCATAACTCTAAGTCCTTGCAACACTTGCTCGGTCAATCCCATCAGTATCTTTCCAACACGTTGTAATCAAGTTTCGATCTAAGCACTTCTCAATATTCACAAATGTCCTTTCGGTCCAGTATATGTACAAATCTTTTATTTTATTTATATTGTTCTTTTATATAACTAGTTGCCACAATCGCTATCTTCAAATTCACCAAATATAAAGTTCTCAGGGACTACCCAGGTTAGGCTACTAGCCCAAGCACGATACTTTTAATAATTCCAAATAAAACTGATCGTAACCTAAATTCCCATCAATTCATATTGCGATATTTATTCTTCCAATGCCAATTTCGTCATTCCTATCTCTTATGAGTATTTTGACCAGCCGTCCTATTATTTCGATCCATCCAACTTTTATCAATCCTATTAAGAATATCACCAGCCGTCGCTTTATTATGATCCCAAGTATATTTATAATCGTCCTATGGTGTCATGCCCCAGTCCCAAAAACATAGGACTATGAATACGTAACATGCCAGCTACACATTCGACCAGACTCTGGTCTGACTCGAATACGTATAAGCTGTACTATAATGGTCACTATCTAGAAAATATGGTAAATATAACTATATCTCAATCCATAATAAAATAAATACAAGAATGAGCTACATGTGCTAAAGTCGGCCGCCTAGTAACATACAAGCTCGTATAGACTCGAGAAAGAAATATTAGTCTATAAAACTAGGTCATATCAGCAGAAATAAGTAACAAAAAATGATAAACATAACTGTGGTAAAAAATGATAACAGTTCTTGAGTCCAATGCCTGCATAAAGAGGCGATACATATAAACAGCTCCAAAAAACTCATCAACTATCTATGTTGTAAAATTGGCAAGGGACTAGGTCCTCAAAAGGATATAGCAAGGTACAAGAAACAACATGCCAATATAAAAGTAAAATAATAAGCAATGTACTCAAGGGTATCTATTATAACCAGATAAGTGAATGCATATGAGAACAGTACTCGTCTGCTAGACCACCGGTGTGTAAATCAATATAAATCTCCAGGCTTCGTTAGGGAACCTGCAGTAACGTGGCAAAATCTGGAACTCTCGTAAGAGTTCATGGTAACGTGGTGGATAGTGGTAGCCCAACGTCCCGAGTACGCTCTCCCCACCCAATGTAAACTCGCATCTCATGTACATAACGTCTTAAGTCCATAATATGCAAGATCAATCGCTAACTATGTCGCGAGTCAATGTGTAGATATACTCATGTCAACTATCTCAAGTCACAGATCCTAAATCCTAACACAGAAGTTAGGAACTCGAATGTCTTAAGTAAGACTTCTATACATGAAAGTTGTGTCCAGTGTCCTAAGGTATATCGTGCAAGAGCTAGCAAGAACAAGGCAATGCGACAACAATACAACTAACGATACACGACTTCGCGGACGGATGTCGGCACCCGAATATATTTCGGACGCTAAAAATCGACAATAATGCAACTAACGATACAGTCCTAGAATCTTAATAGAAAATATGCTAAAAATAGATGTACAATCAAGAACTAGTAAATAACACAAAGCACAAAATACTGAAAATATTGGCAAGGTACACTTACCTGGGCCCTGGAGGATGGTATGGCTAAGTCCAGGTAGCAAGCTAGCTGCACCAACTACTCCTGAAAAGGTGTAATCCACACAAATGTCTTCGGATGCTGCAATAGACATCACCAATATTTCCAAAATATAAAAAATAGCTAGGATTGACTATCCATAAGTCCAATTTGAACACAGGGGCTAAAAACGACAGTTTTGGGTCAAGGAGGTATCCAAATGTGGCCCACTTTGCACCAAAAAATGTGCCAAAGAAAAAATTCTCCAAATTTGACAAACTTAGTATCTACGAGTCTAGAATAAAGACTTGAACTCAACGGAATATCCAGAATTGGATTCTGAGGATCCGGTCACAAAATTGTCCGTCAAGTGTAACCATGGGGCCCACGAAACGATATTTCGTCAATGTTCTCAGAATCGAACCAAACTTGGGTCACAAACAACGTAATGCTGCAAATTTAATGGCACAAGTTTTGTTACGAAACGACAAGCACACACGAAGTAATTGCACAAATTCGGAATAGGTCGATACGTGATTTTTTTATCAGATACATGTTGATTCCGGCGTGCACGCATGTCCAAATCAAGTTCCGCAAAATCTCACACGTCCGCGTTTATGATACGCACCTTTCGGTAAAATTCGCACGCGACAAAGTTGTCTCGTTTAGCGGGACGTACCCCGTATTAGAAAATTTTAGAGTTTTAAAAATATGTTTTTCTTGATTTTGGAACTCGATTTTACAGAAATTAAAGACAAATAAAAATAAACCAAAAGAAGGGTTTTAAACTTGGATAGGTTGTCTAAAAATCTGTTCATGTAGATTTTTAATTTGATAATTAATCTGTGAGAAAATAGACTTGAAATATGAGGGTTTGGACTAGTTTTATGCACAAATTCAACCAATTATTTTTCCAACTTGGGATTAATTTTTCACACGACTTATATGGTTTGAAATAAAATTATTTGAAGGGGTTGAAATCTGGTTATATGGTGAATGCAGAGGAACAATCGGATTAAAAAATGATCGATTATGGAGAACAAAAACTTACTCGAAAGTTGGGGTCAGGGCTGTCTGTGTTTGCGCCTATACGGTCAGCCGGCAGCTCATCCAACGTTCTGAGGCCGTCGGCGATGGATCAAGGGGCGAGCGGAGGTCGGGGTTGGGCACCAGGGTCTCGGGGTTGGGTTAGGGTAGGTAATTTCGAGGTTAGGGTTAGGTTTTGGTTTATAACACACACACACACACACACACACACACACACACACATATATATATATATATATATATATATATGGGATGAGAGGATGCCCTCTCAAGTGGCGGGGGGAGGTCTGGGTTGGGCGCAAGGATCTCGGGGCTGGGTTAGGGTAGGTAATTTTGAGATTAGGGTTAGGTTTTGGTTTATATAACACACACACACACACACAATATATATATATATATATATATATATATATATATAGAGAGAGAGAGAGAGAGAATAAGGGAGGTGAGATGGCACCTCACTCTAAAAACAAGGGTGGCGGTGACGTGGCACAATCTCAACCACACATTTCATAATTGGCAATTTGCACTTAACCCCCTTCCCTTGTTAGTGTGGTTGAGATTGTGCCACGTCAACGCCACCTTTGTTTTTAGAGTGAGGTGCCATCTCACCTCCCTTATTCTCTCTCTCTCTCTCTCTCTCTCTCTCTCTCTATATATATATATATATATATATATATATATATATATATATATATATGGGATGAGAGGATGCCCTCTGTGAGCGCGCGGGGGGGGGGGGGGGGTAGCTGCTAGGTTAGGTTTAGTTGGGTTTTTTATTTATTATTTTTATTTTCCTTTCTTTTTTTCTTTTCTTTTTCTTTTTCTTTTTCTTTTTTCTTTTTCTTTTTCTTTTTCTTTTTCTTTTTCTTTTATTAAAGAAAATATATATAACTATATATATCTATAAGATCCTAAAATTTATACAAATAATCAGATAATTAAATTTGTTCATGAAACAAATTCTAGGAAAAATTTATAATACTTTAGCAAAATATATTTTTGTGAAATATTTTAATTACTAAATATAACCAAAGATTTATGTAAGTTTTATAAATCAAAGAATTTTATTTTTCTAAAAATAACCAAATTTAAATTAAAATAGTAAAATTAAATTTCAAAAATTGAGGGGTCTTACAGATGGTTCATTAATATTTTATTTCTTTCCATTCAACTTCCAGCAACTTTTTTCCAACTTTAGTGATACCAAAATTCTAATGAATTCAGAGTTTCCTTTTATTGTGTCGTGGTCCATGCCACAACTTTTTATTATATTTCAATAATCTCAATCCGTCTAGCACAAAGGTCGCATTAGCCATATCATGTATCAAGTTTCTCTTCCCAACGTATAAAATTACCATCAAAGTCCTCGAGCGACGATTTTTATATTTTATTCCAATTTATTTCTCATTCCAACTTGATTCACGAAGAAACTATTCCAAGATAATCTACACGACTGAACCAATTATTGATTTTATATTCCAGTCGACGCAATCAAATCAAATTCTAGTAACCGTCGATTCCCAAACTTGTCCATCCAACCGTTTAACCATTCCAACACAATATGTTATTCTGAAATACTTATACCCAAATCCTGCAACCAACTATCCAAATACTGATTGTACACAGGCTGACTCGTAATACTCTATTCCCATCTTACAATGCCATATTACCCGTGCAATATCAATATGGTCATCCTATGTGTCTTCGACCACCAATATAACTCTTCGATCAAGTCTCTAAAGCTAGATGTACCGACAACTAAACCTTATATTCATAGAAAACTCATCTCATGCTAGACAGCTGATAGGGACCATACTCATCTCTATTCTTAGGGCCAACCATAATTCAACCAATCTAAGAAACTTCTACCCAACTCTTATTAACAATTCAAACCACGAATGCACTATCATTGACCTACCCACAAATAATGAACATCGAACAGTCTGGGTCAGGTCTATCAACCCACGGTCAATTTTATAAGGGTCTACTTCCAACAAGGTTCATTCTAGACTTACCTAAACCAATAAGTTCAATCTAGAACTATCTGCTCAATTCCCATGTCCATCAAGTAAATCACCAATATTTAAAATCTAAATTACTATCACATATTGTTTCAAACTTCTAATTTCATAATCATACTCTTGTTGTACCAACATACCATTCTTGAGTTTTTGTGCATTTGATTTATCTATGGGACATTAAAACTAATCCAAAACTCAATTTTCGATCGATCACCTTTACTTGCATATTGATTATGATCCTTGCTCTCAATTCTTTTCCATTCATATTACGTATCCGTATGTTCAGTTTTAACCAACTGATTTATAGCCAACAATGTCATCTAATCAACACGTTAAAGATATGTCTCTCTTCCGATTCGTTCTACCAATATTACTTTTGCCAAATTTATTCCGATAAGAGTCAACTTTTATTCACATTAACCATCGGCTTGATTATATCACCTCATGAAGGTCTAATAAATTTGATGTCGCTAGGCCACATGCGATAGTTATATCTGTCATACCCCTAATCTAGAGATCGCCCACAATATTTTTAATTTGATAATTTATATCTATCATCCAACTGTCATCAAAGTGACTAATTTTTTTGCCGATCAACCATTATTAATGCGGTAAAACTTTCCACCGAAAGTATCTATCCCAACTTGCTATACCTCAAGCTTCACATATTCGATATATCAGTTATACACCCAATCTAGAGATCGCCCACAATATTTATAATTTGATAATTTATATCTGTCATCCAACTGTCATCAAAGCGACTAAGTTTTCTGCCGACCAACCGTTATTAATGCGGTAAAACTTCCTACCGAAAGTATCTATCCCAACTTGCTATACCTCAAGATTTATTCGTATTTCATCCAACGAGTTCTCACAAGGAACTTCCATATGATACTAAGCAATAAGGGTCATCGGTTTATCATTTCCAATCCGTCGAGTTCATATGCTGACTAACTATTATCCATTAACTTGAAGCTCAAGTATCCTCACTTTATGGCTGCTACCCTTTTAAGTCAGGCATGTAATAAATATTACACACCTAAGGTCAAAGAAAATAGTTTTCCATGTACTCGATCTAACTGGAAATTATTTCCAAGAACTTTCAAACTCATGCAAACAACATGATATCCGTCTGTGACTCCTAATCAATTCCATCCATTCTTATTTGATACATGATCCAACTTACTTATCGATTGTAATATTCAATTATTGATGCAAAATTTAAAACTTTTATCCAGCCGATTCATGCCATCGTTTAACCGTATAACCCATCACGTTGTTCCCAGCTAAGGCATCAATCCTATACTTTTCACTTTCATGGCTACCCAATATAACATTAAGCCATCGAGGTCTGTTATTGATACTCCAACCAAAATACCCAAGGGGCACTCGCATCATATTACCAAAAGCATCATTTTCGACCAAGTCTCGGTACTACCTCATTCTTACTGGTAGACTTATTATCACTTATGGGAGGGTCATACACCAATATCACTAGAAAGGTAGAGACATATACCACTCAGAGACTAAGTCATTCCTGAAAATTATACTGTTCTTACACTGATCCAACATCCATCTCGCACTACTTTTCCATGGTAGCATTGCCATCCACGACATGATATTCATTACTCAGGTATAAAATGCATTCCTCCATCGCACATGTATCAACTCAATATTTTCGTTGATTTTCTCTATTAAAATTACTCATATATATCCACATTGATTACAGCACACATATTGACTTCTCTTATTCCCACATGCAAATTATTAATCACAAGTTATTCTTCTATGACATCGAATTATTATTGGTTTCTTGGTATCTTTTACAAATCAAGAATCATAACTTAGGACAATTACAATATTTAGGCTTATTGTATGGAACATCCATTGAGTGTAGCCAAGAGGTCAAATACTCTTGATCGCGAAAACACCTTCGAAACATAGCTGAAGCAACACACAACGATCACTGATGCAATTTCTATATTTGCAGAAGCAACTTTGAGTACTCACAGAAGACAACTTTGGAAATGCACTAAAGCGATTATGAATATTCATAGAAGGGACTTTGAATAGTCACCAAAGCAACTTTGTGTATCCGCGGAGGCATCTTTGAGTAATCGTGGAAGCAACTTTGATTTAGAATTTGTCGAGTCCAATGATGCATAAACCATGCTCTGATACAAATTTGTCATATCTCGATTCTGGAGAATCGAAAGTAGCTACGGACTTGATGTCGTACAAGCCTATATTGCACTTATACAAGCCTAGATTGCACTTATACAAGGCAAGAAGATATACAAGCCTAGAATTTGCCGAGTCCAATGATGCATAAACCTTGATGATATTGTATCTGTTGCCATAATTGATTCTTCTTTCGATCTGTCTTCAGGATACCACCGAAGACTAGGTCGCTGAGATTGGGACCCACAGCTTCCGAGAGGTCTGTCACCTCTCGACCTGACACCCAGACAGCTGGAGTTGCTCCTCATACTTCACCTGTTCATGTAGGAGTTTCTACAGTTTTTGGGGGTCCTCCTCCCCCATCTGTTCAGAGGGTTGTCTGTTCAGAGGGTTATCCCGGCTATTACGGAGCACCTTCGACCACCACCGATTTCGTTTCTAGGAGGTGTGCCTGTAAACACCCTAATTTTTTAGAATAATTTTAATATAATTTTCCCCCAATTTTTTGGTATTTTTCTAGATGAAGAACCAAGGTAATTGTGATAAAAGGATTTTTAAATATAGTTTATTGATGTTAAAATAAAATGGAAAGCCGGACATCGGGTATTTTTTATGAATTTATTGGACTCCGAAAACGCGTTTAAAGCCCTAAAAACTATTGGCTATAAATCGAACCAAACCAAACCAAACCAAGACTGGCTGAACCAAAATAACATATTGGGTCGGGTCGGGTCGGATCCGAGCCAAACCCGACCCGGACCCGCAATCCAATTGGAAACCCTAACTGACCGGTTTTACTGTAGCCCTATAAAACTATCGCCTCGACATCCGTGCGCAGCCCCCTCTTTCCCTCATCTCTGCCGCACAGCGACCTCACCCTGACCCTCCCGAACTCCTCCTCGCCGCTGCCGCCAGGCCGTCGCTCGATCCCCCGCACAGCCGGACGACCTCGCCACTCCCTCTCCCTATACACCCAGCCCCCGCCGTCGATCCGCCCCGACCGACGATGCCTCAACCTCGCTGCTGCCGCCAGGCCACCGCACGAACCCTCGCCCGTCGACCCCTCGACTCCCCCGCTCGCCGGCGTAGCCGTGTCCGCCATCCCCTTCCCCCATACTCGTCGGAACCGATCTCGATACTGCTGAACCGCCGTGCGATTCGACAGCAGCCCCAAGCCGCTGCCAACCTCGCCGCTGCCGTCGAGGACACAGTTACTGTGTCGAAACAGTCACACAGATGCGTGAAACTCAGATTAACGGAGCCCTATTCAGGTACCATTTTCTCTCACCTCGTAACTCCGTTTTCGATTCCGTCTATTGCAACGCGTAGACTGTGTAACCCTCTCGGTGCCCGTGCAACCCGCTCGGTGCATCACGTCCTGTGGTGATCGCAAACCGCGATCCAAAATCAGAAAAAATAATACCCTGTTTCACCTCGGAACTGAGTATGCCCCGCCAAACGGGACGACTTGGTCGCACGCGGTCTTTACCAAAATGTGCGCGTCGTTGATACGGACGTGTGGGATTTCGCAGAAGTTGATTCGGATGTGCGTGCACACCGAAATCAACGCGTATCCGTCGACAACGCCCCGTATCCGTCCATTCTGGAACACGCTGTAACTTTGTGTACACATGTCGGATCGAGATAAAACTTACACCATCGGACTCGTAGCAATATGCTGGTCCTGTGACCCAAGTTTAGTCCAAATCTGAGAACGTTGACAAAATCATGTATCGTGGGCCCCATGGGCTCCACTTGACGGGCGATTTTGTGATCGGCTCATCGGAATCCAATTCTGGAAGTTCCGTTGGGTTCGTATCATCGTTCCTGACTTGTTGACACTAAGTTTGGCAAATTTGGAGACCTTTGACCCGGATACGCTTTTTGGTGCAAAGTGGCCCACATATGGACCCCGCTTTGGCCCAAAAATGTTATTTTTGCCCTTGTGTCCAAATTGGACTTAAGGACAGGCATTTCTAGATATTTGATATCTTCTGAGACTGTTGGTGATGTTTATTACAGCTTTTGGAGGAGTACCTACAGGATCCACTGATACAGGGACAATTGTTGGTATTCCAACACCAGGCAAGTTACCTTGCCAAACTCTGCAGTATTGTTACATATTTTCCTTGTTTCATTATATTGTTGTGCATGCTTAACCTAGGACCGTGTGACATACTTAGCGTCCGATTATTAGTCGGGTGCCAACACTGTACGCGGTGTTGGGTATTGTCATCTAGAGATGGACATTCGTGACACTTTACATTCTCGTACTTGTCTTATCAAGTACACTATGACCCAGGACACTTGACACTATTCATGAGACAGGATCTTCTTGAGATATTCATGGTGATTCTGTATAGGATACAGGACTTGACATGGACATTATATTCTTAGATATTGTATGACTTGTTGCATTAGCTATGATCCCGTTTGACATGGACATGAGACGTTATGGTCATGATATGCGTGGTTACATTGGGTGGGGAGAGACACACAGGCTATAGGCTATTTTATATATATCTTTTATTATTGCGAGGTTGTAGACTCTCGGAGCAGAGCTAGACCCACTACCGGTTATTACCACTACCGGCTCCCCGACACAGAGCTTGTAGTGGCTCAGCCTGAGTACTCTTGTTGCTCTCATCTTGCATTTCACATAGATGGTTACATACTTACCCCATTTATTTTATTATTTGCTGCACTGTATTTATTTTGGCTTATATTTTCTGTACCTTGCTATGTCCCCTGAGGACCTGGATCCGGATTATGTCCCCAGGATTTGAGGACGAGATCTATCCCGAGGTATACGGGACCGCAGTAGGAGCTGATCCAGGAGCTGTACCGCCATCCGAGGACGATGTGTTAACCGAAGACTTTTCCTGAGCATCCATGTTTCATGCTCAGTATTTATTTATTTCAGTCATTTATATTCTGGTCTGTTGAACCATTTTATCAGATATTTATCGGGTTGTTCCCCGAAGCACTTTGTTGAGACTAGCTAATGATTTACATTCCTTATTTATTCTGTGGATCATATTTTATATCTTGTGTGGATGAGATTAGTTGTGTCTGTTATCGTAGACTTGATTTTACAGCTTAAGTATGCCCTGATGGATCCATTAAATTGGGTTTGTCCATCGGTGCGTACTGCTGGCCATTGCCACGTGTCTGGTCCCTCAGCATTTTGGGACTGGGGCGTGACATGGTTTTTATGGTGGCCCATGCAGGTCTACGACTAAACTGTTCAGTTTCAACTTAGGGACCGAACAAGCCTGCCCTAAGGATAGGATAAGTTTTAGGATCTCATCCATTATTTGAACCATTTTGAACTCTATATCGAACTCGAATTTGTTACTTAATTTGCATCCTGTATTGATTTCTCTGAGCGTTCTTACAGTTTATCTTTTGATTGCAGAGTAATGGATCCCAGGAACGGAGATGAGATTCTCTTGGATACGCCACACGACGCTGTGGTTACTTATATAGACGGAGTGACACCAGGGATCGGAGGACAAACATCGCAGAGTGATCAAACCGGCCAGCCTAATCCAAGGTTCCGACGTGATAACATCCCACCTCCACCACAGTTCACTCCACAGATGCCAGTTTTCTCGCCAAGACAAGCCATGAACGGGCAACAGATGTTCCAGATGATGTATGCCATGATGCAAGCCAAGCAGCAGATTCAGCAAGAGGCACATCGTCAGGAGGCAGAGTATCTGAGAACCAGCCTGGTATCCGCATTGGAACAGGCAAATCCACCAGCGAGGCGATCAGCGACGGGATCTATCACCAATTTTTGTCATCTCAAGCCTCGTACATTTTCTGGTAAAGAGGGGCCAACAGAAGTTCATGAATGGCTTACGAACGTTCAGCACCAGTTGGAAGCAGCTGAACTTCCGAGAGAGAATGGATGACTGCAGTCAGAATGCAGTTAACTGAAAATGCACATCATTGGTGGTTAGCAGAAGAGAGGAGGCTTGGACAGGACCGAGTCACATGGTAAGAGTTCTCCAGACTCTTCCAAGAGATGTACATTCCAGCAGTTGCACGGTCAGAGCTCAGAGACAAGTTCAACCGCCTTATCCAAGGCAATATGACAGTGGAAGAATACAACGCAGAATTTATTCGCCTAAGTCACTTCGCCCCAACCTTGATCTCGACAGAGGAAGAGAAAGCTGAGAAGTTCTTTGACGGACTAAAGTTCGAGCTCCAGAGATTGATTGGCTCGGTCGCACCTACATCTTATACCGACGTCCTTGCAGCAGCACGACGCATGGAGCGCGTCACTAGAAGGGAGTCAAATCTGAAGAGGCCCATCACCTCAGCACCAACCAGGACAGCACATGGAGATTCAGCAAAACGATCCCAGAGGAGTATGCCAGAGAGAGCAGCACATAGGGACAGACCTCTTCTTACTTGTCACCACTGCGGCAAGGTAGGACACATTGAGAGAGAATGCAGGCGTAAGTTGGGACTATGTCTGAGCTGCGGATCCAACCAGCATTTTTCCAAGGACTATTCTGAACGCAGAGACGGAGCACCAAGACTAGCTTTACCTGCACCACGACCAGCTTATCCAGCAGTAGGAGCACCGCAGACAGGAGATGGAGGAGTTAGACCACCAGCTACAGGGGGCTACCAGCAGAGACCACCACTGGCACCACAGGCTACTCTATTTCAGCAGACTTAGCAGCAGAGAGGTTCAGCTCAGGGACGAGGACATGCATTCACATTAGCTGTTGAGTAGGAAGCTACTGCAGGCAAGGTCATCGCAGGTACTATTTTAGTAGCTTTATTACCAGCTGTAGCTTTATTTGATTCTGGAGCATCGTATTCATTTATAGCAGCTAGCTTTGTAGCCACCCATAGAGTAGCTACCGCACCCCTTTCGAAGATGAAAAGAATTCTTACGGGAGGTAAAATTATTCCGGTTAGTGACGTCTGTAGATCATGTTCTGTAGTAGTCTGTGGAAGAGAGATGCGAGCTCAATTTCTGATATTTTCCATGCCGAATTATGATGTCGTATTTGGTATGGACTGGTTAAGTCAGTACCATGCGACTCTTGATTGCCGACTTGGGCGGGTTATATTTAGACCGCCTGGACGTCCAGAATTTGAGTTTCTTCGGGGAGCAGTAGAGCAAGGAGTTCAGCCTACTCTTAGGGTACTATCTGTAGAAGGGGAAACAGGTTACCCAAGAGTCATATCAGAATTTGTGGATGTATTTCCTGATGATCTTTTAGGTTTATCGCCTGATCGGAAAATAGAATTCATAATAGACTTAACTCCAAGAGCAGAGCCTATCACTTCATCAGTATATCGGCTAGCACCTAAGGAGTTAGTGGAGTTGAAGGAACAGGTTGATGATCTTTTAGAGAAAGGTTTTATTCGGCCCAGTGTTTCACCTAGGGGAGCACCCATATTATTTGTGCCAAAGAAGGATGGAACAGTATGGTTGTGCATTGACTACAGGGCACTAAATGCTGTGACCATCAAGAACAGGTATCCCTTACCACGCATTGATGGTCTATTCGATCAATTGAGTGGTGCTAGGGTATTCTCGAAGATTGACCTTAGATCCGGCTATCATTAGATCAAAGTAAGGAAGGAAGACATACCGAAGACAGCTTTCAGGACCAAGTATGGACATTATGAGTTCTTGGTAATGCCGTTTGGTTTAACCAACGCGCCAGCAGTGTTTATGAGTTTGATGAACAGATTCTTTCATCAGTTCTTGGATAAATTTGTGGTTGTGTTCATTGATGACATTCTAATATATTCTAAGAGCCATGAAGAGCACGAGGAGCATCTCAGAATCATGTTAGAGACCTTGAGGCAGGAGAAGTTATATGCCAAACTCAGTAAGTGTGAGTTTTGTATGGATAAAGTGCCTTTCTTGGGACATATCATATCAGGAGAAGGGCTTTCAGTGGATCCAGAGAAAGTTACGGCAATAGAGACTTGGCCTACACCCACATCAGTTGCAGAGGTGAGAAGTTTTCTCGGACTTGCGGGATATTACCGAAGGTTTGTAGAAAATTTCTCGAGGATTGCAGAACCGATGACGAAGCTGACATATAAAGACCAGGAGTTTATATGGATAGAAGACTGCCAGAAGGCCTTCGAAGAATTGAAGAGAAGATTAACAACAACACCTGTCTTGACTCTTCCTTCAGGGTCAGGAGGTTTTGTTGTTTACAGTGATGCATCAGGTAATGGACTAGGATGTGTTTTGATGCAACATGGCAAAGTCATTGCTTATGCATCGAGACAGTTGAAGGTCCACGAGAAGAACTACCCAACACACGATCTGGAGTTAGCAGCAGTTATATTTGCATTGAAGATTTAGAGGCACTACCTTTATGGGAAGAAGGTAGACATCTTTACATATCACAAGAGTCTGAAGTATGTATATACTCAGAAGGAGCTTAACATGAGGCAGAGACGTTGGCTTGAATTGATGGTAGACTTTGATATAGATCTGCAGTATCATCCGGGAAAGGCGAATGTCGTAGCAGACGCTCTCAGCAGGAAGCCTACGTCTTATTTCTTGATAGTGCAGCCCGAGTTATTGAGAGATCTACAGGAGCTTCAGATAGAGGTTGTTTTACCAGGACAGAGTGGCTTGCTGGCTAATCTTGAAGTTAAGTCATCACTCGTGGAGAAGATTAAAGAGGCATTGCCCACCGATGCTAGATTTCAAAGATTGAAAGAGAGGACAGAAGCAGGCATGCAGACAGGACTTCGCATACACGAAGATGGGACATTGAGGTTTGGAAATCGCTTGTATATTCCAAATGGAGAATTGAGACAGGAGTTAATGACTGAAGCACATAGCTCTATGTACTCTGTTCACCCAGGAGGAACCAAGATGTACCGAGACTTGAGACAGTATTATTGGTGGCATGGAATGAAAAGGGAGATTGCAAGATTTGTGGCCAAATGCTTAGTCTGCCATCAAGTAAAGGCCGAGCATCAGAGGACTGCAAGTATGTTACAGCCGCTTCCTATACCAGAATGGAAGTGGGAACATATCATGATGGATTTTGTCACAGGATTTCCAAGGAGCCCCAGCGAAAGAGATGCAGTATGGGTTATCGTGGATCGACTCACTAAATCGGCACACTTCTTGCCATTTAGAGTTGGACAGTCCACAGAGGTACTAGCCGACATGTATATGCGACAAATCGTCAGATTACATGGAGTGCCGGTTAGTATCGTATCGGATCGAGATTCGAGATTTACATCTCATTTCTGGCGAAGCATGTAAGAGAGTCTTGGCACCAGACTCAAATTCAGCACCGCTTACCACCCACAGACAGATGGCCAATCGGAGTGCACCATTCAGATCTTGGAGGATATATTATGATCGTATATGCTAGACTTTGGAGGATCTTGGGAAGATCATTTGCACTTGGTGGAGTTCTCCTACAACAACAGTTATCAGGCCAGCATTCAGATGGCACCATTCGAGGCATTATACGGAAGGAAGTACAGATCGCCTATATGTTGGAGTGACGTTGGTGAACGTCAAATACTGGGTCTAGAATTGGTAACGCAGACAGTGGAAAAGGTGAAACAGATTCAGAATCATCTTCGAGCAGCTCAGGACAGACAGAAGCATTGGACTGATACGCGCAGACGTCCCTTAGAGTTCAAAGAAGGAGAGCACGTATTCTTGAGGATTTTGCCCACTCGAGGTACTATTAGATTCGGGAGCAGAGGCAAGTTGAGCCCAAGGTATATTGGGCCATTTGATATTCTAGAGCGCATTGGTGAGGTGGCTCATCGTCTTGCATTACCACCATCCTTAGAGGGAGTACATGACGTATTCCATGTCTCACAGCTGCGAAGGTACGTGACCGGCCTAAGTCACGTAGTCGATCATTCAGAGATCGCAGTGGGCCCAAGCTTGAGATATGAAGAACAACCAGTTGGCATCCTCGACGTCAGTGAGAAGATATTGCGAGGACAAACAATCAGACTGGTTTGTGTAGCTTGAAAACATCATTCTCCTGGCGAATCGACCTGGGAACGGGAGGATAGTATGCGCCAGTATTATCCCCACTTATTCACGGAGGCAGTTATCACCTAAGCATTCTTGTATTTCCATAGTTCTTCCTTTAGTAGCTTATTCTTTGATTGCGAGGACGCAATCCTCTTAAGGGGGTAGATTGTAAACACCCAGATTTTTTAGAATAATTTTAATATAATTTTCCTCCAATTTTCCGATATTTTTTCTGGATAAAGAACCAAGGTAATTATGATCAAAGGATTTTTAAATGCAGTTTATTGATGTTAAAATATTATAAAAATAATATTTTATGGTGTAAAATGGAAAGCCGGACATCGGGTATTTTTCTGTGAATTTATTGGACTCCGGAAACGCGTTTAAAGCCCTAAAACTATTGGCCAGAAACCGAACCAAACCAAACCAAGACTGGCTGAACCAAAACAACATATTGGGTCGGGTCGGATCCGAGCCAAACCTGACCCGGACCCGCAATCCAATTGGAAACCCTAACTGACCGATTTTACTGTAGCCCTATAAAACCACCGCCTCGACATCCGTGCGCAGCCCCCTCTTTCCTTCATCTCTGTCGCATAGCGACCTCGCCCTGACCCCCCCGAACTCCTCCTCGCTGCTGCCGCCAGGCCGCCGCTCGATCCCCCGCACAGCCGGACGACCTCGCCACTCCCTCTCCCTATACACCCAGCCCCCGCCGTCGATCCGCCCCGACCGACGACGCCTCAACCTCGCTGTTGCCGCCAGGCCGCCGCACCACCCCTCGACTCCCCCGCTCGCCGGCGTAGCCGTGTCAGCCATCCTCTTCCCCCATACTCGCCGGAACCGATCTCGACACCGCTGAACCGCCGTGTGACTCGACAGCAGCCCCAAGCCGCTGCCAACCTCGCCACTGTCGTCGAGATCTCCTCTCCGTCGGACGACCAGGATGCGAGCAACGGACACAGCAGCGGTTCGGACACAGGTACTGTGTCAAAACAGTCACACGGACGCGTGAAACTCAAATTCACGGAGCCCTGTTCAGGTACCATTTTCTCTCACTTCGTAACTCCGTTTTCGATTTTGTCTGTTACAATACGTAGACTGTGTAACCCTCTCGGTGTCCGTGCAACCCGCTCGGTACATCGCGTCCTGTGGTGATCGCAAACCGTGATCCAAAAACAAGAAAAATAATGCCCTATTTTACCCCGGAACTGAGTACGCCCCGTCAAACGGGACGACTTGGTCGCACGCGGTCTTTACCAAAACGTGTGCGTCGTTGATATGGACGTATGGGATTTTGCAGAAGTCGATTCGGATGTGCGTGCACACCGGAATCAACACGTATCCGTCGACAACGCCCCGTATCCGTCTATTCTGGAATATGCTGTAACTTTGTGTACACATGTCGGATCGAGATGAAACTTATGCCATCAGATTCGTAGCAATACGCTGGTCCTGTGACCCAAGTTTGGTCCGAATCTGAGAACGTTGACAAAATCGTGTATCGTGGGCCCCACAGGCTCCACTTGACGGGCGATTTTGTGATCGGCTCATCGAAATCCAATTCTGGAAGTTCCGTTGGGTTCGTATTATCGTTCCTGACTTGTTGACACTAAGTTTGGAAAATTTGGAGACCTTTGACCCGGACATGCTTTTCGGTGCAAAGTGGCCCATATATGGACCCCGCTTTGGCCCAAAAATGTCATTTTTGCCCTTGTGTCCAAATTGGACTTAAGGACAGGCGTTTCTAGCTATTTGATATCTTCTGAGACTGTTGGTGATGTTTATTACAGCTTTTGGAGGAGTACCTACAGGATCCACTGATACAGGGACAGTTGTTGGTATTCCAACACCAGGCAAGTGTACCTTGCCAAACTCTGCAGTATTATTACATATTTTCCTTACTTCATTATATTGCTGTGCATGCTTAACCTAGGACCGTGTGACATACTTAGCGTCCGATTATTAGTCGGGTGCCAACACTGTACGCAGTGTTGGGTATTGTCATCTAGAGATGGACATTCGTGACACTTTACATTCTCGTACTTGTCTTATCAAGTACACTATGACCCAGGACACTTGACACTATTCATAAGACAGGATCTTCCTGAGATATTCATGGTGATTTTGTATAGGATACAGGACTTGACATGGACATTATATTCTTAGATATTGTATGACTTGTTGTATTAGCTATGATCCCGCTTGACATGGACATGAGACGTTATGGTCATGATATGCGTGGTTACATTGGGTGGGGAGAGACACACAGGCTACAGGCTATTTTATATATATCTTCTATTATTGCGAGGCTGTAGACTCTCGGAGCAGAGCTAGACCCACTACCGGTTATTACCACTACCGGCTCCCCGACACAGAGCTTGTAATGGCTCAGCCTGAGTACTCGTGTTGCTCTCATCTTGTATTTCACATAGATGGTTATATACTTACCCTATTTATTTCATTATTTGCTGTACTGCATTTATTTTGGCTTGTATTTTCTGTACCTTGCTATGTCCCCTGAGGACCTGGATCCGGATTATGTCCCCAGAATTTGAGGACGAGATCTATCCCGAGGTATACGGGACTGCAGCAGGAGCTGATCTAGGAGCTGTACCGCCATCCGAGGACGAGGTGTTAGCCGAAGACTTTTCCTGAGCATCCATGTTTCATGCTCAGTATTTATTTATTTTAGTCATTTATATTCTGGTCTGTTGAACCATTGTATCAGATATTTATCTGGTTATTCCCCGAAGCACTTTGTTGAGACTAGCTGATGATTTACATTCCTTATTTATTCTGTGGATCATATTTTATATCCTGTGTGGATGAGATTAGTTGTACCTGTTGTCGTAGACTTGATTTTATAGCTTAAGTATGCCCTGATGGATCCATTAAATTGGGTTTGTCCATCGGTGAGTACTGCTGGCCATTGCCACGTGTCTGGTCCCTCAGTATTTTGGGACTGGGGCGTGACAGTGCCCGTTGACGAGGCAGAGATGTTCGCATTTATCCAGGGCATGGTAGATGCTCAGAGGACGTCGACAGAGGCTCAAAGAGTTCAGGCTGAGGCACAGAGGGTGCAGGCAGAGGCGCACCAAGTACAGACTGAGCTGATGATGGAGAGCATAGAGAATTCTCATCCGGTGGCTCTCCAGGCCGTGGAGAGAGTCGCACAGCAGCATCATGGCTAGCAGTAGCAGCAACAGAGGCCAGGCACTATAGTGGACCTCAAGAAGATGATGTCTCGGGAGTTCAAGGGCATTGAGGGGATACTCTACGCTGACGACTGGCTGGAGGACATACAGAGGAACTTACGCTTGGCTCAGATTCCAGAGAGTCTGCAGATCGATGCCGCCGATAGTTAGATGTTCGATATCGCGCTGACTTGGTATCATACGGAGCTGAGACTTACTGCTAGAGGACTTACTTGAGAGGCTTTCAAGGAGCTTTTCAAGTAGAAGTTCTTTTCCAACGTGGCCCTAGAAGCCTTGGAGAGTCATTTCTATGACTTGGTCGAAGGGAACATGTCGATCGACGAGTATGCCGCAGAGTTTTGTCGCTTGAGTCATTTTGCACCGTCGATGATTCGGGATCCAGGAGACCAAGTTCAAAAGTTTAGGAAAGGGATGATGAGAGAGATAAAGTCTCGTACTTCTGGATATTGTACTGATACCTTTGAGGGTATTCTGATGGATACCCAGATTGCTGAGGATGATCCAGACCTTAGGCTCAGGAGAGGATACGATATTTCTGGAGGAGCGAGTGGTAGCGCGAGATCGGCCAAGCGTCCCCACTTTCAATAGCAACAGAGATCGTATCATGACCAGCAATACCAGGCACCAACTCGAGGACATATCTAGCAGCAGCCGCAGAGGCAAACCCAGCCCGTTGTCCAGTGTGCGTACTGCGAGAAGGCAGGACACACGAGAGACATCTGCAGAAAGAGACTGGGTACATGGTTTTTTTGTGGATCGTCAGTGCACCAGTTGAGAGACTGTCCATCTATTCAGACTCATCCAGGTCAGGGTGGAGCAGCCGCTCAGAGGGAGCCCGCCATAGTACCTACTGTACTAAGAGGCCAGCAGAGGGGACCACCCCTTCCACCATAGCAGCAGAGGTTTGCCCAGCACCAGCAATAGCAGGGAGGTACACCCCAGGGATGAGCGTATTCCATGACGGTCGAGGAGGCCGAGTCAGCAGTAGACATGATATCAGGTTCAGTTCTTCTCGATTCTATTCCAGCATTTGTATTATTCGATTCTGGCTCTTTTCATAGTTTTGTATCTGTATCTTATGCTCTTAAGCATTGTTTAGAGGCTGAACCCTTAGATCGGACTTGCAAGATCATGACTAGCGGAGGCATTATCCTAGTCAGTAATTTTTACAAGGACCGAAGAGTTTCATTTGGAGGCTGAGAGTTGAGTGTGTGCTTACTCGTAATACCACTTTCGGGTTACGATATTGTACTCGAAATGGATTGGTTGAGTAGCACTATGCTACTATAGATTATCATGGAGGCAGAGGGATATTTTGACCGCCAGGAGAGCTAGAGTTTGAGGTCGCCAGAGGAGCAGCGGAGCAGAGCAGAAGAACTTTTTGTGGAGCCAGGGTGGACGAAGAGGAGTTACCATATCCTTTGATAGTAGAGTTCTTGGATATCTTTCCAGAGGAGTTGCCAGGTTTGCCACTAGACAAAGATGCCGAGTTCTCTATAGACTTGGTGCCAGGCGCAGAGCCAATATCACATCACGTCTATAGGGTCAACAACAGTGAACTGGCAGAGTTAAAGAAGCAGGTTGAGGATCTACAGGACAAGGGCTTCATCAAATACAGTTTATCACCGTGGGGAGCTCCGGTATTGTTCGTACCAAAGAAGGATGGGTTGGTACGCATGTGTATTGACTACAGAGCTCTGAACAACCTTACTATCAAGAATAAATATTTGCTGCTGAGGATAGATGATCTCTTCGATCAGTTGAGCGGAGCGAAGGTATTCTCAAAAATAGACTTGAGGTCAGGCTACTACCAGGTAAAAGTAAAGAGAGAATATATTTCTAAGACAGATTTTTGGACTCGATATGGCCAGTTTGAGTTCATGGTAATGCCGTTTGGATTGACTAATGCACCGGCAGTATTCATGAACCTGATGAACAAGGTATTCCACCAGTACCTTGACACATTCGTGGTGGTGTTTATTGATGACATGCTTGTGTATTCGAAGACCCCGAAGGAGCATAAGAAAAACCTGAGGATGGTTTTGGAGACTCTCAGGAAAGAGGAGCTTTACGGGAAACTTTTGAAGTATGAGTTCTTCCTTGACAAGGTTGAATTCCTTGGGCACGTGGTGACGGGTGACGGGATCTCAGTTAACCCAAAGAAGATCGAGGTCATGGATTCGTTGGCTACTCCCAGTTCAGTGGATGAGATCAGGAGTTTTTTTGGACTAGCAGGTTACTACAGGAGGTTTATACAAGACTTCTCCAGGATTGCAGAGCCGATGACTAGGCTGACCAGGAATGAAATAGATTTTGCCTAGACGGAGGATTGTCAGACAACATTTGATGAGCTAAAGAAGAGATTGACGATATCTCCACTATTGACGTTGCCATCGGGGACAGGTTGATTCACTATCTACGGTGATGCTTCAGGAAAGGGTTTGGGTTACGTTCTTCAGCAGCACGGGAAAGTGATTGCCTATGCTTCTAGCAATTACGTCCTCATGAGAAGAACTACCCCACCCACGATTTAGAGTTGGCAGCGGCTATATTTGCTCTAAAGCTGTGGAAACACTATCTGTACAGAGAGCGTGTGGAGATCTTTACAGACCATAAAAGCTTAAAGTACGTGTTTACACAGAAAGAGTTGAACATGAGGCAGAGGAGGGGGTTGGAGTTGATAAAGGACTTCAATATTTCATTGCAGTACCACTCAGGAAAGGCCAACGTAGTCGTCGATGCCTTGAGCAGGTATCCGATGGCTATGTACTTGACGACAGACAGACACTTGTTGGCCGACCTTGAGAGCTTGGGAATTGAGGTGCTAGTTCCTGGTATTGAGATTCAGATATGGGTATTACAGATATAGTCCGAGCTGATGGACAGAATCAGAGCTACGCAGTATGATGATAAGGCTCTGAGGAGTATTAGGGCACATGTTCGAACCGGATTATCAGAGGACTTCACTATTGCTGATGATGGGTCATTACGACACGATACTAGGATATGTGTGCCGAGCGGGGAGCTGCACGAGAAGGTTTTACAGGAGGCACATCGCTCTCAGTACTCGATGTATCCAGGTGCCAACAAGATGTATCGAGACCTGAGGGAGCACGTATGGTGGTATGGTATGAAGCGCGAGGTAGCACATTTTGTATCTTGGTGTTTAGTGTGTCAGCAGGTAAAGATGGATCGACTAAGGCCAGGTGGATTGCTTCAGCCTTTACCCATCATAGAGTGGAAGTGGGAGCACGTGACTATGGATTTCGTTTCGGGGATTCCACGTTCTCCAGGAGAAAAAGATACGATTTGGGTCATCGTGGACAGGTTGACCAAATCAGCCCACTTCTTACCATTCAAAGTGGGAACGTCAACGGAGAAGCTAGCAGAGATGTATGTGCGGCAGATTGTTAGATTATATGGGGTTCCTATGAGCATCATCTCAGATCGGGCTAGTCATTTTACTTTCCACTTCTGGAGGAGTTTGCAGGCTAGCTTGGGCACTCAGCTCAAGTTCAGTACCGCATATTACCCCCAAACAGACGGGCAGTCTAAAAGGACTATTCAGCCTCTCGAGGACATGCTACGCACTTGTGTTCTAGATCTCGGAGGTTCTTGGGAGGATCATCTACACCTGGTGGAGTTTGCTTACAACAACATCTACCAGGCCAGTATTGAGATATCACCATTCGGGGCTCTATATTGACGGAGGTGTCGCACACCGTTATCTTGGGATTATGTCAATGAGAGAGCGTTGTTGGGACCAGAGATGGTCGTAGATGCAGCAAAAAAGGTAAAACTTATCTGAGACAGACTTCGAGTGGCGCAGGATAGACAACATCATTGGGCCGACAGCTACCGTAGACCCTTAGAGTTTGAGGTATAGGTTTTATTATATTTGCTTATGATTGCCTTATTTTAGATTGCGTGTTAAGGCTACTTTTATTCTAGGTTGGCAATTTGGTGGTCTTGCGGATTTCTCCGACACGGGGCACGATTCACTTTGGTGGAGGCGGAAAGCTTAGTCTATGGTACATTGGACCTTCGATATTCTTACGAGGGTCGGTGCAGTGGCCTATAGACTAGACTTGTCACCTGTACTAGAGGGAGTACACGACGTGTTTCACGTGTCGCAGCTGAGATGGTATGTGACAGATCCTAGTCACGTACTAGATCACTCGGAGATCGAGTTTGGTCCAACTCTCAGCTATCCTAAGCAGCCCGTAGAGATTTTGGATCGCAGGGAGAAGGTATTGCGGAACCAGACTATTCTTTTGGTTTGTGTTGCATAGAGACATCACTCTCCAGGTGAGTCAACCTGGGAGAGGGATGACAAAATATGCGAGCAGTACCCGTATCTCTTCGAGCCTTGAGGTATAGTTCTTATTGTTCTAATTGTGTTATTTTGCTAGTTTAGTTCAATTTCGAGGACAAAAATTTTTTTTAGGAGGGTAGACTTGTCACTACCATATTTCTAGAGTAGGGACATTGATGTTATTTATGATATATATATATATATATATATATATATATATATATATATATATATATATATATATATATATATATATATATATTGTGTTATATTTACATGATATGTATATATATTATATTATATTTAATAATGATGTGGGTTAGTAGACTAGACTTGATGGGACCAAGGACTTTATATTAGACTAAATATTTGAACCCACTAGAATAATCCCTATCCTTTATTAAAATTATAATCTAGTTAGACCCCTCATTAGGAATGAAGACCCCCATTAATTAAATGACTCTTCATGACTAACCATAGGGGAATTGAGGACCTTATGCATAGCAACCCTAAACCCTAGGTGTGGCCAGCCTATAATTAGAGAGGGAGCCTCCCTCAAAAGTCATTCATAGCTCATGAAGAAACCCTAGAAATAGCTCTTCCCCAAACCCTTTCTTTCTTCCACAAATTTTAGAATTTAAAACCCCAATCCCTCTCATTTTTCTCATCTAAGAAGCCTAGAAGCTTAGAGTTCAAGGAGCATTAGAGAAGAAGAGACTTGGCTAGAGAACCCTTGATTTTGCATTGGGAATCCATCTCCCAATAGGTAAAAATCTAAAATCTCTCCTTTGAATTCTGTTTTTATCATTTGTATGGCTATTAGGAGCCCACACATGGTTTAGGAGTAGCCATAAAGGAAGAGCATGAGTCTCTGTTGGTTTTCATGATGATTTCTTCATGGTGTTATATATATATATTTGGGGTTTTATGTTTTAAGGGTGTATTTTTTCCTATTTTTCATAACACTAATCATACTATATATATATATATATATATATATATATATATATATATATATATATATTGGACATGTATATGTGTTATTAGTTGTATGATTGAGAGTTTTGGCAAGAGGTTGGATTGTGTATCATGAGTATCATAGATTAGTGCACCCTAGGTGTTTGTTTAAATGTATAAGTGTGTTGTGTTGACTTGATACACTGGAGTATTTATAACATGAAGCTCGATTCATGACAGTGGGTACTTGGAGTCGGGCTCCTTAGAAGTAGCAGTAAGCAGGGACTGTGAACAAGACAATGTGTAAGTGCTTATTGGGGTAGTTGTGTGTTGAATTGATATTGTGACTGCTATTAAAACTCAAATTGATGAGCAGTTGTGTCGAGTTCCCTGTGTGCCCCACAGTGGAGAACCAGTTGGATGGTGAGGGGTTTTGGTGCAGACAGAGGTGATGGTGCATTAACAAGTAGTAAGGTGGGAAGTATTAGGCTCTGTCCGATAGCAACAATGTGCTACGACTGCAGGCATTTAAGCAATGCCTGCACTATTTGTTCAGATACAGAATTTGTAGGATCTTGAGGCTCAGGTGACATCTGAGTGCAGGCATGTACCTTGGTTGCTGTTAGCAGCAAGTATTGGAGAGCCTGGAGTTTATGGAAGCAAGTGTGAGTTGTGTATACAAATCTAAGAGGGAGGGCTCGAGTTTGTGCAGAGGTCTTGAGGTTATGGGGTGGAGTTGGTGTTGACAGTGGTTATGATGATGGTGTTGGTATTGGTGTTCAGACATAAGTAAGAGTATAGTGAGGTATTAATTTGTTAATGGGTAGTATAAATATAAGTATTAGAATATTTAGTGTAAGTGTTTATATGAGCATGTGAGTATGAGGTAAGAAGTATCAGTGAGTAGTGTCACAGTTGGATTTGTGTGTGTGAGTGAGTAAATTATGCAATTATTCACTGAGAACTGACTGCAGTGCTTGTTGGCACTACAAGCCTAACTGCACAAGGGTAAAATCGAGATTAGGTTTTGGGGAGAGGAGAGTGTGCACTATGTGCAACTAGGGGTTTCAGTCGTGTGCAGTAGTTAGGGATGTTCAGTTGCATGAAGTGGCTGATACTTGATGGTATCAGCCACTGAATACAGATGCATCAGAGTATCAGATGTACGTATTAGGTGCAGTACCTGAATATATCAGTCATGGGTGCACTTAGAGTTCAGTTAGGAGTATAAGATGTATGGGAATGATGCAAGTGTATGTGTGTAGTAGGGGATAACTTGGGTGTGTCAGTGTCTGCATCTGATCAACAAGCTATGATATTTCAGTTTGCAGGTTAGATGTTGGAGTATTAGGTTATGATACTACTACATGGTACAATGGAGTACCATTCGAGTTGGGGATAGCAATATCAGTTGCAGTAAGCAACTACCATAGGAAGTGTCGGTTATAGAAGCATAAAAAATATGCTGGGGAATCATACACGTAAAATCCTTAACATGCAGGAAGCCCGCGTAAAATAGAGCTCCAGCACTGGATGGCGTAAAATATGACTTCAAAGCCATTGGCGTACAGCAGAGCTTCAACGCTGTTCAATGTAAAACATAGCTCCAGAACAATTAAAGCAGTCCTTCCAAACTGCTTCGGCGTAGAAAGGTTGCTACATCGCCACTTCGGCGTAAAACCTGTCTACTTTTAATATATCGGGAAGTTGTACGAGGAACTCTTCATATTCCTCGAATGAACCTGTCAGTTGAAGTAGTGAACCTGACTCCTGACAAAGATTACTGCACAGCGATCGAAAGGACGGCTGTAATAATGACTCTGCACAGAACTCCAGACTGTCGTCTAGTGACATAACCCTTGATATAAGATATCGTTTACGCATTCAAAGAATATGCTGCCTATTCTACACAGGCAGACATGAGCTTTACTCTCAGGATGAGACGAAATCAACCGCCATGTCAAAAGCTATTCTTCGTACAGAACTCGAGGCACGTCTCTGCAATTAATGTACGAGATAGGGGCAGATCTCTGCATTTAACGCACGAGATTTGGTTCTACTTTTAATGACTGGGTGAGCTATAATTAGGACTAATACGTCCACATCACCATCCCCGCACATTACGCCAACCAGGCTATTTTCAGCTATAGGAGTACGTCGTATGATATCTCCTCGAAATACGCCAACTCAGGCTATATTTGCAAAGGTGCGTGATAAGGCTATCTGGCCCAGAACACGCTCAAAATCTCAGTCAAAGAAGGATAACTGGCTATATTTATGCTGGTTACCTATCCATACAGCATCAAACTTTACGCAGAATTTGGCTTCTATGCCAACATGATAGCTACTTGGCTTCTACGCCAACATGACACCTAGTTGGCTTCTACGCCAACATGACAGCTACTTGGCTTCTACGCCAATATGATATCTATTTAGCTTTTACGACCAACTTGACAACCATTCGGCTTCTACGCCTACTCGATTTTTTACGCCATCGGAACAGCTATTTGGCTTTTACGCCAACGAGACAGTTATTTGGCTTTTATGCCAACCTTCTCTACGCGAAGGGCAGTTATCTACGTGGCTTGCATGCCGTGATCTTCGATGAGCGATTATATGCGTTACCTCATAATGGGACACGCGTCACACGCCGATTAAGGAGATCATTCATACGTGGGTAGCAGTTATTATTACCGCCGCGTAAAAGGTGCAGCTCTTTCCACTGTTCGGTTTCTACGCCGACTGTGACTGAACCCTATAAATAGAGACCTCCAGCCACGGAGGTCCAAGGTCGAGAATTTTTCAAGAAAAGAGAGTATATCCAGAGAGTGTTGATTGACTACTTTGGCAACGAGAGTTCAATCCCTCCTGCAGTCTTTGAAGCTTCTTTTTCGTCTTCTACAGCACTTCTTCGTCATCGTGTGGTCCAAGGGACAAAGTGATCGACCGCAGATCAGACTCCTATAGCAATATTTCTCCAGAATCAAATTTTTGTACTTAACATCCTCGTATAGGATTAATTGTACTTCTTTTTCTTGTTTGTAAATAAAGAAAGGGTTTCGTATAAACCTAGTTTTAATTTCTTTCGTTTATTATCAAACACAAGATGGCGACTCTACTGGAGACTACTTTCTCATCTGATGAGAAAGCCATTGCTCAACACGATGTTGTATCCGTAGGATCAACGAAGACGACTCTGGTCGTCCAATTCGACCAATCGGCTTACGAAGACATGCTTCGAGCAGGGGGTAGCTCTCATTCCCTCTCTGTCCAAGACAACAGGAGGTTGCATAAAGTATGGATGTCCCGGACATCCTCTACCATTCCTGCAGACTCTCTCTCTCCGATCAACAAGGTTGTGACATCATAACCTGTGCGCCCCACGCGTAAAACTTTGTCTCCCGTCTGTGACGTGGCAGAAAAAGCTTCTGGCAGTGCCTTAGTGCCAATCCAGAAGTCTACACCGTGCCCTGTGCGTAAAACTTTGTCTTCCGTCTGTGACATGGCAGACAAAGCTTCTGGCAATGCCCTAGTGCCAATCCAGAAGTCTACTCCGTGCCCTGTGCGTAAAATTTTGTCTCCCGTCTGTGACGTGGTAGACAAAGCTTCTGGCAATACCTCAGTGCCAATCCAGAAGTCTACACCGTGCCCCGCGCGTAAAACTCAGTCTCACGTCTGTGACGTGGCAGACAGAATTTTTGACAATGCCTCAGCGCCACTTCAGAAATTCCAAAAGCGCCCCGCGCGTAAAAATATATCTCCCCTCTACGATGAGGCAGATGGTCCTTGCAATCACTACAAGAAAAAACAAGTGGCAAACCTTCCAACCTCTCAGCTTTTACACCATCAAGAGAAGAATTTGCCCGCCCTTCAGATTACGAGGAATGCTGACTGCCGATTGAGGACTTCCTCAGTTTTACGCCAACCTGTGCAAAGCTCCAGATTATGCCAGGATAAGCTTCTCGGCGTAAAGAAGACCCGGTTCACAGGAACATACGTTCCTCTGACGGATGACGGATCGTACGCTACTCACATGGCTGAACTGTTGTATTCTTATGGCAGGGAGAGAGTTATGATTCCCAATATCCGTACTCCCACTAATGTAAAAAGGCAGAATAAGCCTTCTTCTTCTTCTTCTCATGTTAATCCTCCTGACTTGCATAATTTCCTGATCCAGAAGTGTAAAGACAGGGGATCTTCTAACATGTCTATTACACCCCCTAGGGAGCATTGTTGTAATAGTCACAAAATTGTAGTTAACTACTGCTGTTCTAAGGCAAAATGGTCAATTTTTGACCGGTTGAACTACTCTTTGTCTTTACAAGAAGAAGAGCCGACATTCGCATCAGTGAAAATGGCTTCACACATCCCTAGAGAAAGGTCAAATTCAAGACGTCATCCCTCTAGAACTCCAAGCCAAAGAAGATTCGACAGACTCCTTGAGAATATTAAAGCTGGTGTGTTTCAAAACACCCGTTCGATGTCACGATAAACAGTTTCATATTCTTCTAATTCCGACACTGGGGGTCGCCAGTTTTTCGAATCGGATGCTGAAAGTATAGACTCAATCTCTACAGAGATCTATACTAATCCATCAATAGCATCCAGAGAAATGGAAGTTTATGCCATTGGAGATGAACACGAAGAGGCTTCCCCATCAGGAAGTACTGACCAACGCATCATTGTATTGGAAGCATCATTTAAAGAGATACATTCCATGATAGAGAATATGTACCAGATGATGGTGACTCAACATGCAGCTGCAATAGCTCAAACATCGGTTCCTTCGACTCAAATACGAGTGGGGGTGGACCTACCACCATCCAATGCAAACCAGGAGCCTGTTCTAAATCAAGAGTCAGCGGCTCCTCAACTTCCTAACTCAGAGAATTGCCTCTTGTTGGAGTTATAATACAACTGATCTCTCACCACTCTGCGGTCCCTTTACCAGCTGAAGATCCGATGCAGGCAGTGCAGGAATTGAAAGCCCAATTTGATGCCTTGAAGCATAAGGATCAGCTCAAAAAGTTGGGAATCAACCAGTCATACCCAGCTATCTGGGACGAGATCCCTTTTCCACCTAAATATAAACCACAGGCTATGGTTTTGTTTGAGGGAAAGACATCATCGAGCCAGTACATGAACTACTTTAGCATGATGACGGTGTTGTTGCAAGGGAATGACGCCCTTCTCACTCGAGTGTTTAAAGGTTGTCTGTCTGGAGTGGCCTATCAGTGGTACCGTAGTCTTGCGGACAACTGCATTACTTCCTTTAAAGATTTCAAGATTTTGTTCTTCGCTCGATTCTACGAAGGAGGGATGGACATGTCTATGTCCTCGCTCATCTAAGTAAAGCAGAAGAAGAAAGAGAACGTTCATACTTTTATCGAACATTTTCGTCAGGCCACTTTGCAGATGCCTCCCGGAGTTCCGGATTCAGCCTTGGTGGATATTTGCAGGAAGAACCTTCTTCCACTGATCTCGGTGTTCACAGGACCATATCAGTTCTATGATTGGCCCTCGTTTATCATCTCAGCGGTAGCCGCTGAAGACAACAGTCGAAAGGAGCGTGACAATGGAATCATGATCTCTACCTCTGATAGAGGGAAGAGGTCATCCTCCAATAGCGACCATCCTCGTAGTTCCAAAGGAAAAGAAGCTCTGGCGATCAATACGTCCAGGCAACATACTCCAGGGACTACGCAGACGAATCCTGGGACTTCCAGGCCTAAAGAAGAATATTCTTTTGACGACAACGATATTCCGAGCATATTCGATTGTCTAGTCAAAAGCGGCAAGCTCACCCTCCCTGAGGTAAAGCAGCCTAATAAAGTTGGCAGTACCAATAACCCTAAGTACTGCATTTTTCATAGGTACATACATCATCCCACAAAGGCGTGTTATGTACTAAAGAGAAAAATCTAAGAGTTGATCGACGCCAAGGCCATCACTCTGCCTAATAGCGAGAAGACGGTCACCGCTAACATGATCTTTCTCCAATTCGGCAATCTGCCCCCTCAAGAAGTCCCGGATGGTGTTGTACCTATTTTCCGAATGATGATAAACATTGTTAATCTTCCTCCGGCCAGGGGTCAAAATCATGACCTGGTACCCCTAACTACCCAGCGTGGTAAGATTATGTGGGTTCATCCTGATCTGGTGTCAGAGATTGAGGAAGAGACTCAAGCTGCTAAGGCTAAGTCTAAAAAGAACTCAAGGCGTAAACCATGCCATATGGTTGCAATATCCCCGACATCAGAAGAAGAGGCTTTGGCTACCGGAACCCGTTCAGGGAAAGCCTACCTCAAGGACTATAGAGGAAATCAGGAAGATGCAATGGCAGACACTTCAGCTGCCAAACTTCCAGAGCCTGAACCTGTCATACCAGAGACAGGACCTTCTAGACCAACTTCGGCCAACAAGGGCAAGCAAAAAGAAGTTCGTTTTGATAAACCTTTGAAGAATATTCAAAATAAAGGTTTGGAGAAACTATATAACTTTGATATCTTGGCCCAATTGGCTAATACTCCAGCCAGACTGCCCATTTTTGAGCTCCTAAGGCTATCCAAAGACACTCGTTGAGCCTTGAGTGAAGCTTTAATCCAAGCGGATATATGCTTGACTCAGCTTAAATCCCCCGATAAAGAGCCTATGGCATGTCCTCAATGTCATAGCGTGATGGAAGTGGTCCCTAATATCACTTTCACTCAAGAGGACATGTTGTTGAAACATAACAAGCATGACAGGCCCCTCTATTATACCGGATACGTCGGTTTCGTGGAGGTAGACCGGATTCACATAGATCCGGGATCGTCGATCAGCATTATCCCTCATAGTCTGCTCAGACCGCTGAGGATTCCTACAAGCGAACTGGCTTACACCACCACTACAATCGTGGGCTTCAACACCAGAAAAAGTAAGCAGTTGGAGAAGATTCGTCTGAGGATCCAGATTAGGGATCTTAGATCAGTGGCTACATGCTAAGTTATTGATTTGGAGGTGTCCTACAACATTCTGCTGGGCGGACCATGGATCCATGATCACAACATTGTTCCTTCAACTCTACATCAATACTTCAAATATGTAGATGCCCAAGGAACAGTAAAAATGGAGTTTGTTGACCTTAACCCGTTCAAAGGAGTAGAGTCCTACTATTTTGATGCCATGTTGTACACCCAAGACTACATAAAAGAGGTGTCAGGCAAGACAGAGGAGGAATCCCACCGGGAACCAGGAGAACCATCTACTGAGCAACCCCTGTCGATCCAGGTGAAAGGGCGGACTACCCGTCCGAAAGTTATGGAACCCATGGCTATCCACTTAAACAAAACCAAATCAGGAGGAGGAAGTGATCCCCTAGTGATCACTTTGAACCAGAAGCCTCCACCTTTGGTCATCAACCTCAGGCGCAACAAGCAGCTGACTGATATAAATATAATCGGAAACGTGGTTTCTGATGATAATAAAGATTCTTTTTTCCAGTATACTGACGCTCAATTTCCAAATCGGGAATACTCCCCCCATAACGATATAGAACCTATAGCACAAAAATTTTTGGAAGCTATAGACTCCTATCATCCGTATGTGTGGGAAGTAGCGTCAACATCTAATGTCATCATGACATATGGGCCACATGAAGATTCTATCTTTATTATCCCACCTACTCGCAGCAATCAGCATCCAATAGTCTTCGGTCGCATACGAAATAAACCAATTGTACAAGAAGATTCTCACGAATCTGATGCTGGGAAAATGCAAGTTCACAGATATAGCCCACAAGCTTTGAAGATTATGCAAAGTATGGGTTATGACTTAAAGTCAGAACCAGGCCTCAATTATGGGAAAGGCAGGCGAATGTCGTTGCATGGTGATCCCTACTGTCAACGAACTCATTTTGGGTTAGGGTATACCACACCTTGCAACTTCCAATAACTCTGAATCAAGTGAGGAGACCATTTCCTCTCTTCAAGATGATTTTTCATCCTCTGATTCAGAAGATGAACTCGAACAGGTATTATCAGTAAATATGGTGTTGACAGATTCTCTCAAAACAGAGGAACAAGAATCTGAACTATTCGAAGATGAATCCTGGGCTCAGCAAATAGATACACAATAGGAACTCCGGTTCGAGCAGAGAGAACCGTCCACTGAAGATAAAGTTATCCAGATCGATGTTGGGGATGAACTTTCACCAAAGCCGATATTTATCAGTAATAATCTTTCCGAAGAAGAAAGGAAAGAGATGATCCAGCTGATAAAAGAATATATCGATGTCTTCGCGTGGAATTATGAGGATATGTCAGGTCTTAATCCAAAAGTGGCTACCCACAAGCTCAACATACTGCCCAATTCAAAACCTGTAAAGCAGCACCAACGCCGGTTCCGTCCGGATATGATGGAGGCCATCGAAGCTGAAATCAAGAAGTTGATAGCCTGTGGGTTCATCCGAGAAGAACAACACCCTGACTGGGTCGCCAATGTTGTCCCAGTCATAAAAAAAGTGGGAAAGTATGTGTTTGCATCGATTTCCGAGATCTGAATATGGCATGCCATAAAGATGAGTTCCCTCTTCCCATTACAGACGTCATGATTAATAATACGTGCAGTTTTGAGCATATGTCTTTTATGGACGGATTCTCAAGATATAATCAGATTAAGATAAATCCTGAAGATGAAAAGCATACTGCCTTTCGGACACCTCTGGGGGTATATTGCTACACAGTCATGCCCTTTGGATTGAAGAACGCCGGGGCTATATATCAGCGAGCAATGAGTAACATATTCCATGAGCACTTACGCAAAATAGTAGAATATTACGTAGACGATATTGCTGTCAAAAGCCGCCTCAAGGATAATCACATCCAAGACTTGAAGGCAGTGTTCGAGTTGATGCGCCAACATCAACTCAAAATAAATCCTACAAAGTCCTTTCTCGGTGTATCCAGTGGCAAATTCCTGGGATTTGTCATTACCGCAAAAGGCATTCAAGTTGACCCTGATAAAGTAAAGGTTATCCTAGAGATGCGACCACCTCGTAATCTGAGGGAACTCAGGGGATTTCAAGGTCGTCTGGCTTATATTAGAAGATTTATATCCAACCTCTCTGGGAGATGTCAACCTTTTTCTCGCCTGATGAAGAAAGGTGTGTATTCGTATGGGACGAAGCCTGTCAGCAAGTATTTAATAATATCAAACGCTATCTCACTAATCCTCCAGTTCTGGTGCCTCCCGTCATAGGAAGACCATTTTTGCTGTATGTTTGAGCATTGGATCATTCTTTAGGAGCTCTCCTCGCACAAAAGGACAATGAGGGTCATGAACAGGCTATCTACTATTTAAGCAGGATGATGGTCGGAGGTGAACACTGGTACAATCCAGTGGAAAAAGAATGCTTGGTCCTAATGTTCGCCATTCAAAAAATGCGATATTACGTCACAGGCCAAACTATTCATATCATCTCCAGGATCAATCCTCTTCGAGTATTGATGAACAAGCCGAGTGTTCTTAATTCCTGACTCGCGACTTGGGCGATGTTATTAACACCGTATGATATGGTATATGTCCCGCAAAAGTCTATCAAAGGTCAAGCCTTGGATGATTTCTTAGCTGCTCATCCGATTCCGGAAACCTCTAAACTATACGAGGACATTCCCGATAAAGTTGCAGAATGTAATTCCGCAATGGATAGTGATACATGGCAGCTATTCTTCGATGGTGCCTCCAGGACTGGTCCCAGGGGAAACGTAGTTTCAGGAGTAGGAATTATCCTGGTGACTCCTGATAAACTTGTCATCTATCGAGCATATTCTCTTAGCGAACCCTGCTCTAATAATGTGGCAGAGTATAACGCCCTATTAATCGGGCTTCAAATCGCTAAAGAATTGGATGTTGAATACCTGGAAGCTTTTGGTGATTCTCTGCTAATCGTCAATCAGGTCAGAGGAATATATGAAGTCCGCAATCTAGACCTCATTCCTTATCACCAAGCAATGATCGAGATTGCAATGTCTTTCAAAGGATTTTTCCTAGAGCACGTGCCCCGATCTCAAAATTTGGAAGCTGATGCTCTGGCCAGTCTAGCTGCAGATCTAGCTATTCCTATAAGGAGGCAGAATTCGGTAATTCTTCTCAACAGAGATCTGTTCTATGTAAAAAATAATTTTTACATAGAACGCAGCTATGCTGTAAACACGGTTCCTCCTGAGAGAGACTGAAGAAGTCCCTTTATAGATTTCGTGGCATACGAAATCTTACCAGAGGATCCTAAAGAAGCAGTGTCTATCAAAAGACGATCATTATGCTTCTATTTTGATGCTTCTTCACAATGTCTATATCGCCGAACATACGATGGACTACTGTTACGATATCTCTCCGATGATGATGCAAAGCGGGTTATCCATGAAGCTCATGATGATGTATGTGGAGCACATCAACCCGGTCCTAAGTTACAGGATCATATCAGGAGGATGGGCTACTACTGGCCTACTATGATCGCAGATGCAGTAAAATATACAAGACAATGCAAAGCTTGTCAAGTTTATGCAGATTTTATACATCAGCCTTCTGAGTATCTACATCCTACCATTGCATCATGGCCCTTTGAAGCATGGGGAATGGACATCATTGGTCCTATTCACCCGCCATCTTCTAGAGGACATCGGTTTATATTGGCTATCACCGACTACTTCTCTAAATGGGCAGAGGTAATCCCCCTTGCTGAGGTAAAGACATCCAACATGATCAGCTTTATCAAGCACCATATAATGTATCGCTTTGGGATACCCCAAAGGATAATTCATGACAACGGGCCTCAATTCATCAGCCAAGCGTTTTACCAATTTTGCTATAAGAATCGGATACAAAATATGGCCTCTATGGCATATAATCTGGCTGCTAATGGTTTGGCGAAAGCCTTCAACAAAACCATTATCAAACTCTTGAAAAAGTTCGTCTCTTCGAACAAAAGAGATTGGAATGAGAAGCTGGGAGAGTGCCTCTAGGCATACCGCACAACGGTACGAACTCCGACGGTTTGTACCCCATTCTCATTAGTCTACGGGTGTGAAACAGTTCTCCCCATTGAAATCCAAATTCCATCACTCAGAATAGCAGTGGCTAATGAGTTGACTCAGGAAAATAATGATCGACTACGACTTCAAGAGATAGAAGGATTAGACAAAAAATACCTTCAAGCTCAACAGCGCATTATATTATACCAGGCACGCATTTCCAGAGCTTTTAATTAAAAAGTGAAGGAAAGAGTGTTCAAAGTTGGTGAGCTAGTTTTAGCTGTGAAGAGGCCAATGATCATCATGCACAAGAGTAAGGGTAAATTCTAGCCCAAATGGGAGGGCTCTTATGTGATTGAAACGACGTTTTCAAACGGCGCTTATAGATTAGCCAAACCTAACGGAGATCTGATAATGGCTCCTATCAACGGCAAATTCCTGAAGAGGTACTACGCTTAATCTCCCTTGCTCAAAGGAGTATGGTGAAGATCTTATTCTGACGATACTACGTACAAAGACTGGTTGGAGCATATTCTATCATGTTCTTATGACTTCTGAATAGATATATTTAACTAATTTGGAACTTCAAAACCTATCACGTCCATATTACCTCTGATAGTGTTTTGTATAAAAATTTAGATGGATAATATTCTATCATGTCTATATAACCTCTGAATAGATATATCCAGCTGAAGCTTACCGAAAGTATATCACGTCCATATTACCTCTGATATCACTTTCACCCTAGCCTATCATTTATATTCAAAAATGATGGGTCCACAAAGTCAGATAAAGTCTTTTTATTGCCTTCGGGAAGAGCAAATTACAAAGAGAAGCAAAAAATATATTATTGGGGAGGAGCAGTCAAATCACGAATCTGCTGCTCCAAAGCGGCCATCCTCTCATTCCTGGAGTCCAAGATATTAGCGCGAGCCCGCTCCAGTCGTACCTCATCATCGCTCAGAAGGGATAGTTCAGACCGAACATGAACAAAATTGACACGCATTTCGCCCGCACGTGCCAAGTTCCGCTGAGCTGTATCCATTCGGCCCTTCAACACATCTCGAGCTGCTGATGACTGGAGAGCCCACTCCTTTGCCTGAACGAGTTTAGCTTCCAATTTGTGGACCTTTACTTTATTTCCCTCATGTTCGGCCTCGCACTTCGTTAGATGAGGAATAACCTCCTCCAAGACGACCTGCTCTTCATCTATCTCATGCTGCTGTGTCTATATGGATTTATTCAAGCATTCCATCTGTTCAGCAAGCTTCGCAGTCAAGGAGTCATACTCGGCCTGAATCATATCGTCGACGTTGCCTCGAGATAGCTGCAAATATTCGTTAATGGGTTGTTCTAAACCATTAACTATTTGCTCCAGCGTATCAGCTCCCCAGCGTTGTTTAAATTTTTGATCGGTGCTATCGCAAGCTGGGAGGACGTCAGCAGATTATCGAAGCTTAAGTTCTTCTCCAGCACCATGGAAATCAACTCCTTCAAACTGCAGTAGAATAGGCTGGTATATTGTTCAATCAGAATATCAAAGACCGGATGCACGCTAGGAGTGGCTGCGATACCGGGAAATCTTCTTCCAGGAATGACCGCGAAGGATGTTGCCACGGCCGTTGCCTCTACAGATGGCGCTACAAAAGAACGAACACCAGCAACGGTTGAAGTTGTTGGCGTACTCAACGAAGGAGGCACAGTCACGATGATGGGCTCATCCTCCTCTGAAGATATCTGGACTGCCGTTGGCGAAACGACACCCGAAAATATTGCGGACGAAGGATCGACAGCTTCAAAGCATGCCTCTTCGATATCAAATGCCGCCGTTTTATCGGTAGGATCCGCAACAAAGTCAAAGGTTGCGTCAGCTCCGCCCTTCCCTGAGATGTCTTCACCTGAAGAAGACAAGATAAAGTTAATATCAATTTGATATTAATTTTCCTAAAAAAGGGTAAAAACAACATTTACCCATGGCCGGTGGTATATATGTCGCATCCGCAGCCTGAATAGCTAAATCATCTCTTAATGATGCTAGATAAGCTGTCATACCTGGAGAAGAGGGTGCACCAACTGACATTGGCGGGTAGTCTTCCCAGTCTTCACCAAGATCCACTCGAGGCTCATCGGGTGGAATCTCGCTGAAAATACTTACAGACGAAGTAGGGGTTACTCCCATTATTTGTCTGGATAAAGGTATCCTTAATATGCTCGACCTCGAAGGCGATCTCGTAGCACTACCAGAAGCAGTAGTAGCAGCAGCGATCTCGAGCAAAGAATCTCCGGCACTGCCAGCCAGAATTATGGAGGTTCCCTCTCTAAAAGGCGAAGGACCTCTGATCAAAGAATCATCCCCAACAGGGGAAAAGATAGGCTCGCTCCTAGAAGCCCCCTAGTGGAAGCCCTTTTCGGACCTCTGGCAATCTTCTTCTTGCGGGGGGAAGGCTCTTTCAGAGTGGAAGCCTTTCGTTTCTGGGGGATAACGAGAGGCTCTGTTGGCGGAGCTATTACGCCTCTCGGTATTATTAACAAGAACTCGTCTGCCCCGGCGGTGTCTTCATTCTCATCCGAGGAAACAGACGGAATCTCCTTCCTTCTAGTAGACCTATGGGAGGGCATCCTAAAACTTCCATGCACATCAAAATCATGATGAAAGGAATTGATGGACGCATAGAACTGCACATATGAGTGAAAAATGTGCAAGTCCATAGAGAGAGAAGTAGCGGGCACAGCAAAAGTTGTACCAGTACAGCCCGTGATGAAGTACCGCCATCCTCTGGCTCCATCAATAAGTTCACCTTTGGACTTGAAGCTGGTAATGGCATTCCCCACATGCAACTGGTCGTACCCAAACTTTCTGGCAAACCGACTGGGCAAATAAGGCTCCAGGTAGCAGTAGTCATCGCTTTTGTACAGCAAATGGGAAGGTCTAATACAGACCAACCAGTAGAAGGCTTCAGGAGAAAGAATGGTCCTTCCATGGCCCCCATCTTTAAGTTTTTTCCCCTGTTGATTGATATGTACAGGGGGGACGATACAGAAGAGCTTCCAGCTGTGGGCAACATTTAACGCCCGCCGACAATCTATGACGGTCGCCACATTCCAAGAGAAATTCTTGTAATTCAACAAGAAGTTATTTCTCGAACCGCTGGGAGGACTGGGAGACATCACCCTGGTGTTGTGAAGAATTAACCATCCCATCAGGTATAGGAATGGTAATTCCACCTTGGAAAAGCTTTTACGCTGTGTCTCATCTGCGAGCAGTCCATCAGTAAGGGCCCTCAGGCCTGCTTGTATTCTACATACCATAACAGAAAGCAGGCCCATTCTTGCTCCGAACACCAAACGTACTGCAGGCTATAAGGTGTTGCGATGGATGCGATCTACAGACGCGATGCCAGGCACTACCCAGCGGCGAAGCCAGACAAAGAGGAAGCCAGCCAATTGAGCTTCCCTTGCCAGAGGCTTACGATAATGCCTCATATAACTGAAGGCTTTTGTGCCTGCAGGGTAACCCTCTATTTTCTCGTCAAAAATATGATCCGGAGCCCCTGCGTCTTCAATAAGGTCATCGACCGTGTTTGCATTGAGCATGCTCAGGAGGTTCAAGGGCCTATCTCGGCTATCTACCACCTTGTCCGGCTTAACATTTCTGGCCTGGTGGAAGAAGAGATATGTTGCCCACTTGTTAATGTGAGCCAAATCAGAGGGTTCCTTGTAGAAAGTGGTACAGGCAAGATAGTGGCACATCAGCTCCTGATATACTGCCACTGCCCGAGGGTTTGTATCCCTCAACTCCCTGTTTGTAGGGATGTACTCTTCATAAGGAGCATCCCCCATTGGCAGCTTTGAAATCTCAACCATCTCATGAAGGGCTAAACCCAACTCACCCAGCGGAGTGGCAAAAGTCCCAGTGAGCGAGTTGTATCGCTCCATCAAGGCTAAGAACAAGTTAGGGTTGACAGGCAGCCCAATACTTGTGGCACTCATGGCCGCGAACAAACCAATACTTTCCAGCTCCGTCTGGAAGTGCTTCAGGGCCCATGCAGTCAAACTGGCCCATCGAAGATTCCCCGGGCTAAGCCATCCACTGGTCCGAGGGTTGACCTGGGGTACATTCCTCCCTGCCCCATAAAGTTATTACAGAAGGTCGATATCTGAACCGGCTGGATCAGCAAAGTATCCTCACTCGGGACACTACCCGGCAGCAATCCCCTAAAGGGCATAACAGGGCCCGAAGGATGGCTCATATAGGCACCGTCTGGAAGTGCTTCAGGGCCCATGCAGTCAAACTGGTCCATCGAAGATTCCCCGGGCTAAGCCATCCACTGGTCCGAGGGTTGACCTGGGGTACATTCCTCCCTGCCCCATAAAGTTATTACAGAAGGTCGATATCTGAACCGGCTGGATCAGCAAAGTGTCCTCACTCGGGACACTACCCGGCAGCAATCCCCTAAAGGGCATAACAGGGCCCGAAGGATGGCTCATATAGGCACCCCGGTCGTATTCTTTGTTGTATAAGATCTTCCCCGGTCGGCCGTGAAGATCGGGAGTCAGGGTCCATATCATCTTCCTAGGATGTGTGGCGTGGAAGAACGCAGAGATAGGGTAATCCCTGAGCATCCGGGGCAGATACATGACCGTGCCCTCAGCAGTAAACACCCAATCCTCCTTCTTGGGTTTAGTCTGGAACTATTTGTCGATAACATCCCCGAATAAGAAACCTGGTTTCTTATACTCTGTCCCGTCTATGTATGTCAGGGGCTCCACACTGATCATACTCAGCAGCATGCGTTCTCCTTGGGACGAGATCAGGGTTCCCCTTTCTTCAGGATAATTAGCTCCAGAAATAGGGAAAGTCACATGGGACAAATCCTCAGTTCGAGTTCAGCATCCCGGCAGCAGACCCCATCAACTCAGCAAAAAGTGGGATCTGCAAGTCCACTACAAAATGCAAAAAAACAAGTCAGTTCCTACATTAGACGATTCACTCTTGCAGTTTACGCCAAAGATTATCAGTCTGGGCTTTTACGCCAAGACTGCAAAAATTTGAGTCTTACGCTGGAACCTATTTTCAAGGCATAAAATTCAAGAATTCCAGTATACGCCCAAAATCTAACAGTCTGAGTTTTTAGGCCAGACTGCCAAAATCTGATTTTTTACGCCGAAATTTTCATTCAGCGCGTAAAACCCAAAGTGGGAAGTATACGCCAAATTTTGACAGTCGGAGTTTTTACGCCAGACTACGAAAAGATGGAGTTTTTACGCTGACACATTAGAAATATGGGCGTATTGGTTCGCATACACGTACAATGTGTACGGGGGATTTTCTTCTTGCAATCTCTACCTGTGACGTCCGGAGCACAGCTCAACGGCGGAGCGCTTCGCTCGGATCGGGGCTCGTTCAGCCTAATAGGAGTTGCTCGGGCTGGAGCAGAAGAGCGAGAAGAGGAAGAGACCTTCTTTTCCTTAGCAGTGGAATCCTGTTTAGGTGCCATGGCAAATCTGAGTTCTCAAGAAAGAGACGAAGAAGAAGGGTTCTTGAAAAGCAAGGGTTTTGTGAAGACAGATAAAAGTTTTCTCTTTCAGGACCTTGGGCTATTTATAGAGTTCGGATAACTCTTCGAATCCCTAACCAAATCCGATATTTAATATTCGGTTATGATTTGGGACCACGTCAGCCTATTATTTGGAAAAAAAGAAGACGGATAGTCAGTGGATCCAGAATTTACACGCAGAGCAGATCTATAATTTTACGCTAAAGAGCTTTTACGCTCAGAGGCTACAAATCTACGGTTTTACGCTCAGAGGCTATAAATCTATAGTTTTACGCTCAGAGGCTATAAATCTATGGTTTTACGCTCAGATGCTTTTACGCTCAGGAGCTTTTACGCTCGAGAGGCTACAAACCAACGGTTTTACGCTCAGAGGCTACAAATCTATGATTTTACGCTCGAAAGCTTTTTACGCTCAGAGGCTACAAATCTACGATTCTACGCTCGAAAGCTACAGATGGCCAATTACAAAGGTTTACGCAGAAGATGCTCCTTTTATGGCTACAAAATATTCCAAGTGCCTGAAACACACATAGTTCAGCATTGAAGATGACTCTTCTTCTTGGGTCGATTGGAAGTTCATCCAAAGTCCAGTCAGAATCTTTTTTTTCAAAAGTTCAAGTATGGCCTGATTGACGGCCATTTTTCGTCCTGTTTCAAGGGATTTCCGAGAAACCATTCCTGAAGATGATGGTCTGAAAAAAAATTCTTCGTATCAGAGAAGTGACAGTTCAGAATTCTATGCGACTCCTCGTCCAAAACAGCATGATAGTTGGGATCTTCAACTTAAAATGCTAAAGGAGCTTTCTACGCGTCTTTAGTTACGCGTAAAAGACGGGACAAGATCAGATACTCTTTTATCAGAGTTGGCGTAAAATTATTCAGACGTGCCGAAGCTGCACACATTCAGACTTTCTCACAGCAAATATGGAAAATTAGCTTGCGTAAAAGAAGACAATTCTATTAATCATGATTATATATGATGGAAATCCAGTCTACAAAGGGTTTTTCATCTTCATGATTACATATGATAGAAATCCTCTTTCTTCAAAGGGTTTCTCATTTTCATTTAAGATCACACCAAGAATCTGTTTTGCCAGGTTCTCGTATTGGTGTAGATCTTTTTCGTCTTCTACAGCAGTTAATCGGCTTCCGTGGCCGATTAACAAGAAAATAATTAATGGCGGGAGGATACAGAATTGGGCATGTATCAATTACGCAAGCCCACCCTCTATATGCCATGGAAGACAGGCCCTAGAAATTGTGTTAGGGGTTCAGACCTAACACAATACTGGAAGACAGAGCCAAATTGTCTGCCTTCGTCCAGCGCCATAATGGGAGAGAATACAGCTTGCAAGCTGTGTGGTCCAATACGACCCTTCCTCTCTCCTGGACGAATCGCCATATAAAATTGCTGATCATCCCGAACAAAGGAAGCTATGATATCCTTCCATGATCCATCGTTGCAGAGGACATTTGCTCGAAGACGTCTCTTTTTACGGCTCCTTACATGCTGGAAGAACATGATCTTCTTCTTCCTCAAGTCAACCCAACGAAGCTCGGCAACCATCTCTTTGTGGTAAAGGAAGTGTGGGAAAAATAGGTTAACCCATTCGCCTTTATATAGGCCGAGGAGAATACACCGAATCCCAACAAACTCCTAAAAATTTCCCAAGAAATCAGCCTCGCGGAACGAGTCAAACTTGACCGTTTCATGCTTCATTCAAAGTGTTTCAAATTATGAGGAATTTGAAAACTTTGAAGGGGGTCGTGTAGAAGCATAAAAAATACGCTGGGGAATCATACGCGTAAAATTCTCAACATGCAGGAAGCCCGCATAAAACAGAGCTCCAGCACTGGGTGGCGTAAAACATGACTTCAGAGCTATTGGCGTACAGCAAAGCTTCAACGCTGTTCAGCGTAAAACATAGCTCCAGAACAACCCGTGTAAAGCAGTCCTTCCAAACTGCTTCGACGTAGAAAGGTTGCTACATCGCCACTTCGGCGTAAAACCTGTCTGCTTTTAATGTAGCAAGAAGTTGTACGAGAAACTCTTTGTATTCCTCGAATGAACCTGTCAGTTGAAGCAGTGAACCTAACTCCTGACAAAGAGTACTGCACAGCGATCGAGAGGATGGCTGTAATGATGACTCTGCACAAAACTCCAGACTGTCGTCTAGTGACATAACCCTTGATATAAGACATCGTTTACGCATTCAAAAAATACGCTGCCTATTCTACACAGGCAGACATGAGCTTTAAGCTCAGGATGAGACGAAATCAACCGCCACGTCAAAAGCTGTTCTTCGTACAGAACTCGAGGCACGTCTTTGAAATTAATGCGCGAGATGGGGGCAGATCTCTGTATTTAACGCACGAGATTTGGTTCTACTTTTAATGACTGGATGAGCTATAATTAGGACTAATACGTCCACATCACCATCCCCGCACATTATGCTAACCAGGCTATTTTTAGCTATAGGAGTACGCCGTATGCTATCTCCTCAAAATATGCCAACTCAGGCTATATTTGTAAAGGTGCGTGATAAGGCTATCTGGCCCAGAACACGTTCAAAACCTCAGTCAAAGAAGGATAACTGGCTATCTTTACGCTGGTTACCTATCCATACAGCATCAAGCTTTACGCAGAATTTGGCTTCTACGCCAACATGACAGCTACTTGGCTTCTACGCCAACATGACAGCTACTTGGCTTCTACGCCAACATGACATCTATTTGGCTTCTACGACCAACTTGACAACTATTCGGCTTCTACGCCTACACGGCTTTTTACGCCATCTGAACAGCTATTTGGCTTTTACGCCAACGAGATAGTTATTTGGCTTTTATGCCAACCTTCTCTACGCGAAGGGCAGTTATCTACGTGGCTTGCATGCCGTGATCTTCGACGAGCGATTATACGCGTTACCTCATAATGGGCCACGCATCATACGCCGATTCAGGAGATCATTCATACGTGGGTAGCAGTTATTATAACCGCCGCGTAAAAGGTGCAGCTCTCTCCACTGTTCGGTTTCTACGCCGATTATGACTGAATCCTATAAATAGAGACCTCTGGCCACGGAGGTCCAAGGTCGAGGATTTTTCAAGAAAAGAGAGTATATCCAGAGAGTGTTGATTGACTACTTTGGCAACGAGAGTTCAATCCCTCCTGCAGTCTTTGAAGCTTCTTTTTCGTCTTCTACAGTACTTCTTCGTCATCGTGTGGTCCAAAGGACAAAATGATCGACCGCAGATCAGACTCCTATAGCAATATTTCTCCAGAATCAAATTTTTGTACTTAACACCCTCGTATAGGATTAATTGTACTTCTTTTTCTTGTTTATAAACAAAGAAAGGGTTTCGTATAAACTTAGTTTCAATTTCTTTCGTTTATTATCAAACATCGGTCCCAGTGGGCAACACATTGCCATCAATGTGTTGAACAGCAGTAACAACTTAGTGGACATTGGTTTTAGGGGTGGTTTGCAGCAGAGATTAGGTAGGGAGTTGTGGGTTGTAGGCTGGACTGTGGTATTGGTGTGGACTGAGGTAAAATCAGTAACACAGTGTGCTATGTTGCATCCAGATGGTTAGTCTGACCTCACATGCATCATAGCCAATCGTATATAACAAGCCTGATCTAATCCCAAGTCGATCACATAGCAAACTGATATTTCACATCACTTAGCTAGAATTTATATTCCTTATTTCCAGTACATTCATTTCTAGCATTCACATATATCTGCTCATTTCTAGTTATTTCTATATGCTGATCACATGTCTCTCCAGTATTCCGTATTTTTTAGTATCTCCTTCATCATATATTTTCTTGCACTATTTTATAGTTTTTATCAATATAATTGAAACTGTTGTTTAGTGTTTGTGCTTCGCTCCAATCCTGACTGGATAACATTTTTAGAGGATCTTGAGGATTTATGTCCTACCCACTACAGTTCAGGAGTAGATGGAGACTACATTCCGGAGATTCCAGAGGAGCCACTCTCCTTAGAGGAGACACAACCCGAAATCGTTTAGATAGGTTTTTAGCCTAGTTTATTATGTATTGGATTGTTCTAAACTGTGAGACGGGTGTATTTATATTGAGACTTATTTATGTTGAGTCAGTTAGACTCTAGTCTTATTATTGTTATTTTGAGTTGTGTTCTAGACTTGTGTCAGAATTTCTTATATCTTCATATCTCATCGTGCCATTTACTTTCTTATAGTTATTGTGATTGAGTACCTTATGTTTTAATGATCAATATGCATATTCATTGTCCTCCTTATGGAGTAGAGATCATCGACATGTTATTTTGTGAGTTGTGATTAGTAGTTTTGAAACCTAGACAGCGTTCTACCGCCGATGCTGCGGCGTAGGCTGGACGTACCCACGGCTTATGCCCAAATTCCAGATGCGGGTCGTGACAGAAAACTTTATTTTGGAATGCGGACTTGCAATTTTTAAATTGCGTAGGACTGGAAATATTGTCTAGGATGCAGTCAGATATCGAGATGAGTTGAGATTTGTGGTTCCACATTTGCTTCTTAAATGCTCTAGTGATACAACAATGATGGTATGTTCTTTTTGTTTCCAGTTATTTAAGTTAGTAGTTTGGGTTAGGTGTAGTATTATATTTGTTTTCAATTATTTCTAAGCAAAAGTTGTTTAGTAGTGACTAAGTATGTGAATGTTGATTTCTTTTGTAGTAATTATGTTCAAAAGTAAAGGTTTCTTCATTCATATCTTTTACCTATATGTTCCTTTTTTTTTAATCTAGTTTTTTTTGCAAACTGAAAGTAAAGGACTATCAATAAACACAATAATGTGTATGTCCCAAGTGTTGAGTTGCAGTGTAGAACCTTATAAATAGACTATAATTAGTAGCTAAGAGAAATTACACCAAATATTATTACATCTCTCTTATAGTAGCCATAATTTCTAGTAGTTTATCTATTTATTATTTCTGGGAATATGAGTTCAAGTCAGGAGTATATATATTGAGGGACAGAGTCAGCCATCAAAAGGCAGTATTTTATCACACAATAAACACACGGATAAGGTTACAGACACAATATGGAAATCAGTCTTTAATGTCCTGTGTAACATGAAACCTGATTCCTAAACCTTCATAAGCTTACCCTTTTATTTTTTAAAGCAAAATAATCAATCTTCGAGGTATTTCTGGAAATACATACACAATAATTCATTGTCAAGAATCATAGTTCGTAGATGAAACTATCCGATCAATCTTCTCATAGATAAAATTACTACAGCTAAACAAGATTATCCCCATATAAGCCTTTGAGAGATTAAACAATTCAATAGATTTTGCTTACACGGTCTTAATGTTTTCATGCCCACATACCTCTACTAAGGCATACATTAATCTACACTGACACATGCATACACAAAAAATAAAAAGCTTGTTTCTATGAATTCTTTCCAAGTATCTGATCATTTTTTGCTCTACAACAGTCTCAATATTTTAAGTCATAAATTCATAGCAACACATTGGTCATGGGAACTGTGTAGACAACTCAAGATAAGTTTTGTGAATTACTTTACAAGATCTTTGTATCGTGTACTATATAGCAGTATTCTAAACATAAGGATTAATCGGTGATTAATTAGCATAGTTATCAGCATCATCCGATCCTTTCCCATCAGACTAGGGTCGGCTATGGAGAATGAAAAAGCTCCACAAAAGAACTAACAAATTGTTCATGACTAGCTGTCAACTTGACATCAATCATATATGATGGTTTCAAATTCCTAGCCAAGGCGGCTATGAGCAAGAGGAGGCCTTGCCATAAAACCTAGAACAAAAATGGCCAGGTAGAATGACATACCTTGTAGTATTCAATTTAAGTTCATGCAACCAAGGAGCACTACTCTTTTCCCCTAGACTAAAAGATAGTCTAGAACAGAAATGAGACTAGACAGTCAAAGTTCAAAGTGATAGAAATAAATAGTCTATAACAGAAATGAGGCTAGACAGTTGGAGGTTCAAAGTGGAAAAATAAAATGATAGCACACAACTGAATAGATATAAAAGAAAGAAAGAAAAGATTACCAGACTAGGTACAAAAAATATTCAAGAATAAAAAACCATGGGTTTTCTGGTTCAACAGATTAATTCGCAAAATAATCTGATTATTCGTGTTGCAGAGTAAACACAATTTCCAAGTATCTATGCAATTGAGGGATTAAACAGCCACATATAATATTAATAATAAACCTGCCATGGATCAGCCCAAAATCATATCGCTTAATGTGACATTGCTATATAGAATTGTGTACTTAAGATATGATGTCTCATATGCAAATAAAATAAAAAACTAAGTATTCAGCAACAAATCACATATATTTTTATAATTTTCTTTTTTAATGACATATAGATAACTAAAGATATATGTCAAAGAACATCATTAAAAGCTGCAATTATTAAATTAGGGAGAACAATTATCTAGATCTGAATGACTGTTGTTCAAACATTTATTAGAATCCTTCTACATCTTACATTTTCGTTTAGACTCTCCTAGTCTTGAGAGACTCCAAAAGTGCTTCTTGATTGCGTGAGCTTAAACTACATGACTTCTTGCTGAATTCCTTTTTAGGTTTTACTAGAAGGCCTCTCTCCTTATTAGTTACCTTGGCTAGGATCTTGGCACCACCATAACAGGTAAGCATTAGGTTGACAGACAGTCATAAAAAATTTGTCAATATTTTGTGTAAGTTTATTTGATTTCGTAGCCAACCCCATTCTCATGATAGGAAGCATGGACGATGATAATGAAACATCAAAATTATTTATTTTCGTAACTACAACATCATAATACATCTATATGCTCATGTTGTTACTATTTGTTTCTAGTAATTGTTATTACTAGGTGCCCTCAAGGACTTTGTCATTCCTAGTATATCTAATAGCTATCATAATAACCAAGATAAATAATCGAACCTACAAAGTGTATAAATGCTCATTATTAATACTATGCAAATTTTATTTTAGAGGTGTCCCAAGAGCCAAGAACATTGGAAGTAATAATAATCCATGAAACTTCTGTAATAAATAAACACATAGCATTGCTCATCAGTATAAAAAACTTCGATATATGTAGCCTGACACCATGATACTTCCAGGAAATATCTGGATGCATACAATTGTAACCAATTCCATGGATGCTTCCATGGCTATAACTCACATCTTCTATGATGCATGCATCAGCCTTGCAACAGTAGATACGTTCTAAGAAAAAAAAACTTCAATACCCAAAAAAGATGAAATCACCAATAAAAAATATACTACTAAAGATGACAAAAAAAAGAAAAGATAAGAGAGAAAAGGGGAAAAGAACTAAATTAGATCTTCTTTAATTATACTTTCATTGGAATTTCACCAAAGAAGAAGAAATGCTCGCTGGAAAAGACAAGGATGCTAGTCTAACCAGTTGGCTTTGGTGAGATTTCTCGTCAAATAGAGCTAGCAAAACCAGAAATTTCACTAACATACCTTATTTTTAAAAGGGTTGGGGTCAAGACTACCATGCAATAATATTGCGTTAACTGTGGATGCAGTAGTTGCTTCCTCTACTTCGTGTAAAGGGTTCCCTAACTTGTTGATTTATGTAGTGCAATATTGATAGAATAGTTCTCGAGGGGCCAAACTCATGCTATCTCAGTCATGAAAAAATGTGTTATATCCTCATATCTTGGTCAGACCGATATGCACACCACTTTTATGTTATCTGTTGTACTCGTCAACTCGTTAGTTGTTACATTAAATGATACTAAAGCAGCCGTTTTATCTAGTAGATTGATTTATCTTTCCTAAATATATAACAATTAAATATCATATCAAGTAACACCATATATCCCAAACAAAATTTTCTTAATTCTCAAAGGAGATGCAGGTACATTAACATGGTATAACTCTTTATTGGTTACTAAAATTTATTTTTATTGATAATGAACATGATTTACAAACTCTTGAACAAGTATAAAAGGTTGCCGCACGGGCTTACAAAAGCGAACGCAAAATGAGATAGTCGTCTGATACATTACATCCTTTTACTAAAACTTAAAAAGCTATAGACACCTTCGGACGAAGCTATCGCCTTGCCATGGAGCTACACCGATGTCGCTGTTGTCGCTGCGGAATGGTTGGAGGCTAAGGTCTGAAGGATCTGCTGCAGGACATCTACCTTCTTTTGTTGGACTACAAATCAGACTTCAAGATTACTTTTAAACTTGCTCTGACGTTCTTCCGCTCGCTTCTTGCCTCGCTCATGATGAGCCATATCTCTCTTTTGGCTCATCTTAAGCATCCGCATCATCCGCTCAATTCGATCGACATGGGGCATAGCTCGCTGGCTTCCGAAACTTTTTGAGGTATCGGAACTACTTTCCTATGCTTGTACCTCTCCCTGTGCTAGTGATGAGACCTGCGCTTGAGTCATTCCTTCAAAAGAAAGTAACTTGTATCTGTCTCATAATATATTATGGACTCACTGTATGGAACGCATCTTATTTTGGAGGAACGATTTCAAGGGTTCGCATAGGGAACAAATTATTAGAGGAACTTTTTTGACACGAGGGTCAAAGGAACTTGAAGCCATGCTCTGATACAAATATGTCACGTCCCAATTCTTTGGAATCGATAGTCATAACCCAGGTGTGATATCGTGCTTGCCTAAGTTGCACCACACATAAGGCCATGGTATTTGATAAAATGAGCATATATTCAAAGTACACAGATATATGGACATAATATTGAAACAAGAAAAGTTCTCTTTATTGATAATGAATATCATTTACAAACTCTTGAATAAGTATAAAAGGTTGCCACACGGGCTTACAAAAGCGAACACAAAATAAGATAGCCGTAGGATATATTATATCCTTTTACTAAACCTTCAAAAGCTATAGACACCTTCGGACGAAGCTATCGCCTTGCCACGAAGCTGCATAAGATATATGCACGGGCTTCTGGAACTTCAAACACGCTTCAAAAGGCACGGACAGGATGCGTCGGTAGGTGGACTGGATGGGAAGTCGCCTTAGCTCCTCGCAGGATCGCCTTGACATGGAGAACCTGTTGCAACGAGGGTCAGTACATCAAAATGCACTGGTAAAGATGAACTAACCCAACTATACCAATCAATATGTTATTTATGTGAAGCATGCAAATTATTATGTGGTCTTTCTATCTTGACTTAGTTCAAGTTGCAAGCATGCAATAGATAGGGAAATAAACTAAAATAAACATGCTACATCGTGGTGACTTTACCTGCCTGTCTAAAACACATGCACAAAACTTACCATGTCCTTCCCCTCCATGAAGACATAGTTAGCTTGTATAGTTTAAATATATGAGTGGGTCACTGGCATGATGCCATAGTGGACGAGTTATAGTCTCGAGACAAAAATGGTATACAACGCAGGTGGTGAGCCCTGCTACATGCCATTCCATCCATAACAGACGACTATTCAGAATGTTTCGTCCGGATCGGATCAGTCCTAGTGCCCCGACGACCGTCCACAGGAACCATAAACCTTGTGCATAAGTTATCTGTGACCAAACGACATCTAAAATACTAAGTTACCAAATGTAGCATTTTAAGACATTAGAATGAATGAAGCTACTTATCGCAGTACAATGGCATAGTCTTCTAATTCAGTTGATCGCATAGTAAAGTGTTCTATACTTTGCACAATAACAAAATAATATGTTCTAACTGGAGTTGAAACAAGATAAAAGCATATTCTAAGCGAACTAGCATGCAATAGTGTAATCGTTCACAAGTTGGTTGACAAGCATAAAGTATTCCAAGTCTATTCTATTTTTATCTTGATATCTTTTAGTTATTATGGTATCGACGATCGGAACAACTAAGAGAGAGCAAGATTTTAGGTATGAAGACTTGGGGGAAGAGCTAGCTAATCGGGATGGTAGCCACTCACAAGTTGGTACACGGAAAGGAAAGAAAAGGAAGTTCTTCAAGACTCCGCACGAGCGACGTCTATGTGACCATCTATATTGCCACAAATAGATGATCAATAACTCCACTCCTCTTTTCCAAGTTTGAAATGAAAGTATAGTTCAACGAATGAAAGCAATAAAATCCATCAAAACTATTCAAGAAAACACAAGCTCGAAAAATAACTCGAAAGCAAGAATGCGACAGCGAAAACTAGGCAAAAAAACTTGCAGCGGAGAGGTCCATCTTGACTCTGTCGCTAAGCGCGTCCTTGGGACATGGTCCACTAAATATAGAAATTGATTCCGAAGAAGCCAATCCATAATGAGGAAATGATCTTGATTCAATCTATCCCAATTGAACGATACCGAAAGTATTTCTTAGCCGTGCTACCCGAATAGGGGGAATGAGGCACTACATGTAAACTGCACGATCTTATTTCTTTTGACATTGCGATTAACCTGTCTTTCTACTTCTTCTTCTTCTGAATTTAAAGTGGCATATTTGGAGAATAATAAGGAATAGATTACTGTTTTCAAATTTATATTGTACAGGGGATATCTCCATATAGTATTTATGATACAACTGATTTTGGTCCTATGGCTATTGGGAAGTACAATTAGCCTAAACACCAAATTTGACTGTTCAGAGAAGAATGTTCGGTTCACATGGGATCTACATAAGAAGACCGTTCAGAGAACAGAGCACTGAAGTTGTGTCTGCCACTCCTTTTACTACAAAAGACTAAAGAGAATATAGGGTGGTTCACCATAAGATGTTTCATGTAGGTGAATTCACGATTTTGGTTCCATCACATTGTAAATAGTTTCTTAGCTCTTTAACTTTGGTAAAACAAAGTATGTTTTGAAAGCAATGTATTTTACATAGACGTTGAATTGTACCATTGGCATTCATTATCTGCTAATTACAAATTTTCTGGATGGCATTCAATTTATATAGAACTGGCTCCAATGAGGTAAAATATTTTATGATATCATGTGCATTTGAAGTTGAGTGAGGATTGATGAGTCTTATGCTTTAGGTGTCTTTATTTTCTACACATCATTTTATTAAGGTTGTTTCCTTTATGGTCCATTTGTTATCCATGAAAATAAAGGGTAAGGAACAATTACATGTTGGGTTTATAAGCAAAAAATGATCCATCTAGAGCTGATCTACCCCTATTGTGTTGAGTTCTTTTAGAAATTTCCTCTAATGGTGTTGCGATGAATCAATAAATTGAATAACGTCATCTATAACATTTTTTAGCAGTCATAAAAATATATTTTTCTTTTAGAAAATTTTATTAATGACCCAACAATAGTGACCGATTTATTAGTTAGTAATAATTTTATTAATGATCCAACAATAGTGACTGATTTCTTAGTTGGTAATAATTATTAATGATCCAATAATAATGACTAAGTATTAGTCAGTAATCAATATTAATTTTTTTATTGAAAGATAAATACTTATCTACATGGCATGTTTAACTATAGTGACGAATTTAGGGATTCATCCATCACTAGTAGTATTAGCGTCGCTCATAGTAGTGACTGACACTAACTCTATTACTCAGGTGATTAGTACGTCACTAATATCATTTCTGAAAAAATTCAGTCACTATTAATGTATATTAGTGACCGATCTTTGTCATTAGTACAAGCAAACTTTCTTGTAGTGGTAGGATCAAGCTCAGCTATATAGTCCTCTTGGGGCCCATAGTAGGTAGGGCACATATCCTCATAATAGTCACCTAAAATGCTATCCAGTCAGGATAGAACGATTATAATACAATGAAAGCAGTTCCAATACATGATAGAGACTATAAAATAGGAAATAACAATAAATACATGATGAACAAGTAAAACTGGAATCATGGTATATCAAGTAGAGTAAAATAAGTAATCACGAGTAAACATGGTATATGACAACAAGTATGGAGTAAAACAAGAAGACTGTAACTATCTAAGTATTTAAAGTACCACTTTCAATATGTAATCGACTAACGTAAATACGGCACATCGTATCAATGGCTATCCACATTGTCTAGCTAAAGTATGGATCAATCATATGAGAAATATGTGACTAGCTATCCACACGGTCTAATATGGTTTGATCACATATCTATTTAGTACTTTCCCTCTTGACTAGTAGTCATAGATTCGAGTCACGACACGTAGACCATAATACACGATAAATATGAGCACGATGATCATAAACAACATGATAAACATGAAAAGTATGATATTATGACTAGAAATCCATATAATATTAATTCGTATAACAAGCGTGTCGAGAATCAAGTAAAGGATCACTAAAATATGTGTTATAAAAGCTATCAAGTAATAAAAACAATCAGAGTATTGTACTCGCATGTGGTCATGAGCTGGTGGTACGGGTCATGATATGTATCCGAGTCCAAATAACCTATATTATGAATTTACTATGTCAATAGATAAATTGAAGGCAATATTAAACCTATCTATTCACTTGTTAGGTTTCTAGGCCAATTCCTATCTCAATTTGTAGCTTAACTAAGTAGGTTTGTAATTGGTTCACTATTACCTACTTGATACATATAACTAGTTATCAAATCCTATTCCATAATTTATATATATATATATATATATATATATATATATATATATATATATATATATATATATATATATATATATATATATATATATATATATATATATATATATATATATAATATAATATAATATAATATAATATAATATAATATAATACCTTAACACTTTTGGATAATTAAACTCAAACTCTAATACCTTACCTTAACACCCATACCCAAGGTATTTACTTATCTCCTTGATACTCACATACCAAGATACTCTAGTATCACATATATCTAATTGACCACTTGACACTAGGATACACATGTCCAAATACCCATGACAGTTGACACTTGATACTATACTTGACACTAAGATACTCACTTGTATTTTGGTATCTTGATACTCATACCTAGACATACAAACATTCATTAGAATACACTAGATACACCAACATCAGCATTACTCTAATACCTTGCTGTCATGCCCCAGTCCCAAAATATGTAAGAATAGGAATACGTAACATGCCAGCTACGCTTTCGACCAGACTTTGGTCCGACCCGAATATGTATAAGTTGTATAATAAGAGTAACTATCTATGAATACTGAAAATATCTATGTCATAATCCACATAAAGAACAAAATATCAAGAATGAACTACATGTGCTAAAGTAGGCCGTCCAGTAACACATAAACTCGAATAGACTCGAGAAAAAAATATGAGTCTATAAAACTAGGCTACATCAGCAGTTAAATAAACAATATAAATAAATAACCATAACTCTGATAAAAATGATATAAGTACCTGACACCAATGCCCGTATGACAAGCAACATACAACAGCAACTCCAAAGGCTCCATAATCGTCTATGCTGCAAAAACTGGCAGGGGACCAGGTCCTCAGAGGGACGTAACAAGGTATAAGAAAATAACAAGCCAAAAGTAAATATTGTAATAAAACCATAATCCAGGATAAACTACTGTAACCAACTATGTGACATGCAAATGAGAGTATGGTATCGTACCCCGGGCAAGTACTCACGAAAGATCCCAATGGACACTTCCCTAATCTAACAGTACACTCAAGGCTCCGTATGGGAGAACCATGAGGAAGATGTATATATATAAATATAATACTTTAGAACCTAAAGCCTAATACACATAAATAGTAATAGTAAAATATGCCCAGAGCACGATGAAGACTCTTTCCACCCAATGTAACCTCACGTCTCAATCAAGACACGCAAGATCATGACCTCTAAATATCAACACAAGTCATAGTCAATATGTACAATTATATTTACCACTATAGCGTGCATCATGTAGTCCTATCCAGAGTCCAAGTACCATGATTAAGTCGAGAAAGACTCTGCCACATGAATATTGTGTCAAGTGTCCTACGGTCGGATCTGCAAATAACATATGCACAAAACATGAGTTCGGAAGAATGACTCTCTAACTACAATACTCGACTCCGCAGAGGATGTTGGTACCCGAATCTTATCCGGACACAAAGTATCGTATAACGGCCCTAGGCTCACAAGTACAATAACCAAGCCACATAGTTATAATATCTAATATATACATAATATCAAATAAATAATGTATAACTGTAAACATCTTGGTAATGTACACTTGCCTGGTTCTGCAGTCAGTGGTGGTAAAGATGATCCCGCGTCCACTCCTTCAGAATTCAATTGACCTAAACATCAATTAAATACTTAAGGGTCCAATCATAAATTTTTGTAATTATAACTTAATTCTATAATTTTTTCGATGCCATGCAAAACCAAGCCCGTTATTATTTCTAACAACTTTGCTTACTTTTACAGGGTTTCGAGACCTAGTTTCTTGGTTTTTGACTTCCAAAATTTAAGTTTAAGTCTACAATTAAATGACATGAACATAAATCATAATAAATCATATAATCTTGATTTAAATATAATTTATATTCATTTTAACAATTAATTTCTAGATTTGACAAAATAACATATTTTAAGATTATGGCTACTTTAGGTTGACTGGTTTTGTCAGAAACTTGTTCGAGACATTGCTAGTCCATTAGTATGGTTTATATTTATAAAAAATTATTTTATATCATATTATATTCTGATTTAATCTCAGAAAATATTTACCCACTTATTCCTTCCAAAATAACCTCTATTTACTAGCAAAACAATGTCATAAAGTCACCCGAAATATAGGCTAGTAGCCCTTATTTTTAGGGTTCAGGTTTGACATGCAAATATCATAAATATAAATTTGAAATAATTTATTTCCAGAATTAAAACACATATAATTTCAATTTTAGGAATTAAGATCAAACCCTCCAAGAATCGTATCACAAAGTCATGTTGTGAGTCGACTAGGTATTCTGGCAACTTGATGCTAGTTTGTACATGCAACATTACCAACTTGAGTAATAAAGTATTTTAATGTAAAATTATATTATTTAATTTTTTGGAATTTAATAATAATTATATATATATATAATTACATCACATCATTCATGCAACCATCTCAACTACGCTATCTAGCTATTCTTGCAACTTGGCCAAGTAGTCTTTGCATCCAATCTTTCCGTCAGCATAAAATATGATTAATTATATAATTATAATATTTATATTCTGAATTAATAATATATAATTTTCTGGAATTATTTTATATATATTTATCATGGCAATACTCATTGAACCTTGTCTACCATTGATGCGTCGTGTCCGTGTCATGATTGTTCGGTTTTCTTGAAATAGTTTCTACATAGAAATATGGATTTCTTATGTATGGAGTTAATCCTACTCATCATCTAATATTATCATGAGTTACACAATCTTTGGTTCACGGAGAATAGGAAAAATAATCTAAGTTGGAAGACTTACTCGTATGTGATTACGGCGTGGTCCTTTCTCGCGACACGGACCCTTCGGAGCACCAAACAGACTTCAAACTCCACAAAACTTGAGGGGGTGCTTGGAGGATTAATATAGGAGGTAAATATTCAGTTTGGAGGTAGTTTTTAGGACTGTGATGGGGGCAGACAGTAGCTACAACCAGCAGTAAGCAGTCGGCCTCTAGGGGTGGCTAATCTCTTGCTCTAGGGCTTGTCAGCTTGTGGGGGATGAAGTGGAGATTGAGAAAAAGTGAAAATAAAGTGGATAAGGATAGAGAGAGGCTGAAGGGGTCATGGAAGAGAGGAGGGAGGATATAGGGGCGACCACAAAGAGGAAAGTAGATGTTAGGGTAAGAGTTTGGTGATAAGTTGATATATATATGGGCTTTTTAAATAGATTTAAATATAAGAGGGGTTATCCTAATGCTAATGAGGTTCGGCCAAGGGGGATGCTCTTGGCTAAAAATGAGAGGGTGGAGTTGGTTGTTATGGTTATGATTGGATAAGGTTTGGTTGTTGGGTTGGTCAGGGAGTTGGTTAGGTAGTTATTTGCCAACTAGGATGCCACATATACCACTTTTTATAGATAGATCTCCTATAAATATAAATAAATTAATTTAAATATTATATATATATAATATATATTTACATAAGGATATTGTAGTGCACTACATGCCCACATGTGTTTGGGTTGTGGTTGGATCAAGTTCTAGTCAAAATGAGACAATTTTACGGTAACCATTATTCTAGATGTTCTTTAATTTTTTGGAGCATAGAGGAGATCAAATAAGTGCAACATCCATATTCCAACTATATTAGACTTAATTAAAATTATTATTATAAATTTTGTTGGAAAAGAAAAAGGTCGTGCATTGCTCTAAATATCGAAGCCATGGCAAAGTGTCATATATATTAAAAAAATTAGAAATTAATTCTTTAGATCTATCTAATTAAATAAAATTATAAATTATAAATTACCAAATTATCCCTATTCTAAAATGAGGGGGCTTACAATCTACCCACCTTACAAGAATTTCGTCCTCAAAATTTAAGATCTTCAATAACATATATTTTTTTCTCCATAAAAAGTCAAGCAATATAATCATATAGTCAAATCACTTTTGTTATTTAACAAATTCGTCAAAATTTACTTCATTCTCACAGTTTAAAATTTTAAAGTAAATCTTTGAAATTCAAATTTATCTTCAAAATTTTAAAATCTAATAATTTTTCTTTTTAAATCAGATTTTCAAGTCCTAACTATTAATTACAATCTTTCATTATTTTCTCAAAATTTTAAATCTCATTTATAACAGTCTTCAAAATTTTAATATTTCAATCGTTCAAATTTAATTCCATATCCAAACTTAAAAAAAAAATCAAATCCAAAAATTTATTTCCATTCTTGACAATTTGTATCTCATATTGTAGTCATTTCTCAAAATTTTCTAATAATTTGATTTATCCTTATAGCCATAATTTGTCTTGTCCTCACTGCATTACGTATATACGAATTTTCGATATTTAAATTAATGGTCATCCTCAAACATCAGTTAATGAGTCAATCCTAAAAATTTAAAAGTTAAAAATAATTTCTCAATTTAAATCCTACTAATGCATATCTCATGAATAAATTTAAAAATTCAAAGCCTCGTCATCAAAATTTGAATTCGAAATCTACTCCATCAATCGTATCTCTCAAAAATTTCTTTAAATTTTGAATTCAAATTAAGTCCTTAAAAGTTAATTTTATAAGTGATAAAGTCAATATTTATATTGATATTCTATTGGTGTATCCCAACCCATAAATCAAATCTCAATATTATATTGAACTCCTAACACTCAAAATCCTCAACATTATTCTTAAATTCCTTGAATTGTATCTCAAACTTTTAATTAAATTTTTAAAATTAAATCTTCAAAATTTAACTACTTCAAGATTTAAACTCCTCAAATTTAAATTAAACTCAATTCTCACATTTAAAAATTATTATTATTCTACTCATTCAAATTTCTTTAAAATTCTCAAAATTAAATTCATAAGATCCCAAGTCCTTAAATTCTTAAACATAAATTTTATTCCAACCTTCATATAATTTGAATCAAAATCTTTTATTCCACAATCTATGATGTTAATCTTCTTAATTTTCTTAAAATTTAAATTTAATAACCCAATACTCAAAATTTTAAATCCAATCTCCAAAATTCTATTCTCCAAATTTAAATTCTAAAATTTAAACTCTGCTATATTTAAGCCCTTCAAATTTAAAAAGAAATCAAATCCATATCATGGCATTTCCAGAATTTAAAATTCAATCTTACCATATAATACCTTTAAATTTTATCCTCAAAGTTTGTCTCATTTTACTATTTTAAAATTTAATTCTTAAATAGTCTTCTCCTCAATTTCTCAAAAAAAATTAAAAAAAAATTCGAAACGATAATACTGATAACTTAATAAATTTTACCCTCTATAACATTATTAAACCTAGCAATCATAAAGCTACCCAACAAAATAATTCATATATGGCATATTTAATTCTTGCCAACATTCTAAGATCAAATCAAATTCCCAAATTTATAATTTTTAATACATTATATCAATATCTCATCAAATCTCAAAACTTAATTTAATTTTATCTATTCTTAAAATTTAAATCCAATCATAAGGTTTAAAATAATCTCATCTAAAATTTTGAATCTCAAAAATTGTTCCATCAAATTTTACTCCTCTATATTTTTTCTTTATATAATCAACCACAATTTCTGCACCATAATTTTTACTTACCTTTAATTCAACAATTATCGTAAAACTTACTCAAATTTACCAAATATTATTTAACCTCTAAAATTTTCTCAAGGAAATATAAATCTATTTTATCAAAATATTCTCAAAGTTTTTAAAGTTTAAATTCTATTATTTAAAATTTTTAATTTAAATCCAATTCCTAAAAACTTTATTTAATAACTCAATCTCAACAATTCAAGTTTAAATCAAATCCTCTAATTTAAATACAACCATTGCATATTTTCTTGAATAAATTTTAATTCAAATTCTCATCCTCAAAATTTAAATTTAAAACTATTATCTTCATCCTTTTCTTTATATTTTTATTTTTCATACAATACTCAAACAATAAAATAATTATAAAATTTTCAAATTAAGTTTCACCAATGTTCCACCTCATCATATCCTAAAATTCTCAAATTTAGATTCCAAGTCAAATCTTATCAAAATCTTCAAACTTAAACTTTATAAAATTTAAATGCTTCAATATACTTCAAATATAAATTTAAATCCATCCGCATAATCTTCTTTAAATTTAAACACAAATCCAATCATATCATAATTTTTAAAACTTATGGTTTAACAAAATCGTCAATGTTGTCATATCAATTTATCAACCCTTTATTTAAATAAATGTTTATGCTTAAAAATTTAAACTCCACAATATTTAAATTCATTCAAAATATTTTAATTTAAAATTTTAAATCCATTACATCATAATCGCCTTAAAATTTTAAATTAAATAAATCTCTAGCTCCTTATCACATCATTATTTTTCTCAATTCAAAACGAAACACTCCCTTTTTTTTTAATCAAATAGAAGTGTAAGCCTCAAAGCACCAAAATTTGACAATTCTCATCTTCATCAATTGATTAACCTCCAAACAAATTCGCTAGTCGAGAAGCCTACCCACCTTAGATAGAACTCTCTTATCAAAATATAATATTATATCCTAAAATAAAATTACTCACGTACATCTAAAATATTTATCGAATAGTAATTCATCACTTCTAATCTAGACAATTGATAGAGTCCATCTTGTTTTAGGTTCCTACTGGTAATGTCTTAATCTATTCTCACTCTAATATCTAAAAATTATCTACCATAATCTTCACTACTCAGGTAACCATCTACTTACAAATAATCTATCAAATATGTCTTCTCCGTCTTGACAAAATCTTCTCCTGGGGAGATCACCGTACACGAGTGTTCATCTCTCCGAGTTAGAAAAAAATGAGAATCAAAGAATAAGAGTTCAAAGAAAGTATGGATGATTATAATTTTGAGGTTCAAGGACGATATTAGAAATCAAAGGAAGTTCTAATAGCAATTGTGGATTGAGATCCTAACAACCTTATACTAACTGCGGGCTCGCTCGGCACAATAACGTAACCAAAACGATATGCTCTGACCTGCATGGGCCACCCAAAAAAATGTCATGTCTCAGTCCCAAAATACGTAGGACTAGGAATACGTAACATGCCAGCTACGCATTCGACCAGACTCTGATCTGACCCGAATACGTATAAGCTGTATAATAAGAGTAACTATCTATGAATACTGAAAATATATATGTCATAATTCACATAAAGAACAAAATATCAAGAATAAACTATATGTGCTAAAGTCGGCCACCCAGTAATACATAAGCTCGAATAGACTCGAGAAAGAAATATGAGTCTATAAAACTAGGCTACATCAGCAGATAAATAAACAATATGAATAAATAACCATAACTCTGATAGAAACGATATAAGTACCTGGCACCAATACCCGCATGACAAGCAACATACAATAGAAACTCCAAAGGCTCCATAATCGTCTATGCTGCAAAAACTGGTAGGGGACCAGGTCCTCAGAGGGACGTAACAAGGTACAAGAAAATATTAAGCTAGAAGTAAACAATATAATAAAACCATAATCCAAGATAAACTACTGTAACCAACTATGTGACATGCAAATGAGAGTATGGTATCGTACCCTGGGCAGGTACTCACGAAAGATCCCAATGGACACTTCCGTAATCTAACAGTACACTCAAGACTCCATATGGGTGAACCAGGAGGAAGATGTATATATATAAATATAATACTTTAGATTCCGCATAGGGAACCTAAAGCCGAATACACATAAATAGTAAAAGTAAAATATGCCCAGAGCATGATGAAGACTCTTTTCACCCAATGTAACCTCACGTCTTAATCAAGACACACAAGATCATGATCTCTAACTATCAACACAAGTCATAGTCAATATATACAATTATATTTATTACTATAGCATGCATCTTGTAGTCCTATCAAGAGTCCAAGTACCATGATCAAGTCGAGAAAGACTCTTCCACATGAATATCATGTCAAGTGTCCTACGATCGGATGTGCAAATAATATATGCACAAAATATGGGTCCGGAAGAATAACTCTCTAACTACGATACTCGACTCCGCAGAGGATGTCGGTACACGAATCTTGTTCGGACACAAAGTATCGTATAACGGCCCTATGCTCACAAGTACAATAACCAAGCTATACAATTATATTATCTAATGTATACATAATATCAAATAAATAATGTATAACTGTAAACATCTTGGCAATGTACACTTTTCTGATTCTGCAGTTAGTGGTGGTAAAGATGATCCCGCGTCCACTCATTCAGAATTCAATTGACCTAATCACCAATTAAATACTTAAGGGTCCAATCATGAATTCTTGTAATTATAAATTAATTATATAATTTCTTCGATGCCATATAAAACCAATCCGGTTATTATTTCTAACAACTTTGCTTACTTTTATAGGGTATCAGGACCTAGTTTCTTGGTTTTTGACTTCCAAAATTTAAGTTTAAGTCCCCAATTAAATGACATGAACATAAATCATAATAAATCATATAATCTTGATTTAAATATAATTTATATTTATTTTAACAATTAATTTTCAGATTTGACAAAATAACATATTTCAAGATTATGGCTACTTTAGGTTGACTAGTTTTGTCCGAAACTTGTTCGAGACATTGCTAGTCCATTAGTATGGTTTATATTTATGAAAAATTATTTTATATCATATTATATTCTGATTTAATCTCATAAAATATTCACCCATTTATTCCTTCCAAAATAACCTCTATTTACTAGTAAAACAATGTCATAAAGTCACCCGAAATAAAATATTTTTAGGGTTCAGGTTTGACATGCAAATGCCATAAATATAAATTTGAAATAATTTATTTCCATAATTAAAACACATATAAATTCAATTTTATGAATTAAGATCAAACCCTCCAAGAATCGTATCACAAAGTCATGTTGTGTGTCGACTAGCTATTCTGGCAACTTGATGCTAGTTTGTACATGCAACATTACCAACTTGAGTAATAAAGTATTTTTAATATGATTATATTTTTTAATTTTCTGGAATTTAATAATAATTATATCACATCATTCATGCAACCATCTCAACTACGCTATCTAGCTATTCTTGCAACTTGGCCAAGTAGTCTTTGCATCCAATCTTTCTGTCAGCATAAAATATGATTAATTATATAATTATGATATTTATATTTTAAATTAATAACATATAATTTTTTGGAATTATTTTATATATATTTATCATGGCAATACTCATTGAACCTTGTCTACCATTGGTGCATCGTGTCCGTGTCATGATTGTTCGATTTCCTTGGAATAGTTTCTACATAGAAATATGAATTTCTCATATATGGAGTTAATCCTACTCATCATCTAATATTATCATAATTTACACAATCTTTGGTTCATGGAGAATAGGAAAAAGAATCTAAGTTGGAAGACTTACCCGTATGTGATTACGGCGTGGTCCTTTCTCGCGATATGGACCCTTCGGAGCACCAAACGGACTCCAAACTCCACGAAATTGAGGGGGTGCTTGGGAGATTAAAATAGTAGGTAAATATTTAGTTTAGAGGTGTTTTTAGGGATGTGATGGGGGCAGACAGCAGCTGTAACCAGCAGCAAGCAGTCGGCCTCTAGGGGTCGCTAATCTCTTGCTCTAGGGCTTGTCAGCTTGTGGGGGATAAAGTGGAGGTTGGAAAGGAGTAAAAAGTAAATGGAGAAGGAGAGGGAGAGACTGAAGGGTTCATGGAAGAGAGGAGGGAGGATATAGGGCCGGCTGCAAAGAGGAAAGTAGATGTTAGGGTTAGAGTTTGATTATATATATATATATATATATATATATATATATATATATATATATATATATATATATAACCAAACTCTAACCCTAACATCTACTTTTCTCTTTGTAGCCGGCCCTATATATATATATATATATATATATATATATATATATATATATATATATATGGGCTTTTTAAATAGATTTAAATATAGAAGGGGGTTATCCTAATGCTAATGAGGTTTGGCCAAGGAGGGCTGCTCTTGGCCGAAAATGAGAGGGTGGGGTTGGTTTTTATGGCTAGGATTGGATAAGGTTTGGTTGTTGGGTTGGTTAGGGAGTTGTTTAGGTAGTTATTTGCCAACTAGGATGCCACATATACCACTTTCTATAGATAGATCTCCTAAAAATATAAATTAATTTATATATTATATATATATATATATATGTATATATATATATATATAATATTTACATAAGGATATTGGGGTGCACTACATGACCATATGTGTTTGGATCAAGTTCTAGTCAAATAGAGATAATTTTATTGTAACCATAATTTTAGACATTCTTTAATATTTTTGGAGCATTGGAGAGATCAAATAAGTGCAACATCCATGTTCCAACTATATTAGACTCAATTAAAATTATTATTATAAATTTTGTTGGAAGAAAAAAGGTCGTACATTGCTCAAAATATCGAAGCCATGGCAAAGTGTCATATATATTAAAAAGAATTTAGAAATTAATTCTTTAAATCTATCTAATTAAATAAAATAAAAAATAATTATAAATTACCAAATTATCCCTATTCTAAAATGAGGGGGCTTATACTTGCGTAGGATACACAACACTTGAGATACTCCCTTACCTACACATTTACATACACTAGTACACAATTATGTGCAATTGCCCTCACTCATTCACTTGTACTGCTTTATGCATGTCTGCAACATGCACTATTATTGTTGCTTGGTGCAGCAACTGCTGCTGCCTGTACAGAAACCTACTACTGATTAGGCTAATACAGTTGTTGCTGCCTTACTGTGCTGACTTGCAGAACCCCCCCCCCCCCAAGCTGCTGTAACTCGTGCATTCTGCAGATTCTGCTGCAACTCCAATACACTCACAACGTGAGTGCACTGACCAAATATATATATTGAATGTTTCTGGTCTAGCACAGTGCACACTCACACATATGCATGTACACTACATCACAAATTTAGACACATACTTAGATGCACACTAACACTTACTCCAACCTGGATACTACACTCATTAGATACTAGTCATTGATACACTATAATTTATGCAGGTTCTTGTACAGCATTCCCACTCACTGATACATGATAAATTCCATAATTGACACTGTTATACTTGCTATAATTTGCACTCACAGGCTTCCCTCTAACTAACCCACACACTGGAGACTGATACTATACTTGGTATCCACTCTAGCACATTCAAAATCTAATACACATTGAACTAATATTCCATGATATAATGTACACATAACCCCCTTCTCAAAGATATACACTAATCTACACCATGATCATATAGCAATATTGACACTTCCAATTGAATCTATATAATACAATTTGATACTTATCATATGAACATATATCTAATTTAGCACATATTTATAGTATGACGTCTATGAACACAATGCATATAAATTACCAATTTAACCATGCATATCCTAAAGTATCAAGACACAAACACTTAATATCCTATTTAGGACACATGGACACAAGCTCATCCCATAATTGGACATAAATCCCTTTGGGAACATGTCACAAACACTTGGTGGACACAAGACCATAAATATCATAAATTCATTATTCTAAAACCTAGATCTATTAGAAATTGGTCCACTATAACTTAATTCATCCATTAGAGGGTCATTATTACCTATTTGTGGTTCCTATTGGTTCAATTAGAAAATTATACCATAAAAATTGGGAGAAAGTAACAATTATCTATTGGGAGTAGATCTCCAATGAAGATCCACAAATTTGAGGACACACGAAAGATGAATTGGATACGATCCTCCTTACTTGTGCTCCTCCCAAGCTCTCCTTGTGCATCCAAGCTCAAGCTTCACTTTGGAAGAGGAATTAAAGGAGAATTGGTTGATTTTGAGTGGTGGAGAAGAAATTAGGGTTTAAGAAATTGATGGAGAGATGACTTGGGGAAGAAGATGAAGTTGTGATGGAATTGGTAAAATAAAATGGAGGTAAAAGTGGGCCGGCCACTAAAAGGGTAATTTGGGGTGGTAGAAATTACAAGTTTGCAACTCATCATTCCATTTTGAATTCAAAATCAATGAGAAAGAAATCTATCCAATGAGAATTGAATATAGTTAGTTAGAATTGGAATATTCTATCCATGACTAATTAATTAGAACTAAACCAAAACTAATTAGATTAATTTAACTAACATTATGTACAATTAAATTAAGTTGACAAAAATAACTTCTAATTACAGATTTTAAAAATACGGAGGTTACACAAACCCATTTCTCTGACAAACATAACACCCCCTGATCATGAGGACATATAAGACTTATGGTGTCCCATTCTCTCCCAGGATGACACGATCTCCAGTGTCCCAAAAATTGTCACAAGACTATACCTCGTACAAAATTTGTCCAAGACCAATGCATGATATGTACTTCTATCAGATAAAAATATTTTAATTGCAATAGTTAAACAACAAGTAAATATTTATATCTTTCTTTCTCACTATAGAGTTGTAGCTCTATTCTTCATTCCTTTCTTTCATATCATTTACTTACAAAAAATATAAAGCTTTCCTTTCAATTCTCTTTCTATAGAATATGATAAGAAACAAGTAAGCATTCTTCCTTTAGTAAGAAACGGTAATTGTCAATTCATTCACAGTCTATAACTCTACCATTCGATTATTCTATTTTAACTTAGATATCATAGATCATAGGGACACAATAATGGAATAGAAGAAGAGATCTTTTTGTTAGGGCATAAAAATAAAGGCGTGAAGGATTAAATTTTCTCATAAAAATAAAGCAATCCGAGAGAAAGAGAGACTTATACAACGATTATGTCTCATCTATGTGTCCATATGAAATTGTACCAATAATTGATCAACATACTTGGCTCTTTCTATCAATATTCAAAATGAATGTGGAAGTCAATGAAAGCAAATAATGAAATAAAAATAATATGAAAATGCATTCATCAAAATAAAGTAGCAAAAATGTCCAACAAAATAATAATGAAAAGAATGGAAAAAAGCTATTATATAGAATTCATTCGCCAAGCACAATTCACTGTATTTTGGGACTAAAAGCCATTAGAGTCAATCCATGATTTAGAAATGGTCTTAATTATTAGTCTCGATCAATCGATACCGACAAGGTTTCCCCAAGATAATTTATTCTGACTGGCTCGGTCTAACCTCCACTAATACAATGCATCTCTAGGGGTGGGACACTATATACTAACGCACTATGAAAAAGGTTCATCCTCGAAACTTAAAGAGTAGACATACCAAAATAAATGGTAGCCTCACGCTCACGCTCAATCTGAATCATATTATAAACTCTAGGTCTCCTTTTGTAAACTCTCTCACCCAAAATAGGTATTTTGTGTATATTTTATATTATTATATTTATTATAGATGTTGAATTTATTTAGAGTATTCTCTTAGTTAATTAGAAAATAATTTTTTTAGTATATTTACTTATATAAATATCTATTTAGAATTATTTTTAGGCTATTTTAGATTATTGAGATTTTTCCATAATTTTTAGTTAATTAAAAACTAGTAACACTAATTTTCTAGGACTTTGAAGAATTTATTTTATGTTCAAACTTAGTTAAAAATATTACAAAATTTTATTTTAGGTTCTAAATAGTCAAATATATTTTCTAGAATTTTTTGGAAATTTTCTGAATACTTTTAGTATTTATTGGGAGTTATTTAGACTAATAACTAATTTTTAGGACTTGTAGAATTTATTGTGCAAGCCTAGGAATATAGAATGGACCCACGTTATTTTTTAGTGTTTATAATATTATTATATATTTTCTAGAATTATTTCAGAATTTTTGGAATAATGTTAGTATTTATTTTTAGTTAAATGGATAAAACTAATGTTTAGAGCTTCTCCTAATTATAGTAGTAAACTTATGAATATAAAATTGTCCCAAATATTTTTCTAGGATTTATAGGTTCAAAATATATTTTATGTAATTTTTCCAGATTTTTATGATTATTTTTAATATTTATTTTGAGTTATTTAGATTTAAAATGACTTAAATAATATTTTGATAAAGGCAAATCAAAAATAAATAATATAACAAAAACTATCCAATCATATTCTGACACGTGTCAGCCTATAAATATCCATTCAGCCGCAGATACATCCCTATATATATATATATATATATATATTATTATAACCCTAATTATCCCATTATTTTAGAGAGAGAGATTTTGGGGAATTGCCATCTAGGGTTCCTTCATCTTCCACAAGCCATTGCGCATAGCTCTGAACTCCAAACGAGGCCTAGTTTCTTGCGTTAGAAAGATATTGAGATTAGATTTCAGATTATATAATTTATTTTATGAAATTATGAGTATTAAATTCTGAAAAATTCGTAGACCACAGCATGTCCGAAAATAGACGTGTTTCAAAATTTTTGCGATTTTGGGAGAACCAGGAATCAGAATCATGAACCGTTTGAAGTTTCGGAAAGCTAATGTCGAGATCATTGACATATATTTTTCCCAGAATTTAATTCGAAGTATTTATATACTGTTAATTCTGTAGAACTTCTAGGTTAGAATTTAACCATCGGTGCACAATACAAAATTTGTATGTGCCATAATTCCCAAACGAATTTGAATTCGGACGAGCCGTAAATTCCAGCATATTTTTGATGCTGAAATCTACAGGAAATCATGCATGAAAGTTGAGTTTGTGTCGATTGACTTTTTGGTCAACAGATCGCCTCGATTTGCGTGCCATGAGTCTCGAGTTGATAAAATTTAGTTTTTTTGGACAAAATTTAGGAATTAACATAAAAATCAGAATAATAAGATTAAAATAGGATTTTAGAGTAATTATTCCAGAATTAAATAAATTAAAATAAATTATCTTTTGACGTGATAAATTTGTAATACATAGGCTATTTGGACTGTGACTTGGACTCTGATTCATACCAGCAGCAGGACCCCAGACAAGATACCTTGCCAAATTGTTTACAGTATTTTACATGCTTAGTATATTTTTGTATATTTATTGGATTTCTGTTTATTTATTGCATGTGTAGTTCCTTTTCAGTCATTACTATATATTAGATATGTTGACACACACTTGACACTTAGTATCATAGAGGACAATCATTAGGCGTATGGGCTTTTAACCACTCTGGTAAACCATAGTCACTAGCACGCACTATGGTGGTCGTGTCCGATGGTCGCTACCCCAGAGGTATGTCGATTGATGGAGTCCGAGGGTCGCTACCCCAGAGGTATGTCGGCTGATGATGTCCACTGACGAGCGTGAGGTTGTGAGGATTAGATCGAGTAGCCTACCCTTGCCCATACGTCGAAAATTTGTCCTCATTTGCATTCATATAGATTGTCCTGTACAGCGTACTTATTTATTTTCAAATAATATGCATGTTTACTGTATTCAAATTGGCTCGTATTTTCTGTATCTTGTTACGTCCCTCTGAGGACCTGGTCCTCTGCCAGGTGTATTTGTTCTTGAGTAATTACAGGAGCGCGGATTTGGATAATTACTTGTGTTGCGAGGATGTCTTCTCTTCGAGCCCATGGTCGTTAGCTGGTATTCCTATATTGTAATTGTTGTGTTGTACTTTTCCATTCGAGTTGGTAGTGGATTTGTTTCCATCCAACTATCATCCTTAGATACTTCTTATTGAGATCTAGTTTCATAGATACTGGTTATTTATTTCTATATGATTTTGGTGGATGAGATTTTGATTATACCCTGTGACTTGTGATATATTTTATACCACTTGTGGACTTGATATTCATATTACAGCGGACGTGTGGATTTGGTTTCCATATATCGGAGTTGCCATATCCATACGGCTGGCATGCTTACGTGTCCTAGTCCTACGTATTTTTGGGACTGGGGCATGACATATTTTTGTGGTGGCCCATGCAGGTCGAGAGCATATTGTCTCGGTTACGTTACTGTACCGAACAAGCCTGCACCTAGGACTAGAGTATAGGATCTCATCCACAATTGACTATGACTCATCTTTCTTCTAATCTATTCTATTTGAATAATTGCATCCTGCTTGATTCCTGTACTCCCATAATAGTTCCTTTAGTATAGTCTCTCCTAGAATATAGGAACCCCTGTTATTAGGATGATAATTAGAGTAGCATACATATTAAGATTACAACGAGGATATAGACACACTACTAAGTTTAAGATGTCTAGTGAACCCTAGAATTCCTTATCTCTAGAATTGGTTTACCATTACCCCCTGATGTGTTATGAGGACTTGAGAGTAGTATAGACACTACTAGAGTTAGTTAGAAGTTTACCATTATGGTTGCCCCTAGCATTGAGAAACTAATAGAAAACCAAAGTGAATATTAGGACTGAACCTAACCCACGCCGTTAGATGAGTATTGGAGAACCATAAATTTAGATTCTTGTCTTGAGATAAGCAGACAATACCTTAGAAAGCCAAGAGCAATGCATAGAATATTTTCCTAATCATACCTCAAACACAGAGACTAGCATACCCCTTTTCCTTGGAAAACCATGATGCTATCTAGAGCCCCTCTATTTTTATATATTTTTCCCCTGTGACCATAGCGCTCGCTAGTGTGCGACGACTGATTACGTTTCTTCTCTTCATCTTTCAACTTGTGCCATTTGACACTTCTGATTATAGGCCAGGTGATTTTATTTTGTGTTAAGGACATATAGTTGCTAGGATTATAGTTGTTAATGTTAAATTTTGAAGTTGTGTGCTTAGTAGTTAGAACTTGATAGTTTAAGTTGTTTTGTAGACTATGACCCGATGATTAACCCTTAGTTTTTAAATCACGTAATTTGTACCCTCACCTCGATACGAGTTATATTCCCTTCCCTTGAGACTAGTAATCTTTCTATTCTTGCTATTGACACTTGTTCTATAAGCACTATGACTAAGGCTTAAGACGACCATGACTTATGTAATGAAAGCAGATACCCTAATAGGTACTAAGACCCCTTTTAGTAAACCTTAATAGGAGCTTCTACGGTATCCTTAAGACAATTACAAATAGTAGTTCAATTGTTATAAGTTATGTAGTATACCTCACACCCTAGTATCACATAGTCTTCTGACCCATTATTGAAGTGTAATTGGATGACATTAATTGTATATTAGCAAAAGACGACAGTGTTTATTCAGACAATATAATTTAGAGGTCCTTGCCCCTATTTGGTCGACTAGCGACTTAGACAAGGAGGTTGTATGATAACTGTAGAGATTATAGAGTCTTTTATTATTGTTGCTTAGTTGTTTTGGTTTTGTGAACTTGAATTGTTATGTACCTTCTTTTATCATAATCCAGCGTATTTATATTTGCTGTACTACCTTGACTTATGCTGCTATTATAGCCTAGCTTTTGCAAGCTTATTCCTTATCGAGCTTGTTCATGATATATATTATTGGAGCGCTACAATAATACATTTCAGAATCAGAGTACTACGGTCTGATCAACCATAGTGCGCTTGATTCGCCCTTCACAATACTATCTTACGTGGATTGAGATATATAGTTGACTAATAAACACCTGTACTTGTCCCTAGATATGTCTGAGCGGATCGTATCGGTTACATAACTGTATTAATACGAGCATGCGAACAAAGAATTACCAAAATAGGATTTTAATCCACAACTGCTTTGACAATTTCCATTTGAATTCCTTAAACTCCTTGATCCCGATACTTCTATTCTATTACCTCACCCTTGAACTCTTTATTATTGGTCTCCGTCTTCCCTTATTTCGGAAAGACGAAACCTCGTGCTTGGTATAAGTTTAATACACAGAGAGTACTAGATATACCCCGTAGGCCGATCACATACTTGAGGATTATTCTTTTGTAATTAAGGACATATCATATATGATATAATCGGCGTTGAAGTTTTGAGGATTGAATGACATGAGTAAATAAATTAAGGAATATTTTTCTTAAAGTATATAGCCTTCTGTGATAGATGGGTAAATTCTAAGTTGGGTAGCAGTGCATTGTCAACTTGAGAGCAATTTCTTTTAGATTATGATCAAGTAAGATTAGATTGGGAGATTCAAGTCATTTTAATTTTGAAAATTTTTAAAAGAAGGATTAAGATAATGAGGATTTAACAAATTTTAAAATCTTGATATTGCGGACCAAATATTTATACTTTGAGCACATAATTTAAATTTTGAATATTGAAGGATGAATCATCGATTTAAATTTTGAGGATAAATATAGAATTTTAGACTTGAACAATTGGTGAATTAGATTTAAATTTTATAATTTGATGATTTGAATTAAAAGTTTAATTTTGATTGTTGGGTCACCTATTTAAAATATTGAGGATGTAAATTGAGTTTAAATATTTGAAGAGTACAAAATTCTTAATTTGAGAATAGGAATAAGATTTGATTAGAATTGTTTATTGTTCAAAGTCTAGAGAAGATTATGATAGTTGGAAATGGTGATATAAATTTTGATGTGGGATGTCATATAGACTTGAGTTAGATTTGGATGTTGATTATTTAAAAAAATCGAGAAGAGATTACGACAGGTTGAATTTTGATTTAAACAGTGGTTATCTTAATTTTGAAGTGATCGCGATAGATTTGAATAGATTTTGTTATTTAAATTTTTAGAAGAGATTGCGATTGACGTACCTTATGTACGAATATGAAGGATTTAACAAATTATGCCTTATTTTAATTTCGAGGACGAAATTGTTTTAAGTTGGGTAGATTGTAAACTCCCTCACCCAAAATTGGTATTTTGTGTATATTTTATATTATTATATTTATTATAGATGTTGAATTTATTTAGAGTATTCTCTTAGTTAATTAGAAAATAATTTTTTTAGTATATTTACTTATATAAATATCTATTTAGAATTATTTTTAGGCTATTTTAGATTATTAAAATTTTTCCATAATTTTTAGTTAATTAAAAACTAGTAACACTAATTTTCTAGGACTTTGAAGAATTTATTTTATGTTCAAACTTAGTTAAAAATATTCCAAAATTTTATTTTAGGTTTTAAATAGTCAAATATATTTTTTAAAATTTTCTGGGAATTTTCTGAATACTTTTAGTATTTATTGGGAGTTATTTAGACTAATAACTAATTTTTAGGACTTGTAGAATTTATTGTGTAAGTCCAGGAATATAGAATAGACCCACGTTATTTTCTAGTGTTTATAATATTATTATATATTTTCTGGAATTATTTCAGAATTTTTGGAAAAATGTTAGTATTTATTTTTAGTTAAATGGATAAAACTAATGTTTAGAGCTTCTCCTAATTATAGTAGTAAACTTATGAATATAAATTGTCCCAAATATTTTTCTAGGATTTATAGGTTCAAAATATATTTTATGTAACTTTTCCAGATTTTTATGATTATTTTTAATATTTATTTTGAGTAATTTAGATTTAAAATGACTTAAATAATGTTTTGATAAAGGCAAATCAAAAACAAATAATATAACAAAAATCATCCAATCAGATTCTGACACGTGTCAGCCTATAAATATCCATTCAGCCGCAGGTACATCCTTATATATATATATATATTATTATAACCCTAATTATCCTATTATTTTAGAGAGAGAGATTTTGGGGAATTGCCATCTAGGGTTCCTTCATCTTCCACAAGCCATTGCGCATAGCTCCGAACTCCATACGAGGCCTAGTTTCTTGCGTTAGAAAGATATTGAGGTTAGATTTTAGATTATATAATTTATTTTACGAAATTATGAGTATTAAATTTTGGAAAATTCGTAGACCACAGCATGTCCCAAAATAGACGTGTTTCAATATTTTCGCGATTTCGGGAGAACCAGGAATCAGAATCATGAACCGTTTAAAGTTTCAGAAAGCTAATGTCGAGATCATTGACATATGTTTTTCTCAGAATTTAATTCAAAATATTTATATACTGTTAATTCTGTAGAACTTCTAGGTTAGAATTTAACCATCGGTGCACAATACAAAATTTGTATGTGCCATAATTCCCAAACGAATTTGAATTCGGACGAGCCATAAATTCCAGCATATTTTTGATGCTGAAATCTACAGGAAATCATGCATGAAAGTTGAGTTTGTGTCGATTGACTTTTTGGTCAACAGATCGCCTCGATTTGTGTGCCATGAGTCTCGAGTTGATAAAATTCAGTTTCTTTGGAGAAAATTTAGAAATTAACATAAAAATCAGAATAATAAGATTAAAATAGGATTTTAGAGTAATTATTCCAGAATTAAATAAATTAAAATAAATTATCTTTTGACGTGATAAATTTGTAATACATAGGCTATTTGGACTGTGACTTGGACTCTGATTCATACCAGCAGCAGGACCCCAGGCAAGATACCTTGCCAAATTATTTACAGTATTTTACATGCTTAGTATATTTCTGTATATTTATTGCATTTCTGTTTATTTATTGCATGTGTAGTTCCTTTTCAGTCATTACTATATATTAGATATGTTGACACACACTTGACACTTAGTATCATAGAGGACAATCATTAGGCGTATAGGCTTTTAACCACTCTGGTAAACCATAGTCACTAGCACGCACTATGGTGGTCGTGTCCGATGGTCGCTACCCCAGAGGTATGTCGATTGATGGAGTCCGAGGGTCGCTACCCCAGAGGTATGTCGGCTGATGATGTCCACTGACGAGCGTGAGGTTGTGAGGATTAGATCGAGTAGCCTACCCTTGCCCATACGTCGAAAATTTGTCCTCATTTGCATTCATATAGATTGTCCTGTACAGCGTACTTATTTATTTTCAAATAATATACATGTTTACTGTATTCAAATTGGCTCATATTTTCTGTATCTTGTTACGTCCCTCTGAGGACCTGGTCCTCTGCCAGGTGTATCTGTTCTTGAGTAATTGCAGGAGCGCGAATTTAGATGATTACTTGTGTTGCGAGGATGTCTTCTCTTCGAGCCCATGGTCGTTAGCTGGTATTCCTATATTGTAATTATTGTGTTGTACTTTTCCATTCGAGTTGGTAGTGGATTTATTTCCATCCAACTATCATCCTTAGATACTTCTTATTGAGATCTAGTTTCATAGATACTGGTTATTTATTTCTATATGATTTTGGTGAATGAGATTTAGATTATACCCTGTGACTTGTGATACATTTTATACCACTTGTGGACTTGATATTCATATTACAGCGTACGTGTGGATTTGGTTTCCATATATCGGAGTTGCCATATCCATGCGGCTGGCATGCTTACATATCCTAGTCCTACGTATTTTTGGGACTGGGGCGTGACACCTTTGCTGGTCATCACACCCGTAAAGCGACGCTTGATTCTAATTCTGCCCACAATTTATATTATCATTACGATTGTATGGCACAATCTTCTTTTTTTGACATCACTTTGAAATATGGCCTAGTTGATCGAAGTTGTAACATTATTTGTTTGTAGAACGACTGTCACGACCCACATCCAATATGAGGTTATGAGTACATGGGTACGTCCATCCTACACCGCAGCATCGGCAGTAGAACGCTGTCTAGGTCAACAATACTATCTAATCATCTCACACAATAATATAAAAGACCTGTCAATGATATCTCAACTCCATACGAAGGAAAAGATGATAATATAATATGATAATCAATACTCAATCACAATAAAACTAGAGAAAGATAATGACACGATATTGAATAAAAAATAGAATCACAAAGTCTCAAACTAGAATGTCGCAGCAAATACCCAAGTTTAGAAGTCTAACAATATCACAATAAGTCTAAATAACAATAACAACTCAATGTCTAAGCTGGAGACAGGTCCAGTACAATAAGGGAAATAGCTAAGTCTTATCAACGGCTGACACTAGATTACCCTGCTCTAAGGGTGCTACCTCAGACGGCTTACCATCTTGTGGCCCATAGTAAGTGGGACATCAATCCTCTAACCAATCATCTGAAAAATATATCTAGTCGGATTAGAGCAAAGTACAAAAATCTGAAAGCTGGTCCAAATATATGGTAGATAATATATGATAAGTAATAGAAAAGAATACAAGATGTACATATAACTAGGAAATAAAAATATAACTGAGATAAGCAGATAACTACTAGAAAATAAAATACACACAATATGGAATAAACTTTAAGTGTAAACCCCCTCGATTAATTCTATAGATAGTCAGGTATGGATTTGGAAAATTTTGGATTAGCAGCAGATGTTGAGGTTTAGAGTAGAGTTGCTTTTGTCTGTTATTTTATTTAATTAAACCCTTGGCGTGTCCTATCATTGCTTAATTATTCGGAGCCCAATATCAGTCCATAAATTCCATCGGACTATTATAATTCTGACTTGACTCACCAATTTAGGCACTGGACCTTTCCGTCATACAAAATCAATTTGGTTGTGCCTTAAATTAATCGCACAATTTACCGTACCCTAAATTCCATATTTAATTCCGTGTCGGACACCTGTGTCGTTACCCCTAATTTTGAGATACCAACTTAACCCGTTGAGCCGGACCAACTAAAGGGTCCAAGACTGACTTCAAGCCCCCACCATTTTTGACCTTTGTGTCATTTCTGAATTTTGACCCCAAGTGCCCCATTTAATTTAAAAGCACGGGACACTTTAATTCTATTTAAATCGGGGATACCAATTTTGTCTAATCCTATTTTAATCTCCAATTAATCCCAATGCCCATTTAATTAAACCCATGCCACACACAATACCCTCTCACCATGCAAATCACCAAACACCATTTTCCCTATAATTTTTGTATTATTTCATGTGTTGTGTAATTTCCCGAATTTAAGGGGCTTAGTTGTAATTTATTAATTTAGGTGTCCTCGCCTCATTGGCCATGACCAAATGGAGAGCATACCATTCTTTGACCTAGTTAACATCCTCCCCCTTCCTTTGTATGGAGAAAACCAAATCCTCCATGTTAAATCCTAGCCCTCCATTTGAATTTGGAGCATCCCCACCACACACTCACATCACAAACCCCTATAAAATGTCTCTTCATTGCACACAAACCAAGCAGGCCCTAATCCCTAGGCATTGGAAACCCCCCTCCCCCTCTCTCTCTCTCTCCTCCCTCCTCCATAATTTTTTTACCATACAAATTTCTTCTTCTCCTTCCTTTCTTCTTCTTCTTTTTCCTTTCTTCTTCCTGAAGTCCAACCTCCGGCCAGCCGACTGAACCCACTTCGGCTGTGCAACCGCCCTCGACTCCGGCTGTGCACCCGCACCCCGACTCCGGCGGCTGTGCACCCGCACCCGCACCCGCACTCCGTCCTACTGCGGCCCGCCGTACCTCGCTGCTCGTCGCACCGCCTACTCCGACAGCACTGCACCATCCCAACTCCGGCCTGATTCTACCCCGACTCCGGCCGACTGTGCAGCTTCCCCCCCGACTCCACTGTACGGCACCCCCATCCGGCAGCCCGCACTCCGGCCTACTCCCATCCGACCTCCTCAATCATCCGGCATACTCCTCCCTGTCCGGTCTTATCACCACCACCACCACGAGATCACCATCACCACCACCACAGACTTCACCACCACCACCACAGGCTGTGCACCCCGCACCCGCACACACTCAGGCCGAGATCTTCCCTCCGGTCAGCGAGTCTCCTCCTCGACTCGGCCGCACTGACATTCCACCACCACCTCCGACTTCCTTCCACGTCCCCCCAGCCTCTCCAATCCGCCATTACCGCCGACCATCCTCCGGCCAACGATGGCCACCCGCATCATCTTCACCTTCAACATCTGCATCTCCACATCGACCCCGTTCCCATCCCGGCGTGCGACCAGCTCCACCACACGACCCGACCGGCCTCCCTCCACTTCGGCGTGTAGCCATCGCAGCTCCACCTTCGTGCCACCGTACGCCGCCGAGTCTACTCCCCAACTCCATGTTTAAACCTATATGTGTATTGTTTAGTTAGTTTTTATGGTGTTATGAGTAACTTAGTTGGTGTAAACCCCCGAATTTTCAAATTATTAAATCTTGGATTTTTTCTAATTTTTTGGAATTTTCTGGGAATTTTCTGTAATTAAAATCAAGGTTTTCAATTAATAAATGATTTTTAATTGGCAATAAATAATATTAAAATATTATAAAAATAATATTTTTGGGTGTAAAATGAAAAATTGGACTTAGGATAATTTTTTGAATTTTTCTGGGCCTCAGACCTATTTTTAAATGCCTGAAAACTATTTTATTAATTAATTAATTAATTATCTATTTATTTAATTATTTATTATTTATTATTTATTTTATTTTATTTTTTTATTTTTCTGCGGGCCGCCCAGGCCCATTGGGCCGCGGCCCGGCCCGTTAGCCTCAGCCCAGACCCGTCCTAACGGGTCGGGTCGGGCGCACCCGAACCCGACCCGCTAGCCCGCACCCCGTTTCGACCCGAAACTGTCGTTTTTGCCCTTGTCTCCAAATTGGACCCAAGGACAGGCGTTTCTAGCTATTTGACATCTTCTGAGCATGATGGTAATGTCTATTTCAGCTTTTGGACTCATCTCTGGACTTTTCCCCCAAGAACCAAATTAATCAGATCTAAACAACAGGCAAGTACCTGCACTTCAAGTTAATCTTTATATATTATGATAATTAATTCCCTGCCTTACATGTACCCTTGATGATTACACCTAGTGTTAGAAATACTGGATTTCATGTCTTGAATAATGGAGTTCCTGTCTTGTTTTTCATGTCGGGTGGGAGGATACCTAGAAGGCATGTAGTTTACCCTTCCCCTTGTCATGTTTAATAGCTGTTGGTACACGACTGTACCTCAGCCGGATCTCAATTTTCCCTGTTTAATAGCCGTTCATGACGGCCGGATTAGCCTTATAAACCCCTACATGCCAACTATGTATTCTAAAAACAAACACAAGTTCACACAGATAGTTTCTGGTCATGTTATATTTCTTGCTGGCTATTATAGTTCCATTTCCTGTTTCATTTATTTCTGTTTCTCATATTCCTGTTTACAGTTTAACTCTGAGATAATAATGTTCTGTTATGCTATTTCTCAACATGATATCAAATATTTAATTGTCATAAAAAATTTAGTTTAACCTTGTTGTGCACTGTGTACTTTGCTCCTTTCCTGACTGGATCTGTTGATTTAGGCGATGATAAGGATCTTGCCCCTACTTATTATGATCCCTATGAAGGGACTGATGATACCTATGAGGAGCCAGAACCCACCCAGGAGACCCCTGCTGCTGAGTAGCTAGTAGTAGCTATCTTTCATTTATATTCTCATCTTATTTATCGGATTTGTCCCCGATTTCAATATTGAATTCCTGTACTAAAATATTTGAATCTGTTGTCACATTTATATTCAGTTGAAATCTTAAGTTTCATTCTCATTTTTATCTTGCCTATGTTATTTGTGAATGAGCTAGTTAGCAAATAATGGATTGACCTAGACAGCGTACTACCGCCGACTCTGCGGCGTAGGCTGGACGTACCCACGCACTCGTGCCCGAATTTTCGGGTACGGGTCGTGACACATTTTTATGGTGGTCCATGCAGGTCTATCCTTAAATAGGGTAATACCCTAGGACAGGGTATGGAATAAAATTGAGGATTCTAGGAAAAGCTCATTCACAGTATAGGGTCCTTATTTCAATTCTTGATATCTTTGCTGCTCAATTTTTTCTATCGCCATTGATTTCCAAGTATTCTATTCTGATCTTCCTATCCCTTAATCTTTCAGAATGGTCCAGACCAGGAACACAGTAGGAGGCACATCGGAACCAGCTGAGCAGAATGTGCCCGAGACTCTTGTACTCCCGCCGCCTCCATCTGTTCCGGCAGTTACTCTGGATGGAGCACAACTACTTGGAGTGTTCCAGGGACTGGTGGAATCCCAGAAAGAACAGACTACACTTCTGCGGACCAGTCTCTCAGAAGCTCTTAAGTCCCAGGAGACGTCACTCAAGAGGCCAGGGAGTGCCAAAGACTTCAAGAATCTAAGACCCCTAGAATTTTACGGAACTGAGGGCATTCTCTATGCCGATGAGTGGATAGAGAATGTCGAGAGACTCCTGAAGATCGCTCGGGTCCCTGATGACCTCAAAGTGGAGTCCGCAAGCCTGCAACTGTTCGACATTGCTCGAACCTGGTTCAGAGATGAACCCCAACTATCTGCTCCTGACATCACCTGGGAAGACTTCAAAAGGCTATTCAAGGAGAAATTCTACCCCGAAGTAGCTCGGGAAGCTCTCGAAAGCCAATTCGAGAGACTGGAACAAGGTAACCTGTCTGTTGATGAATATACTGCTGAATTTAGCAGGTTAAGCCATTTTGCGGAGTACATGGTTCGTACCCCGGAGGACAGGGCCCGTAGATTCAAGAAGGGGCTGTCTCCGGATATTCGCCTTGCTGTCACCACCAGCCGAGCTCATACCTATGAAAAAATTCTGAGCGTGGCACAAGGCGTAGAGAGAGATATGGGGCATAAACTGAAGCGGGAAAGAGATACCGGAAATGCAGGACCCAACAAACGCCCTTTTCAACAACAACAACAACAGCAACAACAGCAGAGGGCCCCGCAGCAAACTCAGCGTCCTCTTCCTCGAGCTCCAGCACCCCAACACCAGGCTCAGGGACAGAACCAACAAGCTGCTGCTTGTAACTTTTGCCAAAAACCAGGTCATACTTGGCAAGTCTGCAGGAAGAGGCTAGGTGCCTGCCTTTACTGCGGCTCAGCAGCGCACCAAATGAGGGACTGTCCAGCTGCTCAAGGACGCACCGCTGCACCCAAGGCTCCAGCCCAGGTCAGGGCCCCAGCAGTACAACAGAGGGGACCCCCACTTCCAACACAACAATAACGCTTTGCTCAGCACCAGCAGCAACAGAGGGGTACACCGCAGCAAGGCCGTGCTTATGCAATGACTCTGGAAGAAGCTGAGGCCACAGCAGACGTGATTACAGGTTCTGTGCTTATAAATTCAATACCAGCTATTACTTTATTTGACTCTGGAGCTTCGCATTCATTCATGTCAGTAGATTTCCTTATGAAGCATAGCTTAATCACTAAACCCCTTAGGAATTATTATAAGATCATTACCGGTGGAGGAATCATCCCGGTTAGTGATGCCTGTAACAATTGTCCTATTACCTTATGTGGAAGAGAACTGTATGCTAGACTACTTGTAATGCCAGTGCCCAGTTTTGACATTATACTGGGTATGGATTGGTTAAGTCAACATCATGCTACTATAGACTGCCACAGAGGTAGTGTAATCTTCAGGCCCCCTGACAAGCCAGAATTTGAATTTGCTAGAGGTTCTAGAGAAATGGGTAATAAAAAAATTTGTGGAGCCCTAATAACAGAAGAAGTGCCACTACCTATCATCTCTGAATACCTTGATGTCTTCCCTGAGGATCTCCCAGGCTTACCCCCAGACCGAGAAGTTGAATTCTCTATTGACTTAGTGCCAGGAGCAGCACCAGTATCTCAAAATTCCTACAGAATCAACAAGAAGGAGATAATAGAACTAAATGAGCAAATCAAAGAACTAGAAGACAAATGCTTCATTAGGTCTAGTGTCTCACCCTGGGGAGCTCCAGTATTATTTGTGTCCAAGAAGGACGGAACATCCCGAATGTGTATTGACTATAGGGCCTTGAATGCCTTAACAATTAAGAATAAGTATCCCCTGCCCAGGATAGATGACTTATTTGACCAGCTGAGTGGAGCTCGGGTATTTTCAAAGATTGATTTAAGGTCTGGTTACCACCAAGTAAGGGTGAGAAAGGAAGACATCCCTAAAACTGCTTTCAATACCCGAAACGGACACTACGAATTTTTAGTAATGTCGTTCGGGTTGACGAATGCTCCAGCAGTTTTTATGAACCTAATGAACAGAGTTTTCCAGCCATACCTAGACAAATTTGTAGTGGTCTTTATTGATGATATTTTGATCTACTCCAAGACCCCCGAAGAACATGAAGAACATTTGAGGTTAGCATTGGAGACTTTGAGGAAGGAAAAACTTTATGGAAAATTATCTAAATGTGCTTTCTTCCTAGACAAAGTGGAATTCTTGGGACATGTTGTGACTGGAGATGGAATAGCAGTAGATCCTAAGAAGATAGCGGCAGTAGAATCCTGGCCCACTCCAGACTCTGTAGCTGAGATTAGAAGCTTCCTGGGACTAGCTGGCTACTATCGGAAGTTCGTGAAGGATTTTGCAAGAATTGCGGAGCCCATGACAAAATTAACAAGAAAGGATGAAGAGTTCACCTGGACTGATGAATGTCAGCGTGCTTTTGAGGAATTGAAGAAAAGACTGACTTCTGCCCCTATTCTGACCTTACCTTCCGGAACCGGAGATTTCGCTATTTATAGTGATGCTTCTGGAAAAGGTCTAGGTTGTGTACTGGAGCAGAACAAGAAGGTAATAGCCTATGCCTCTAGACAGCTTCGACCCCATGAAAAGAACTATCCAACTCATGATTTAGAATTGGCAGCTGTCATTTTTGCTCTTAAACTATGGAAGCATTATCTTTATGGAGAAAAGGTGGAAATATTTACAGACCATAAAAGCTTAAAATCTATCTTCACCCAGAAAGAGCTAAACATGAGGCAAAGAAGGTGGCTGGAACTAATGAAAGACTTTGATATCACTCTTCAATATCACCCTGGGAAGGCAAATGTAGTTGCTGATGCTCTAAGCAGGTATCCTATGGCGATGTACTTGACTATGGACAGACACCTGCTGGAGGACTTGGAAAGTTTAGGTATTGAAGTAATTATCCCAGGAAAAGAAGGCCAAATGATGAACTTGTAGATTCAGTCTACTTTAATGGACAAGATCAAGGAGACTCAGTTTCAGGACGAAGGCCTGCGAAGCCTTCGAGGTCAAGTACAAGCTGGACTAGTAGAAGAATTCAGAATTCATGAAGATGGATCACTGAGGCATGGCGATAGATTATGTGTACCTCAAGGAGACATAAGAGAAGAAATCATGCAAGAGGCGCACAGATCGCAATACTCTATACATCCAGGAGCCAACAAGATGTATAAGGACCTGAGAACGCATGTTTGGTGGCATGGCATGAAAAGAGAAGTAGCCAGGTTCGTATCTCGTTGTTTAGTGTGCCAGCAAGTCAAGGCAGAAAGACAAAGACCTGGAGGATTGCTTCAACCCCAACCCATTCTGGAGTGGAAGTGGGAACACATCACAATGGATTTTGTTTCCGGACTTCCAAGGACACCTAGTGGAAAGGATGCAATTTGGGTGATAGTAGATAGACTGACCAAGTCTGCACATTTTCTACCTTTCAAAGTAGGGCTATCTACAGAAAAGCTAGCAGATTTATATATCAGACATATTGTTAGGCTGCATGGAGTTCCAGTAAGTATCGTCTCCGACCGAGATTCAAGGTTCACTTCTCACTTCTGGAAGAGCTTACAAGCCAGCTTGGGGACGCAACTCAAATTCAGCACAGCTTATCATCCCCAAACCGATGGACAATCAGAACGTACAATCCAGACACTTGAAGATATGCTCCGTACATGTGTTTTGGATTTTGGAGGATCCTGGAAAGACTATCTACATCTTGTGGAGTTCTCTTATAATAACAGTTACCAAGCAAGTATTGAGATGACTCCATTTGAAGCTCTGTATGGACGAAGATGTTGTACCCCGCTATCATGGGATGACGTTGGAGAAAGAGCCCTGCTGGGACCAAAGATGGTGATCGATTCAGCTGAGAAGGTAAAGCAAATAAGGGACAGACTTCGAGTGGCTCAAGACAGGCAACGACATTGGGCAAATAGCCACTGAAGGCCCTTGAAATTTGAGGTAATTAAATTTATGAAATTTAAGTCAATTTAAACATTTTGATTATGGAACTAAGAATTGATTATGGCTTTATTAAAGGTTGGAGAGCTGGTATTCTTAAAGATTTCCCCGACACGTGGCACCATTAGGTTCGGAAGGAGTGGAAAACTCAGCCCAAGATTTATTGGACCTTTTGGCATACAGGAGAAAATCGGAGAAGTAGCATACCGACTGGCATTGCCACCCTCTCTGGATGGAGTACATAACGTCTTCCACGTGTCGCAGCTGAGGAAGTATGTGTCAGACCCCAGCCACATCTTGGATCACTCAGAGCTCGAAGTAGGCCCAAGTCTGACTTACCAGGAGCAACCCGTGGAGATACTGGATCGCTCGGAGAAAGTCCTACGGAACCAGGTTATCTCCCTGGTTCGCGTAGCTTGGAAGCACCATTCTCCCGGCGAATCCACCTGGGAGCGAGAAGACGAGATTAGAGAGCGATACCCCTATCTTTTTGAACCCTGAGGTATATTTTATTTTTCGGCCTTTCCTTTCGTGCCTTGTTATTCTTAAATTTCGAGGACAAAAGTTTTGTAAGTTGGATAGGTTGTAAACCCCCGAATTTTCAAATTATTAAATCTTGGATTTTTCCCAATTTTCTAGAATTTTCTGGGAATTTTCTGTAATTAAAATCAAGGTTTTCAATTAATAAATGATTTTTAATTGGCAATAAATAATATTAAAATATCATGAAAATAACATTTTTGGGTGTAAAATGAAAAATTGGACTTAGGGTAATTTTTTGGATTTTTCTGGGCCTCAGACCTATTTTTAAATGCCTGAAAACTATTTTATTAATTAATTAATTATCTATTTATTTAATTATTTATTATTTATTATTTATTTTATTTTATTTTTTTATTTTTCTGCGGGCCGCCCAGGCCCATTGGGCCGCGGCCCGGCCCGTTAGCCTCAGCCCAGACCCGTCCTAACGGGTCGGGTCGGGCGCACCCGAACCCGACCCGCTAGCCCGCACCCCGTTTCGACCCAAAACTGCCGTTTTTGCCCTTGTCTCCAAATTGGACCCAATGACAGGCGTTTCTAGCTATTTGACATCTTCTGAGCATGATGGTAATGTCTATTTCAGCTTTTGGACTTATCTCTGGACTTTTCCCCCAAGAACCAAATTAATCAGATCTAAACAACAGGCAAGTACCTGCACTTCAAGTTAATCTTTATATATTGTGATAATTAATTTCCTGCCTTACATGTACCCTTGATGATTACACCTAGTGTTAGAAATACTGGATTTCATGTCTTGAATAATGGAGTTCCTGTCTTGTTTTTCATGTCGGGTGGGAGGATACCTAGAAGGCATGTAGTTTACCCTTCCCCTTGTCATGTTTAATAGCTGTTGGTACACGACTGTACCTCAGCCGGATCTCGATTTCCCCTGTTTAATAGCCGTTCATGACGGCCGGATTAGCCTTATAAACCCCTACATGCCAACTATGTATTCTAAAAACAAACACAAGTTCACACAGATAGTTTCTGGTCATGTTATATTTCTTGCTGGCTATTGTAGTTCCATTTCCTGTTTCATTTATTTCTGTTTCTCATATTCCTGTTTACAGTTTAACTCTGAGATAATAATGTTCTGTTATGCTGTTTCTCAACATGATATCAAATATTTAATTGTCATAAAAAATTTAGTTTAACCTTGTTGTGCACTGTGTACTTTGCTCCTTTCCTGACTGGATCTGTTGATTTAGGCGATGATGAGGATCTTGCCCCTACTTATTATGGTCCCTATGAGGGGACTGATGATACCTATGAGGAGCCAGAACCCACCCAGGAGACCCCTGCTGCTGAGTAGCTAGTAGTAGCTATCTTTCATTTATATTCTCATCTTATTTATCGAGTTTGTCCCCGATTTCAATATTGAATTCCTGTACTAAAATATTTGAATCTGTTGTCACATTTATGTTCAGTTGAAATCTTAAGTTTCATTCTCATTTTTATCTTGCCTATGTTATTTGTGAATGAGCTAGTTAGCAAATAATGGATTGACCTAGACAGCGTACTACCGTCGACTCTGCGGCGTAGGCTGGACGTACCCATGCACTCGTGCCCGAATTTCCGGGTACGGGTCGTGACAGTTGGTTAGGGTTAAGATAGTAGAGGTTTAACTATGCATTGAAGTAGGGTTTGATATTATGTACTATATGCACTTGATGATGGGGAATGATGAAGAATAATTTTAGGATTTTGAATGCGTAAGTATTCATAGATGGAGGTTATGGAACATAGATATTCGAGGGTTGGAAATGTTAAATATATTGAGGTTAGGGGTTTAAATTTCATATGAGATTTTTAGGGGTTTTATACAAAATAAAATATGCATTGAGATTTTAGGATACATTATATGGTTTTGTTGACTCTTAATTATTATTAAGGAACAGGTAAATTATGAAACACTGTGTGATATCATTATGTCATTCATAAGGTGGAGGATTTGATTACTAGTAATAGAATCGATTGAGGAATACATATATGTATTTGTGAGAGAGTGTTTGAATACTGAACAAATATCTGTGAAGGTTTAACTAGATAATAATTATTCTTTTTAGAGTGGTAAAGTAACAATAACTTAATTGAGGAGTAGTTTATATAGTGAAATGGTAATAAAGGTTATAAAGGGAGGCCTAATATTTTAATGAGTAATTATTTTGAGGAAGACATAATCAAACGTGATGCTAATGTCTATAAAGGCCAGAGGAGACTGAGGATTGGATCAGGGTTTGATTAACTCAATATCGTAATTGAGGTTGGGTTTGATGATATTGTACAAGGGATTAGTTTGAGTAGATGTAACGTACTCCGAGTCAACCTGGATCAACCCTCTAGTGTCTTGTCCTTGTGAGTCATAGCTAAGACTGAGCTTATGTATAGATGTGTGTCGCATCACTGTTTGACGTGGACTAGATTATTAATTTTGGTTTGTATCTCATCTCTAGGTACTACGGGACCTGAAGACTTGGACGTGGTACCGGATCCCCATTATCAGCAGCCGGACGCAGGCAAGTGTACCTTACCACCCTGTATTTTAGAATACAGATATTTGTTGTTCTTTATGTACATTGTGCACATATTTATGTTGACGTTCGATACTTCGCGTCCGGATCACAACCGGGTGCTGACATTTGTCGTAATGTCTTAGAATAATTGATAGATGCTTCGTAGCACCTCGATGTACGTACCTGAGTATATCGACACCCCAGGACATACTCATACACTGTGATCATGCCAGATTCCTGTATCCTGATACTAACATCATGACCAAAGACTGGGACAACCTTAAGGTCGCGTCTGTGGAGTTATTCTGTGTGTCGAGACTGTTAGATAGAGGTTTAGGTTCAGCGCACCATCGTTGACCGCTTGGGATGGGAAAGACAGTTACTAGACATTTGGGCTCCTCTGCACGCACTTATATATGTACATGTACTATTTCTATAGTGATCCTGTATCTAGCATAGTTGTATCACCCGTGTAACTCTGTTCTCGGAGCTACGGTACCCCCGTGTGTCTTTGTGTTTGGAGCTACGGTTTTATTTTAGATAGCCCACGCATCGAACATTGTCTTCAAACTGTGTCACACTTAGTTGGTTTTGTTAGATTATCCCATCGTTGCACTTGTACTTTCTGTTATACTTGGCATGCTATATTTCTATACTTTGTTACGTCCCTCTGAGGACCTGGTTTCCTGCCAGTTTTGCAGCATGGACGATTACGGAGCATTTGGAGTTGCTGATGGAGTTGCATGTCTTGTGGGCATTATACCAGGTACTCATATTTATTTCTACCGGTATTATGGTTACTTTATTCTTGTTGTTTATTCATCTGTTGTTGTAGCCTAGTTTTGTAGACTCATCTCTTCTCGAGTCTATTCGAGTTTGTGTGTTATTGGGCGGTCGACTTTAGCACATATAGCTCTTTCTTATATACTGTTGTACATTATGGGTTGAGACATAGAGGGTTACATTTATGGGATACCTAGATAGTGCCCTTTATATACAGCTTATACGTATTCGAGTCAGACCAGAGTCTGGTCGAATGCATAGCTGGCGTGTCGCGTATTCCTGGTCCTACGTATTTTGGGACTGGAACGTGACATATTTTTGTGGTGGCCCATGCAGGTCAGAATTAAATCGTCTTGGTCTCCTGACTGTGCCAAGCGAGCCTGTAAATTAGGAATAGATATTATGATTGTTGAATAGGATCTCAATCCATAATCGATTTTGAAAACTCACTTTGTATGTGATTATCGCCCTTGGACCTCCAATTTGTATTTGTTCAATTTCCGTCAATATCGTTATCCTTGTTTCTCATCCCCTATTGTTTAGGAAGATGAATGCTTGTGCCTGATGATTTCCCTCTAGAAGAAGATCGAAGTCCGACGACAGAAGACAAAATTCGTATAACATTCTCTGAGAAGATTGTTACCCTGAGTAGGATAGACTGATAGGTTCTTTTGGATTCTAGGACTAGTATGGAAGGGTAGCAAGAGAATTGGGACCAGTAGTACCCTATTCGTACTTGAGATAGCAGTGATCTTGGAAGTACTGGGAGCTGGAAGGATTGTTGATCATAACCTAGAATAATTTATGGAGGTGCATAGCCCAATGCTAGAAATTAGTTTTTGTAAAATATAACGATACAGGAATGATATTATGGACTAGAGGAGATAAAATTTCAGGCTCTCACTTGGAAGATAATGATCTGATTCCAAGAATTCTAGTATGTGCTTGGGTGATACAATTATTGTACTATGTGACTTCGAGAGATGAATAACAAAAAGTTAAAATTTGAGGAATAAAATTTTAGGAAAAACCTTGAGGAGAAGAGAAATTAAACATTTGGCAAGGAAACATTTTTTTTTGAGGATTGATGTTCAAAACAGAACAGGAGAATTTATCTTGAGGTTAAAGTCTAGACGATGACATTGTCCTAACATGACTTGGTTGAGCTAATACCACGCGATGCTGGATTGTCGACGTGGTTGCATTATTTTTGGACCACCGGGTTACCCTGAGTTGAGTTTCTTCAGGGAGCCCAAGAGCATGGTGTCCAACCTTAGCGACACACAATGCAAAGGGTGAACCCGTGTACCCCCGCATTATATCAAGTTTGAGGATGTGTTACTAGAGAATCTTTTCGGCCTGCCACCTGACAGAGAGATAAAATTTGCCATAGAGTTGACTCCAAGAGTTGAGCCGGTTATGTTCTCGTCTTCAGACTAGCACCGATAGAGTTGGTTAAGTTGATGGTCCATAGTAGAGGATCTCTTAGACAAGGATTTCAGTCGGGCTAGTGTTTCTTCATGGGGAGTACCCATCTTAGTGTACCGAAGAAGGACGGGACGGTACGTTGCATAACGATTACAGGGCGTTAAGGGCTGTAACGATAAAGAACAAGTACCCTATGCCGCGCATCGATGATTTATTTGATTAGTTTAGCGGCGCATATATATTCTCGAAGATCGATCTCAGATCAAGCTATCATCAGATCAAGGTACGGAGGGAGGACATTCCAAAAATGGCTTTTCGGACGAAGTATGGATGCTATGAGTTTCTAGTCATGTCGTTTGGTTTAACCAACGCGCCAGCAATATTTATGAGCTTGAGGAACAATGTCTTCCACCAGTACTTAGATAAGTTAGTGGTGGTATTTATCGACGATATCTTGGTATATTCTAAGAGCCAAGAGGAGCATGAGAGGCATCTCAGGATCGTGATGGAGGTGCTGAGACATGAGAGACTGTACGCCAAGCTCAGCAAATGTGAGTTCTGCCTGGATAGAGTACCATTTCTGGGGCACATAATCACCGGAGATGGACTAGCAGTTGACCCGGAGAAGATAGCTGCAGTTGAGACATGGCCTACCCCTACATCAGTTACAGAGGTTAGGAGTTTCCTCGGACTTGCCGGATATTATCGGAGGTTCATGGAAAACTTCTCGAGGATAACTGTGCCTATGACGTGACTGACGCATAAGGGCGAGGAGTTTATCTGGACCAACGAGTGCTAGTTGGCTTTCGACGAGCTGAAGAAGCGTCTGACATCAGCACCGATTTTGACACTACCTTCAGGATTATGAGACTTCGTAGTGTACAGTGATGCATCTGAGAGCGGATTAGGATGTGTACTGATGCAACACGGCAAGGTGATAGCCTACGCATCGATACAGCTGAGAGTTCACGAGAAGAACTATCTGATGCATAATTTGGAGCTAGCTGCAGTAATATTTGCACTAAAGCTATAGAGACATTACCTTTATGGTGAGCATGTTAAGATTTACACAGATCATAAAAGCCTGAAGTACGTCTACATGCAGAAGGAGCTCAACATGAGGCAGAGGCGCTGACTGGAATTGATGACAGATTATGACATTGAGTTGCAGTACTACCCTGGCAAAGCGAATGTAGTAGCAGATGCCTTAAGAAGGAAGCCCATGGCATACTTTTTGATGGCTCAGTAGCAATTGCTAGAGGATCTCCAGGAGCTTGGGATAGAGATTGTATTGCCAGGCATGGATGGACAGATGGCCAGTCTCGAGGTTCAGTCTACACTGATTGAGAGGATCAGGACAGCCCTGCCTACAGATGCGAGATTTCATATCTACGAGAGAGGACAAAGGCCGACATGAAGACGGGACTCAGGATTCATGAAGGCGGAACGTTGAGGTATGGAGATCGCATATATGTTCCGAGTGGCGAGCTACGCTAGAGTTGATGACCGAGGCACATAGCTCGATTTATTCTATTCATCCCGGGGGTACGAAGATGTACCGAGACTTGAGACAGCATTTCTGGTGGCATGGGATAAAGAGAGAGATTGCAAGATTCGTGGCGAAATATTTAGTTGTCAGCAAGTCAAGGCTGAATATCAAAGGACTGCAGGATTATTGCAGCCACTTCCCACTCCCGAGTGGAAGTGGGAACACATTACCATAGACTTTGTCACAAGATTCCCATGGAGCCCTAGTGGGAAGGATGCAGTTTGGGTTGTCGTAGGCAGACTCACCAAGTCTGCATATTTCTTGTCCTTCAGAGTTGGGCAGTCCACAGAGATATTAGCTGACATGTATATGAGGCAGATAGTACGACTACATGGAGTGCCTGTCAGTATCATATCAGATCATGATTCCAGATTCATGTCGCATTTTTGGCAGAATATGCAGGAGAGTTTAGGAACACGTCTCAAGTTCAGTACTGTTTATCATCCACAGACTGATGGCCAGTCAGAGCGCACGATACAGATAGTAGATGATATGTTGAGAGCGTGCATGATTGATTTTGGAGGATCTTGGAAGGACCATCTACACTTGGTGGAATTCTCCTACAATAATGGCTGTCAGGCTAGCATACAGATGGCACCTTATGAGGCACTGTACGGCAGGAAATATAGGTCACCAGTATGTTGGAGTGACGTGGGAGAGCGTCGGATACTTGGTCCAGAGTTGGTGACACAGACATTGCAGAAAGTTAAGCCGATTCAGAGCCACCTGCGTGCAACACAGGACAGACAGAAACATTGGGCAGATGCACACCGCAAAACTTTGGAGTTCAAGAAAGGTGACCATATATTTTTGAAGATATCGTCTACTCGTGGTACCATCAGATTTGGAGGCAGAGGCAAGCTGAGTCGGAAGTACATCGGACCTTTTGACATCTTGGAACGAGTTGGCGAAGTGGCTTATCGTCTTGCATTGCCTCCATCATTAGAGAAAGTGCACGATGTATTTCACGTATCGCAGTTGAGAAGATACGTGGCAGACCCTAGCCACGTGCTTGATCATTTGGAGACTATAGTCGGGCCCAGTTTATCTTACGTAGAGCAGCCAGTTGAGATCCTCGATCACAGTGAGAAGACTTTGAGAGGGCAGATTATTCGACTGGTCAGAGTTGCGTGGAAGCATCATTTGCCAGGCGAGTCTACCTGGGAGTGCGAGAATTCTATTCGACAGCGTTTTACGTATTTATTTGAGGAGCAAGGTATGAATTTACGTACGACATTTGATTACTAGTTATTTTTTTAAATTCTCTTAGCTATTATCGTGCTTTACTTTTAATTTCGGGGACAAAATTTTTCTAAGTTGGGAAGAATGTAAATCCCCTCGATTAATTCTATAGATAGTCAGGTATGGATTTGGAAAATTTTGGATTAGCAGTAGATGTTGAGGTTTAGAGTAGAGTTACTTTTGTCTGTTATTTTATTTAATTAAACCCTTGGAGCGCCCTATCATTGCTTAATTATTCAGAGCCTAATATCAGCTCGTAAATTCCATCGGACTATTGTACTTCTGACTTGACTCGCCAATTTAGGCACTGTACCTTTCCGTCACACAAAATCAATTTGGTTGTGCCTTAAATTAATTGCACAATTTCCCGTACCATAAATCCCATATTTAATTCTGTGTCGGACACCTGTGTCGTTACCCCCAATTTTGAGATACCAACTTAACCCGTTGAGCCGGACCAACTAAAGGGTACAAGACTGACTCCAAGCTCCCACCATTTTTGACCTTTATGTCATTTCCAAATTTTGACCCCAAGTGCCCCATTTAATTTAAATGTGCGGGACACTTTAATTCTATTTAAATCGGGAATAATCCTATTTTAATCTCCAATTAATCCCAATGCCCATTTAATTAAACCCATGCGACACACACAACACCCCCTCACCATGCAAATCACCAAACACCATTTTCCCCACAATTTTTGTATCATTTCATGTGTTCGTGCAATTTACGGAATTTAAGGGGCTTAGTTGCAATTTATTAATTTAGGTGTCCTCACCTTATTGGCCATGACCAAATAGAGAGCCTACCATTCTTTGACCTAGTCAACATCCTCCCCCTTCCTTTGCATAGAGAAACCCAAATCCTCCATGTTAAATCCTAGCCCTCCATTTGAATTTGGAGCATCCCCACCACACACTCACATCACAAACCCCTATAAAATGTCTCTTCATTGCACACAAACCAAGCAGGCCCTAATCCCTAGGCATTGGAAACCCCCTTCTCTCTCTCTCCTTCCTCCTCCATAATTTTTTTCTACACAAATTTCTTCTTCTCCTTCCTTTCTTCTTCTTTTTCCTTTCTTCTTCCTGAAGTCCAACCTCCGGCCGGCCGACTGAACCCACTCTGGCTGTGCAACCGCCCTCGACTCCGGCTGTGCACCCGTACCCCGACTCCGGCGGCTGTGCACCCGCACCCGCACTCCGTCCTACTGCGGCCCGCCGCACCTCGCCGCACCGCCTACTCCGACAGTGTCGCACCATCCCAACTCCGGCCTGATTCCACCCCGACTCCGGCCGACTGTGCAGCTTCCCCCCCCCCCGACTCCACTGTGCGGCACCCCCATCCGGCAGCCCGCACTCCGGCCTACTCCCATCCGACCTCCTCCCTCATCCGGCCTACTCCTCCCTGTCCGGTCTTATCACCACCACTACCACCACGAGATCACCATCACCACCACCACAGGCTTCACCACCACCACCACAGGCTGTGCACCCCCGCACCCACACACACTTCGGCCGAGATCTTCCCTCCGGTCAGCGAGTCTCCTCCCGACTCGGCCGCACTGACATTCCACCACCACCTCCGACTTCCTTCCATGTCCCCCCGGCCTCTCCAATCCGCCATTACCGTCGACCATCCTCCGGCCAGCGATGGCCACCCGTATCATCTTCACCTTCAACATCAGCATCTCCACATCGACCCCGTTCCCATCCCGACGTGCCACCAGCTCCACCATACGACCCGACCGGCCTCCCTCCACTCCGGCGTGTAGCCACCGTAGCTCCACCTTCGTGCCACCGTACGCCGCCGAGGTAGTCTACTCCCCAACTCCCTGTTTAAACCTATATGTGTATTATTTAGTTAGTTTTTATAGTGTTATGAGTAACTTAGTTGGCTAGGGTTAAGATAGTAGAGGTTTAACTATACATTGAAGTAGGGTTTGATATTATGTACTATATGCACTTGATGGTGGGGAATAATGAAGAATAATTTTAGGATTTTGAATGCGTAAGTATTCATAGATGGAGGTTATGGAACATAGATATTCGAGGGTTGGAAATGTTAAATATATTGAGGTTAGGGGTTTAAATGCCATATGAGATTTTTAAGGGTTTTATACAAAATTAAATATGCATTGAGATTTTAGGATACATTACATGATTTTGTATGACTCTTAATTATTATTAAGGAATAGGTAAATTATGAAACACTGTGTGATATCATTATGTCGTTCATAAGGTTGAGGATTTGATTACTAGTAACGGAATCGATTGAGGAATACATATATGTATTTGTGAGAGAGTGTTTGAATACTGAACAAATGTCTGTGAAAGTTTAACTAGATAATAATTATTCTTTTGAGAGTGGTAAAGTAACAATAACTTAATTGAGGAGTAGTTTATATGGTGAAATGGTAATGAAGGTTATAAAGGGAGGCCTAATATTTTAATGAGTAATTATTTTGAGGAAGACATAATCAAACGTGATGCTAATGTCTATAAAGGCCAGAGAAGACTGAGGATTGGATCAGGGTTTGATTAACTCAATATCGTAATTGAGGTTGGGTTTGATAATATTGTACAGGAGATTAGTTTGAGTAGATGTAACGTACTCCGAGTCAACCTGGATCAACCCTCTAGTGTCTTGTCCCTGTGAGTCATAGCTGAGGCTGAGCTTATGTATAGATGTGTGTCGCATCACTGTTTGACGTGGACTAGATTATTAATTTTGGTTTGTATCTCATCTCTAGGTACTACGGGACCTGAGGACTTGGACGTGGTACCGGATCCCCATCATCAGCAGCCGGACGCAGGTAAGTGTACCTTGCCACCCTGTATTTCAGATTACAGATATTTGTTGTTCTTTATGTACATTGTGCACGTATTTATGTTGACGTTCGATACTTCACGTTCGAATAACAACCGGGTGCTGACATTCGTCGTAACGTCTTAGAATAATTGATAGATGCTTCGTAGCACCTCGATGTACGTACCTGAGTATATCGACACCCCAGGACACACTCATACACTATGATCATGCCAGATTCCTGTATCCTGATACTGATATCATGATCAGAGACTGGGACGACCTTAGGGTCGTGTCTGTGGAGTTATTCTGTATGTCGAGACTGTTAGATAGAGGTTCAGGTTTAGCGCACCATTGTTGACCGCTTGGGATGGGGAAGACAGTTACTAGACGTTTGGGCTCCTCTGCACGTACTTATATATGTACATGTACTAATTCTGTAGTGATCATGTATCTAGTATAGTTGTATCACCCGTGTGACTCTGTGCTCGAAGCTACGGTACGCCCCGTGTGTCTCTGTGTTCGAAGCTACAATTTTATTTTAGATAGCTCATGCGTCGAACATTGTCTTCAAACGGTGTCACACTTAGTTGGTTATGCTAGATTACCCTATCGTTGCACTTGTACTTTCTGTTATACTTGGCATGCTGTATTTCTGTACCTTGTTACGTCCCTCTGAGGACCTGGTTCCCTGCCAGTTTTGCAGCATAGACGATTACGGAGCATTTGGAGTTGCTGATGGAGTTGCATGTCTTGTGGGCATTGTACCAGGTACTCACATTTATTTCTACCGGTATTATGGTTACTTTATTCTTGTTGTTTATTCATCTGCTGTTGTAGCCTAGTTTTGTAGACTCATCTCTTCTCGAGTCTATTCGAGTTTGTGTGTTATTGGGCGGCCGACTTTAGCACATATAGCTCTTTCTTATATACTGATGTACATTGTGGGTTGAGACAGAGAGGGTTACATTTATGGGATACCTAGATAGTGCCTTTTATATACAGCTTATACGTATTCGAGTCAGACCAGAGTCTGGTCGAATGCGTAGCTGGCGTGTCTCATATTCCTGGTCCTGCGTATTTTGGGACTGGGGCGTGACATTAAGTAAGAGAAACTAGAATACTGACTAAGTGCCTTAGAGTACAAGTTCGTTATGTGATTGATTTAGGTTGTACACGAGTAAACTAAGGTAACTCGATTATACGTGAGGTGTATAATCGACATACACACAACTACAATATAAATTTGATCACATAATCAACTTCTACTCTCCCGCCCCTGTAGAAGCATAAAAAATCATGCATGCCACATAAAGGTCATGCCCCCCATTAAAAATAAAACCAAGCTGCAGAGAAGCACTATGCGGCCTGAACAACCAAGTCCAGAGAAGCCATATGTGGCCTGATCAACCCAAGATCTAGAAGCTGCATAGTATACCCTATGCGGTCTGAACAACCAAGTTGTAGAGAAGCCACATGCGGCCTGATCAACCAAAGATCTAGAAGCCGCATATTATACTTTATGCGGCCTGAATAACCACAGAGCAGGGAGGCCGCATAAAACCCTCCTGACATATCATTTGATGACAGTCAGACTCTGACACATCACTTGTCACACTGAGATGCTTCGAGATTCGTGAAGACGATGGCGCCAGAAAAGAAAAAAAGGTCATATCATGCATTGGGTTGACCAATGCCCCGGCAGTTTGAGTTTTTGGTGATGCCATTTGGGTTGACATTCCGAAGACAGCTTTCAGCACTCGGTATGGGCAGCTTGAATTCTTGGTGATGCTGTTTGGGTTGGCCAATGCCCCAAAAGTATTCATGAATCTGATGAATAAGGTGTTTCATCAGTACCTGGATCAGTTCGTGGTAGTTTTCATTGATGATATATTGATATATTCGAAGACCCTGGAGGAACATGAGAATCACCTAATGATAGTTTTGGAGACCCTCAGGAAGGAGAAGCTGTTTGGCAAGCTTTTGAAGTGTGAGTTCTTCCTTGATAAGGTTGAATTTCTCAGGCATATGATTACAGGAGACGGGATCTCAGTAGACCCAAAAAAGATATCAGCAGTTGATTCATGGTCTGCCTCGAGTTCAGTGGCAGAGATCAGGAGCTTTCATGGATTGGCAGGCTATTATCAGAGGTTTATTTAGAATTTTTTCAGGATTGCAGAGCCGATGACTAGGTTGACCAGGAAGGATGTGGAGTTTTTCTGGACAAAGGAGTGTCAGGCCTCCTTTGAGGAGCTGAAGAAGAGGTTGACTACAGCTCCAGTGTTGACGTTGCCATCAGAGATAAGAGAGTTTTCTATATACAATGATGCTTCGGGTAAGGGTTTGGGATATATTTTGCAGCAGAACGGAAAGGTCATTGCCTATGCTTCCAGACAATTATGTCCGCATGAGAAGAATTACCCTACCCATGACTTGGAGTTGGCAGCGATCATCTTTGGTCTAAAGCTGTAGAAATACTACTTGTATGGAGAGTATGTGGAGATATTTACAGACCACAAGAGCTTGAAGTATATGTTTACACAGAAAGAGCTCAATATGAGGCAGTGACGATGGTTGGAGTTGATGAAGGACTTCGACATTTTTTTACAGTACCATCCAGGGAAGGCTAACGTAGTCGTTGATGCTTTGAGCAGGTATCCAGTGGCTATGTACTTGACGAGGGACATATATTTATTAGCCGATCTTGATAGCTTGGGTATTTAGGTGCTAGTTCCTAGAGTCGCGTCACAGATATGGGGGCTTCAGGTACAGTCAGAGTTGATGGACCGGATCAGAGCTGCACAGTTCGAGGATGAGTCTCTAGGGAGCATCAGAGTGCAGGTCCGAATGGGATTGGCAGAGGACTTCAGTATTGCAGAGGATGAATCATTGCAGCATGGTACCAGATTGTGTGTGCCGAGTGGAGCATTGCACGATGAGGTTCTTCAGGAGGTCTATCGATCTTCGTACTTTATGCATCCAGGTGACAACAAGATGTATAGAGATATAAGAAAGCATATTTGGTGGTATGGTATGAAGCGGGAGATAGAAAGCTTCGTATCCAGATGCTTAGTATACCAGCAGGTTAAGGCGGAGAGACAGAGACCAGGTGGATTGCTTCAGCCCTTACCCATTCTAGAGTGAAAGTGGGAGCATGTGAAGATGGATTTTTTTCAGGACTTTCTCGTTTTCTAGGAGGTAAAGATGCGATTTGGGTCATCGTTGACAGGTTGACCAAATTGGCCCACTTCTTGCCATTCAAAGTGGGTACATCTACGAAGAAGCTCGCAACGATGTATGTGCGGTGGATAGTCAGATTGCATGGAATTCCTATGAGCATAGTCTTGGATCGGGATAGTCGTTTCATATCCCACTTCTGGAGAAGTTTGCAGGCTAGCTTGGACACCCAGCTCAAGTTTAGTACCGCATATCATCCTCAGACAGACGGGTAGTCAGAGAGGACTATCCAGACTCTCGAGAATATTCTACGCACCTGTGTTTTAGATTTTGGAGGCTCTTGGGAGGGTCACCTTCACTTGGTAGAGTTTGCTTATAACAACAGTTAACAGACGAGTATCGAGATGTCACCATTTGAGGCAATATATGGATGAAGATGCCGTACTCCGTTATCATGAGATAATATTGGTGAGAGAGCCTTATTGGGACCAGAAATAGTCGTGGATGCAGCTGAGAAGGTGAAGCTTATCAAGGATAGACTTCGGGTGGCGCAAGACAGACAACGGCATTAGGAAGATAGCCACCAGAGACCATTGTAGTTTCAGGTATAGGTTTTGTTGTATTGATTATGTTTGCCTTGTTTTAGATAGAGTGCTAAGGCTATATTTTGTGCTAGGTGGGCGATCTAGTGTTCTTGAGGATTTCTCCGACACGGGGCACGATTTGCTTTGGTGGAGGCGGAAAGCTTAGTCCACGGTACATCGGACCCTTCGGTATTCTTGAAAGGGTTGGTGCAGTGGCTTACAGACTAGACTTGCTGCCTGCACTAGAGGGAGTGCACAACATGTTCCACGTATCACAGCTGAGATGATACGTGGCAGATCCTAGCCATGTATTGGATCACTCAGAGATTGAGGTGGGTCTGACTCTCAACTACCCAAAGCAGCATGTAGAGATTCTGGATCGCAGGAAGAAGGTGCTGTAGAACGAGATAATTTTCTTGGTACGCGTCGTGTGGAGGCATCACTCTTCACGAGAGTCTACCGGGGAGCGAGAAGTCGAGATGCGTGAGCGGTACCCTTATCTTTTTGTGCCGTGAGGTATAATTCTTTCTTGCTTGTTGTGATGATTGTTGTATTGCTAGTTCCTTCCTTAAATTTTGAGGACAATTTTTCTAATATGGGTAGGATTGGCACCCTCACTTTTCCAAATAGGGGTAGTTTAATATTTGGCATAGTTATTTTATTTTTTGGAATTAAATATTACTTAGTGTGCTATATAATTATTTGGTGCCTTGCATTATTATTTATAGTTAGTGGGCTAGCATATTATTTAGACTTGACACTAGTGAATACAATAAGACTTGTCACGACAACTAGTAAGCCCAACATGGACTAGGCCCATTAGACCATTCTCTTTAATTAATTAAGAGGATTAGACTCATTGCATTAGTGTAGAGACTTTCCAAATAGCCCTTCCTTAATTATTCTCCATAATTCATTATATAGGGATAACTTAGACTTTTGCTTATGATTAGGAGAAGGGGGAAAGGGCCGGCCACTATTTGTGGAAGAGTTTCTCTCTCCTCTCATTCTCTCCATTTATTTTGAGATCGCCAATTGAGTAGATCCCCAATTTACTTCATCCCTCTATCAATCCCTCTCAATTTATTCACATTCTCTCTCATTCTCATCACTCAAGGAGCATTGGAGCTTGGAGTTGCAATGAGCACTAGGAGAAGAAGCTTTGGCAATGAGATTGTGTCCGGATCGTGTCCTTGAGCAATTCATTGGGAATCCATCTTCTAATAGATATAATTCTGAATTCACCTTTATTGTAGGCTCCAAGTCATGCATTTGACCATTAGGAACCCTCATATGGCATAGGGCTACCTATAAGAACAAGTTCTAGGCTAATTAGATATGTATTATGATTTCTACATGGTAATTTGTGTCTATTTTGGAAAAATTATGAGATTGGCATATCAAGTGTATGTGATGATGCTAATTTAGTCATATTGGACTTAGATCGGGGTTGATATATTAGCTACGTCTCCATAATTGGGGACAAATAGTTCGTATCATGATACGGTGTGATACCGTGTGATACAGAGCTCTATTTTGGGTATTTTGTACAATTACTCTTCAATTCTCATTATAGCAAGTTGTATTAGTTATATTATTGTGTAATTGATAAGTGAGAATGGTATTTGTGGTATAATTGGGTTTTTACTATTCATGTGGATAAGTATTATGAGTATCCTCGTATATGTAATTTATGTGTTTGATAAAATGGTTTAACATAAGAAAGTATGTTATTCATAGCTTTACATATATAGTTATATATGTATTGTGAGTTATATATATTGGTATGTAGATATATAGTATATCTATGTATATATGTTAGTATGTGAGTGTTTATATATAGGCATGTTTATATATACACATATGTGTGAAGTAGGTGAGTAGTTAGATTGTTCATGTGTGCTAGTGTATTGGAGTTGTGATTGTTGTGTGTGAGAGTGTACTTGGACTTGTGTGTTCTCACAAGTATCAGTTGGATATGCAACAAGAAGGTTCAAGTAATAAACAAGGTTCAGCAAGGTGTATCCTAGAGGAGCTCAGTAGAGCATTAGCTCTCGAGTGTGTGATCAAGAGTGAGTGGGTTGTAGCCAGATGTGTGCTCGAGAGGGAGCTTTCAAATAGCAACTACTGCTATGTTGTGCTATTGTTGGGGTTGTTGACGATGTGGTATGAATGTTGGGGGAGAGAATCAGTACACTGTGTGCACTGATTAGTTGTAGCAAGGAGGAATTGACCTTGAGTATGTTACCTATATACCTATCTATTTATCTTCCCGTGCGTGTTATGGGAGATGTGTGTATCAGTCCAGACTTGAAGGACTTGAGTGTTTGTGTTTGTGTCGGTTGTTTTTGCGTATTATGGAATTAGTAGGTAGGGGTGTGCTACATATAACAGTGAAGTATTAATGAGTGTCTTACTGTTAACATAGTATGTAGGTTGGGTAAGTAGGTTAGTGCAGACATTGTGGGGTAGGTGTGTATAAGGGTATATAGCTAATGACAAGGTAAGCTATTGTAGATACGAGAATAGGGTAAGTGTTAATTGTAATAGGCTAGTGTATCCCTGATACATGAGAATTAGTTATATGAGGTGAGGTATTGAATAATTGGTGTGAAATGTATACGAGAATAGTGTCTAATGTCTAATGTTAAGTATAGTCAGTGACTAAGTGTTGACACTAAGATCCTAAGTATTAGTTAGATACTAAGTGATAGTGAGTTGTGAGCATAGTACCATGGTACCTATATACTAAGATATTAGGGAGATGAGTGAGCATGGTATCCTATTGGTACCAAGCGATATTAGAATATTGTTAGTTCAAGGTATGGTATTGTGACAGTAAGGTAAATGCATATAGTATTAAGGTAAAAAGTATGGACTAGGTAATGTAGTTATAGGCTAATGTAATGTAATATATTGATATCTTAAGAGTCTGCATTATATAGATAATACATAGTATAATGATATTAGCTAGTTTAGCTATTACCTCAAGATATTGATCTAGAATCTAGATATGGCCAAGTATCAACTAGTTTACCCTAGTAACCACCCTAGAAGCTAGGTTTGGACCTAGAAAGAGGGTAAGGACCTAGTTTGACTTAGTTGGACTAGTGTGACCTAGTCTTGACCTAGGAAATTATACTTTAGTGCATTTAGCATATTTATTACCTCTTTGCACCCAAGTGACATAATATTTTTATATATAGGATTGTGTGACACCAGTCCAGACACCGAGTTACCTCTTTTGCTCTAGACCAGAGGCGAGTACATTTCTCTGTTAGTTTTTATTTCATGATAGTGTATTGTCATGCCCCAGTCCCAAAATACCGAGGGACTAGACACGTGGCAATGGCCAGCAGCACGCACCGATGGACAAACCCAATTTAATGGATCCATCAGGGTGTACTTAAGCTGTAAAATAAAGTCTACGACAACATGGCATAACTAATCTCATCCACACAAGATAAAATATGATCCACAGATATAAGAAATGTAAATCATCAAACAGTCTCAACAAAGTGCTTCGGGGAACAACCCGATAAAATCTAATACAATGGTTCAACAGACCAGAATATAGATGACTGAATAAAATAAATACTGAGCATGAAACATGGATGCTCAGGAAAAGTCTTCAGCTAACACCTCGTCCTCGGGTGTCGGTACAGCTCCTGTATCTGCTTCTGCTCCTGCTACTGCTGCTGTCCCGTATACCTCGGGATAAATCTCGTCTGCAAATCCTGGGGACATAATCCGGATCCAGGTCCTCAGGGGACATAACAAGGTACATATAATACAAGCCAAAATAAATGCAGTACAGCAAATAATGAAATAAATAGGGTAAGTATGTAACCATCTAAGTAAAATGCAATATGAGAGCATCACGAGTACTCAGGCTGAGCCACTACAAGCTCTGTGTCGGGGAGCCGGTAGCAGTAATAATGAGTAATGGGCCAAGCTCGGGTTTCAGAGTCTTGTGCCTCACAGTAGTAGGGGATATATATGTAATCAGCCTATAGCCTGTGTGTCTCTTCCTACCCAATGTAATCACACGTCTCATGTCCATAACGTCTCATGTACATGGCACGCAAGATCATAGCTAATGCAGTAAGTCATTGAGTATCCAAGAGTATAATGTCTCTGCCAGAAGTCTGTATCCTATACAGAATCACCATGAATATCTCAGAAAGATCCTGTCATAAATAGTGTCAAGTGTCCTGGATATAATGTACTTGATAAGACAAGTACGAGAATGTAAAGGGTCACGGATATCCATCTCTAGATGACATACACAACTCTGCGTACAGTGTTGGCACCCGACTAATAATCGGACGCTAAGTAAGTCACACAGTCCTAGGTTAAGCATGCACAGCAAGATAAATAAGCAAGGAAATATACAAAAAGAACTGTAAAGGTGGCAAGGTACACTTGCCCACTGATGTATATCTAAGTCAAGGAAATAAGTAGCAAAGCTGCAGGGTTTGGCAAGGTACACTTGCTTGGGGTTTGAATATCAACAGTTGTCCCTGTAATAGTGGATCCTATAGGTACTCCTCCAAAAGCTGTAATAAACATCACCAATAGTCTCAGAAGATATCAAATAGCTAGAAACGCCTGTCCTTGAGTCCCATTTGGACACAAGGGCAAAAATAATATTTTCGGGCTAAAGCAGGGTCCATATGTGGGCCACTTTGCACCGAAAAGCGTGTCAGGGTCAAAGGTCTCCAAATTTGTCAAACTTAGTGTCAACAGGTCAGGAACGATGATACTAACCCAACTGAACTTCCAGAATTGGATTTCGATGAGCCGATCACTAAATCGCCCGTCAAGTGGAGCCACGGGGCCCACGATACGCGATTTTGTCAACGTTCTCAGAATCGAACCAAACTTGGGTCACAGGACCAGCATATTGCTACGAGTCGGATGGCACAAGTTTCGTCTCGATCCGACGTGTGTACACAAAGTTACAGCATGTTCCAGAATGGACGGATACGGGACGTTGTCGACGGATACGCGTTGATTCCGGTGTGCACGCACATCTGAATCGACTTCTGAGAAATCCCGCACGTCCGTATCAATGATGCGCACATTTTAGGGAAGACTGCGTGCGACCAAGTCGTCCCGTTTGGCGGGGCGCACTCAGTTCCGGGGTAAAACAGGGCGTTGTTTTTCCTGTTTTTCGATTGCGGTTCGCGATCACCACAGGATGCGACGCACCGAGCGGGTTGCACGGGCATCGAGAGGGTTATATAGTCTATGCGTTGCAACAGACAGAATCAAAAATGGAATTATGTAGAGAGAGGAAACACTACCTGAACAGGGCTCCGTGAATCTGACTTTCACGTGTCCGAGAGTCCTTGACATGAGCTGTGTCCTTGTCGGGGCGACTGTGCCTAGAGCTTGCTAGAGACTCGTCGGAGGGTGGCTGTGCTCGGGGTGGCCGGGGAGTGGCTGCTCGGGAGGAGGACGCCGCTGGCCTCGGGGCCCGTCGACGGCGAGGGCGGAACGGGTCGGGGCTGCTGTCGCCGGAGGTGCTGCGGACTGCTGCGGAGTCATGATCGAGGCGGGAGAGGAGGAAGATGAGGGACAGGGTGAAGCAGTTCGTTGGGGGAGGGCTAGGCGGAGGATGGTGGAGTCGGGCTGGGGTGGTCGATGGTCGAGGTGGATGACGGAGAAGAGGGAGTCGAGCTGGGCGGACTCGGCCGCGGGGAGTTAGGTCGGGGAAGGAGATGGTCGGCTGGGTCTAGGGCGGAGGAGCCGCGTCGGGGTCGTGGGGAGAGGAGTAGGTTGCAGCGGGCGACGGAGAGAGGTTGCAACGGGTGGCGGAGTCGAGAGAGAGGGTGCGATGGCGGCGGCACGGAAGTCGAGGGAAACTTTATAGGCTGCTACAGTGTTTCCGGTGGGGGAATTAGGGTTAGGTTTGGGTTTCAGGTCTGGGTCGGGTTTGACTCAGATCCGACCCGACCCGACCCGTTAAGCTGGGTTGGCTGGGTTCAATTTAGTCAGCGGTTTGGTTTGGTTCAGTCAACGGTTTGGTTTGGTTTAGTTCTACAATAGTTTTTAGGGCTTAAAAAAATAATTCCGGAGTCCAATAAATTCACAGAAAATTACCCTATGTCCAGTTTTCCATTTTATACCATAAAATATTATTTCCATAATATTTTAACATCAATTAACAGCATTTAAAAATCTTTAAATCATAATTACCTTAGTTTTAATTCTAGAGAATTTACCAAAAAATTAGGAAATTTTTTTATTAAAATATTCTAAAAAATCAGGGTGTTTACAAATTACCCCCCTTAAGAGGATTGCGTCCTCGCAATCAAAGAATAAGCTACTAAAGAAAGAACTATGGAAATTACAAGAATGCTTAGTTTATAACTGCATCCGCGAACAAGTGAGGATAACGCTGACGCATACTATCCTCCCGTTCCCAAGTCGATTCGCCAGGAGAATGATGTTTCCAAGCTACACGAACCAGTCTAATTGTCTGTCCTCGCAATGTCTTCTCACTGTAGTCGAGGATGCCAACTGGTTGTTCTTCATACCTCAAGCTAGGGCCCACTGCGATCTCTGAATAATCGACTACGTGACTTGGGTCGGTCACGTACCTTCTCAGCTGTGAGACGTGGAATACGTCATGTACTCCCTCTAAGGACGGAGGTAACGCTAGACGATAAGCCACCTCACCAATGCGCTCTAGAATATCAAATGGCCCGATATACCACGGGCTTAACTTGCCTCTGCTCCTAAATCTGATAGTACCACGAGTGGGCGAGATACTCAAGAATACGTGCTCTCCTTCTTTAAACTCTAGGGGATGTCTGTGTGTATCAGCCCAATGCTTCTGTCTGTCCTGAGCTGCTCGAAGATGATTCTGAATCTGTTTTACCTTCTCCACTGTCTGCATTATCAATTCTGGACCCAATATTTGACGTTCACCAATGTCACTCCAACATATAGGCGATCTACACTTCCTTCCGTATAATGCCTCGAATGGTGCCATCTAAATGCTGGCCTGATAACTGTTGTTGTAGGAGAACTCCACTAAGTGCAAATGATCTTCCCAAGATCCTCCAAAGTCTAGCATACACGATCGCAACATATCCTCCAAGATCTGAATGGTGCACTCCGATTGTCCATCTGTCTGTGGATGGTAAGCTGTGCTGAATTTGAGTCTGGTGCCCAGACTCTCTTGCATGCTTCGCCAGAAATGAGATGTAAATCTCGAATCTTGATCCGATACAATACTAACCCGCACTCCATGTAATCTGACGATTTGTCGCATATACATGTCGGCTAGTACCTCTGTGGACTGTCCAACTCTAAATGGCAAGAAATGTGCCAATTTAGTGAGTCGATCCACGATAACCTATACTGTATCTCTTCCGCTGGGGCTCCTTGGAAATCCTGTGACAAAATCCATCGTGATATGTTCCCACTTCCATTCTGGTATAGGAAGCGGCTGTAACATACCTGCAGTTCTCTGATGCTCGGCCTTTACTTGCTGACAGACTAAATATTTAGCCACAAATCTTGCAATCTCCCTTTTCATTCTATGCCACCAATAATACTGCCTCAAGTCTCGGTACATCTTGGTTCCTCCTGGGTGGACAGAGTACATAGAGCTATGCGCTTCAGTCATTAACTCCTGTCTCAATTCTCCATTTAGAACATACAGGCGATTCCCAAACCTTAGTATCCCGTCTTCATGTATGCGAAGTCCTGTCTGCATGCATGCTTCTGTCCTCTCTTTGAGTCTTCGGAATCTAGCATCGGTGGGCAATGCCTCTTTAATTCTTTCCACAAGTGACGACTTAACTTCGAGATTAGCTAGCACGCCACTATGTCCTGGTAAAACAACCTCTATCTGAAGCTCCTGTAGATCTCTCAATAACTCCGGCTGCATCTTCAAGAAATAAGCCGTAGGCTTCCTGCTGAGTGCGTCTGCTACAACATTCGCCTTTCCCGGATGATACTGCAGATCTATATCAAAGTCTACCATCAATTCAAGCCAACGTCTCTGTCTCATGTTGAGCTTCTTCTGAGTATATACATACTTCAGACTCTTGTGATCAGTAAAGATGTCTACCTTCTCCCCATAAAGGTAGTGCCTCCAAATCTTCAGTGCAAATATAACTGCTGCTAACTCCAGATCGTGTGTTGGGTAGTTCTTCTCGTGGACCTTCAACTGTCTCAATGCATAAGCAATAACTTTGCCATGTTGCATCAAAACACATCCTAGTCCACTACCTGATGCATCACTGTAAATAACAAAGCCTCCTGACCCTGAAGGAAGAGTCAAGACAGGTGTTGTTGTCAATCTTCTCTTCAATTCTTCAAAAGCCTTCTGGCAGTCTTCTGTCCATATAAACTCCTGGTCTTTGCATGTCAACTTCGTCATCGGCTTCGCGATCCTTGAGAAATTTTCTACAAACCTTCGGTAATATCCCGCAAGTCCAAGAAAACTTCTCACCTCTGCAACTGATATAGGTGTAGACCAAGTCTCTATTGCTGCAACTTTCTCTGGATCAACTGAAAGTCCTTCTCCTGAGATGATATGTCCCAAGAAAGGCACTTTATCCATACAAAACTCACACTTACTAAGTTTGGCATATAGCTTCTCCTGTCTCAAGGTCTTTAGCACAATTTTGAGATGCTCCTCGTGCTCTTCATGGCTCTTGGAATATATTAGAATGTCGTCAATGAACACAACCACAAATTTATCTAAGAACTGATGAAAGACTCTGTTCATCAAACTCATAAACACTACTGGTGCGTTGGTTAAACCAAACGGCATTACCAAGAACTCATAATGTCCATACTTGGTCCTGAAAGCTGTCTTCGGTATATCCTCCTTCCTTACTTTGATCTGATGATAGCCGGATCTAAGGTCAATCTTCGAGAATACCCTAGCACCACTCAATTGATCGAATAAATCATCAATGCGTGGTAAGGGATACCTGTTCTTGATGGTCACAGCATTTAGTGCCCTGTAGTCAATGCACAACCGTACTGTTCCATCCTTCTTTGGCATAAATAATATGGGTGCTCTCCAAGGTAAAACACTGGGCCAAATAAAACCCTTCTCCAGAAGATCATCAACTTGTTCCTTCAACTCCACTAACTCCTTAGGTGCTAGCCGATATACTAATGAAGTGATAGGCTCTGCTCCTGGAGTTGTCTATTGTGAATTCTATTTCCCGATCAGGCGGTAAACCTAGAAGATCATCAGGAAATATATCCACAAACTCAGATATGACTCTTGAGTAACATGTCTCCCCTTCTACAGATAGTACCCTAAGAGTAGGCTGAACTCCTTGCTCTACAGCTCCCCGAAGAAACTCAAATTTTGGATGTCCAGGCGGTCTAAATATAACCCGTCCATGTCGGCAATCAAGAGTCTCATGGTACTGACTTAACCAGTCTATACCAAGTACAACATCATAATCCGGCATGGAAAAGAACAGAAATTGAGCTCGCATCTCTCTTCCACAGACTACTACAGAACATGATCTACAGACGTCACTAACTGGGATAATTCCACCTCCCGTAAGAATTCTTTTTATCTTCGGAAGGGTGCGGTAGCTACTCTATGGGTGGCTACAAAGCTAGCTGCTATAAATGAATGTGATGCTCCAGAATCAAATAAAGATACAGCTGGTAATAAAGCTACTAAAATAGTACCTGCGATAACCTCTCCTGCAGTAGCTTTCTCCTCAATGGCCAATGTAAATGCTTGGCCTCGTCCCTGAGCTTGGCCTCTCTGCTGCTGAGCCTGCTGAAATAGAGCTGCCTGTGGTGCCAGTGGTGGTCTCTGCTAATTTCCTCCTGGAACTGGTGGTCTGACTCCTCCAACTCCTGTCTACGGTGCTCCTACTACTGGATAAGCTGGTCGTAGTGCAGGTAAAGCTAGTCTCGGTGCTCCCTCTCTGCGCTCAATGCAGTCTCTGGTTGAATGCTGGTTGGATCCGCAAGCCAGGCATAGTCCTAACTTGCGTCTGCATTCTCTCTCGATGTGCCCTACCTTGTCGCAGTGGTGACAAGTAGGGAGAGATATGGCCCTGTGTGCTGTCCTCTCTGGCATACTCCTCTGGGACCGTTTTGCTGAATCTCCATGTGCTGTCCTGGATGGTGCTGGTGTGATTGGCCTCTTCAGATTTGACTCCCTTCTAGTGACGCGCTTCATGCGTCGTGCTGCTGTAAGGACGTCGGTATATGATGTAGGTGCGACCGATCCAATCAACCTCTGGAGCTCGAACTTCAGTCCGTCAAAGAACTTCTCAGTTTTCTCTTCCTCTGTCGAAATCAAGGTTGGGGCGAAGCGACTTAGACGAATAAATTCTGCATTGTATTCTTCCACTGTCATATTGCCTTGGATAAGGCGGTTGAACTTGTCTCTGAGCTCCGACCGTGCAACTTCTGGAATATACATCTCTCGGAAGAGTCTGGAGAACTCTTCCCAAGTGACTCGGTCCAGTCCGAGCCTCCTCTCTTCTGATAACCACCAATGATGTGCATTTTCGGTTAACTGTATTCTGACCGCAGTCATCAATTTCTCTCTCGGAAGTTCAGCTGCTTCCAACTGGTGCTGTATGTTAGTGAGCCATTCGTGAACTTCTGTTGGCCCCTCTTTACCAGAAAAGGTACGAGGCTTGAGTTGACAAAAATCGGTGATAGATCCCGTCGCTGATCGCCTCGCTGGTGGGTTTGCCTATTCCATTGCTGATACTAGGCTGGTTCTCAAATACTCTGCCTCGTGACACTGAGCCTCATGCTGAACCTGCTGCTGGGCTTGCATCATGGCATACATCATCTGAAACATCTGTTGCCCGTCTATGGCTTGCCCTGGTGGGAAAACTGGCATCTGTAGAGTGAACTGTGGCGGAGGTAGGATGTCATCACGTCGGAACCTTGTATTAGGCTGGTCGGTTTGATTGCTTTACGATATTTGTCCTCTATTCCCTGGTGTCACTACGTCTGCATAAGTAACCACAGCATCGTGTGGCGTGTCCAAGGGATTCTCATCTTCGTTCCTGGGATCCATTACTCTGCAACCAAAAGATAAACTATAAAAACGCTCAGAGGAATCAACACAGGATGCAAATCAAGTAAAAATTTCGAGTTCGATATAGAGTTCAAAAATGGTTCAAATAATGGATGAGATCCTATAACTTATCCTATCCTTAGGGCAGGCTTGTTCGGTCCCTAAGTTGAAATCGAACAATTTAGTCGTAGACCTGCATGGGCCACCACAAAAACTATGTCACGCCCCAGTCCCAAAATACCGAGGGACTAGATACGTGGCAATGGCCAGTAACACGCACCGATGGACAAACCCAATTTAATGGATCCATCAGGGCGTACTTAAGCTGTAAAATAAAGTCTATGACAACATAGCACAACTAATCTCATCCACACAAGATAAAATATGATTCACAGATATAAGAAATGTAAATCATCAAACAGTCTCAACAAAGTGCTTCGGGGAACAACCCGATAAATCTAATACAATGGTTCAACAGACCAGAATATAAATGACTAAATAAAATAAATACTGAGCATGAAACATGGATGCTCAGGAAAAGTCTTCAGCTAACACCTCGTCCTCGGGTGTCGGTACAGCTCCTGTATCTGCTCCTGCTCCTGCTGCTGTCCCGTATACCTCAGGATAAATCTCGTCTGCAAATCCTGTTGACATAATCCGGATCCAGGTCCTCAGGGGACATAACAAGGTACAGATAATACAAGCCAAAATAAATGCAGTACAGCAAATAATAAAATAAATAGGGTAAGTATGTAACCATCTAAGTGAAATGCAAGATGAGAGCATCACGAGTACTCAGGCTGAGACACTACAAGCTCTGTGTTGGGGATCCGGTAGCAGTAATAATGAGTAATGGGCCAAGCTCGGGTTTCAGAGTCTGTGCCTCACAGTAGTAGGGGATATATATGTAATCAGCCTGTAGCCTGTGTGTCTCTCCCCACCCAATGTTATCACACATCTCATGTCCATAACGTCTCATGTACATGGCACGCAAGATCATAGCTAATGCAGTAAGTCATAGAGTATCCAAGAGTATAATGTCTCTGCCAAAAGTCTGTATCCTATATAGAATTACCATGAATATCTCAGAAAGATCCTGTCATGAATAGTGTCAAGTATTCTGGGTATAATGTACTTGATAAGACAAGTACGAGAATATAAAGGGTCACGGATGTCCATCTCTAGATGACATACACAACTCTGCGTACAGTGTTGGCACCCGACTAATAATCGGACGCTAAGTAAGTCACACGGTCCTAGGTTAAGCATGCACAGCAAGATAAATAAACAAGGAAATATATAAAAAGAACTGTAAAGATGGCAAGGTACACTTGTCCACTGATGTATAACTAAGTCAAGAAAATAAGTAGCAAAGCTGCAGGGTTTGGCAAGGTACACTTGCCTGGGGTTTGAATATCAACAGTTATCCCTGTAACAGTGAATCCTATAGGTACTCCTCCAAAAGCTGTAATAAACATCACCAACAGTCTCAGAAGATATCAAATAGCTAGAAACGCCTGTCCTTGAGTTCTATTTGGACACAAGAGCAAAAATAATATTTTTGGGCCAAAGCGGGGTCCATATATGGGCCACTTTGCACCGAAAAGCATGTCAGGGTCAAAGGTCTCCAAATTCGTCAAACTCAGTGTCAACAGGTCAGGAACAATGATACGAACCCAACGGAACTTCCAAAATTGGATTCCGATGAGCCGATCACAAAATCGCCCGTCAAACTCAGTGTCAAACGATATGCGATTTTGTCAACGTTCTCAGAATCGAACCAAACTTGGGTCACAGGACCAGCGTATTGCTACGAGTCCGATGGCACAAGTTTCGTCTCGATCCGACATGTGTATACAAAGTTATAGCGTGTTCTAGAATGGGCGGATACGGGACGTTGTCGGAGGATACGCGTTGATTCCGGTGTGCACGCACATCCGAATTGACTTCTATGAAATCCAGCACGTCCGTATCAACGATGCGCACATTTCGGTGAAGACCACGTGCGACCAAGTCGTCCCGTTTGGCGGGGCGCACTCAGTCCCGGGGTAAAACAGGGCATTGTTTTTCCTGTTTTTGGATCGCGGTTCGCGATCACCACAGGACGCGACGCACCGAGCGGGTTGCACGGACATCGAGAGGGTTATACAGTCTATGTGTTGTAACAGACAAAATTAAAAATGGAATTACGTGGAGAGAGAAATGCTACCTGAACAGGGCTCCGTGAATCTGACTTTCACGTGTCCGAGAGTCCTTGACACGAGCTGTGTCCTTGTCGGGGCGACTGTGCCTAAAGCTTGTTGGAGACTCGTCAGAGGGTGGCTGTGCTCGAGGCGGCCGGGGAGTGGCTGCTCAGGAGGAGGATGCCGCTGGCCTCGGGGCCCGTCAATGGCGAGGACAGAACGGGTCGGGGCTGCTGTCGCCGGAGGTGCTGCGGGCTGCTGCGGAGTAATGATCGAGGCGGGGGAGGAGGAAGATGTGGGACAGGGCGGAGCAGTTCGTCGGGGGAGGGCTAGGATGAGGATGGTGGAGTCGGGCGGGGGTGGTCGATGGTCGAGGTGGATGACGGAGAAGAGGGAGTCGGGCTGGGCGGACTCGGCCGCGGGGAGTTAGGTCGGGGAAGGAGATGGTCGGCTGGGTCTAGGGCGGAGGAGCCGCGTCGGGGTCATGGGGAGAGGAGGAGGTTACAGCGGGCGGCGGAGAGAGGTTGCAGCGGGCGGCGGAGTCAAGAGAGAGGGTACGATGGCGGTGGCACGGAAGTCGAGGGGAAGTTTATAGGCTGCTACAATATTTCCGGTGGGGGAATTAGGGTTAGGTTTGGGTTTTGGGTCTGGGTCAGGTATGACCCGGATCTGACCCGACCCGACCCGTTAAGCTGGGTTGGCTGGGTTCGGTTTAGTCAGCGGTTTGGTTTGGTTCAGTCAACGGTTTGGTTTGGTTTGGTTTAGTTCTACAATAGTTTTTAGGGCTTAAAAAAATGATTTCGGAGTCCAATAAATTCACAGAAAATTAACCTATGTCCGATTTTCCACTTTATACCATAAAATATTATTTCCATAATATTTTAACATCAATTAACAGCATTTAAAAATCTTTAAATCACAATTACCTTAGTTTTAATTCCAGAGAATTTACCAAAAAATTAGGAAAAAAATTTATTAAAATATTCTGAAAAATCAGGGTGTTTACAATCTAGCCCCTTAAGAGGATTGCGTCATCGCAATCAAAGAATAAGCTACTAAAGGAAGAACTATGGAAATTACAAGAATGCTTAGTTTATAACTGCATCCGCGAACAAGTGAGGATAACGCTGACGCATACTATCCTCCCGTTCCCAAGTCGATTCGCCAGGAGAATGATGTTTCCAAGCTACACGAACCAGTCTAATTGTCTGTCCTCGCAATGTCTTCTCACTGTAGTCGAGGATGCCAACTGGTTGTTCTTCATACCTTAAGCTAGGGCCCACTGCGATCTCTGAATGATCGACTACGTGACTTGGGTCGGTCACGTACCTTCTCAGCTGTGAGACGTGGAATACGTCATGCACTCCCTCTAAGGACGGAGGTAACGCTAGACGATAAGCCACCTCACCAATGCGCTCTAGAATATCAAATGGCCCGATATACTGCGGGCTTAACTTGCCTCTGCTCCCAAATCTGATAGTACCACGAGTGGGCGAGATACTCAAGAATACGTGCTCTCCTTCTTTAAACTCTAGGGGACGTCTGTGTGTATCAGCCCAATGCTTATGTCTGTCCTGAGCTGCTCGAAGATGATTCTGAATCTGTTTTACCTTCTCTACTGTCTGCATTATCAATTCTGGACCCAGTATTTGACGTTCACCAACGTCACTCCAACATATAGGCGATCTACACTTCCTTTCGTATAATGCCTCGAATAGTGCCATCTGAATGCTGGCCTGATAACTGTTGTTGTAGGAGAACTTCACTAAGTGCAAATGATCTTCCCAAGATCCTCCAAAGTCTAGCATACACGATCGCAACATATCTTCCAAGATCTGAATGGTGCACTCCGATTGTCCATCTGTTTGTAGATGGTAAGCTGTGCTGAATTTGAGTCTGGTGCCCAGACTCTCTTGCATGCTTCGCCAGAAATAAGATGTAAATCTCGAATCTTGATCCGATACAATACTAACCGGCACTCCATATAATCTGACGATTTGTCGCATATACATGTCGGCTAGTACCTCTGTGGACTGTCCAACTCTAAATGGCAAGAAATGTGCCGATTTAGTGAGTCGATCCACGATAACCCATACTGCATCTCTTCCGCTGGGGCTCCTTGGAAATCATGTGACAAAATCCATCGTAATATGTTCCCACTTCCATTCTGGTATAGGAAGCGGCTGTAACATACCTGCAGTCCTCTGATGCTCGGCCTTTACTTGCTGACAGACAAAACATTTAGCCAAAAATCTAGCAATCTCCCTTTTCATTCTATGCCACCAATAATACTGCCTCAAGTCTCGGTACATCTTGGTTCCTCCTGGGTGAACAAAGTACATAGAGCTATGTGCTTCAGTCATTAACTCATGTCTCAATTCTCCATTTAGAACATACAGGCGATTCCCAAACCTTAGTGTCCCATCTTCATGTATGCGAAGTCTTGTCTGCATGCCTGCTTCTGTCCTTTCTTTGAGTCTTTGGAATCTAGCATCGGTGGGCAATGCCTCTTTAATTCTTTCCACAAGTGACGACTTAACTTTGAGGTTAGCTAGCACGCCACTCTGTCCTGGTAAAACAACCTCTATCTGAAGCTCCTGTAGATCTCTCAATAACTCTGGCTGCATCGTCAAGAAATAAGCCGTAGGCTTCCTGCTGAGTGCGTCTGCTACGACATTCGCCTTTCCCAGATTAAACTGCAGATCTATATCAAAGTCTACCATCAATTCAAGCCAACATCTCTGCCTCATGTTGAGCTCCTTCTGAGTATATACATACTTCAGACTCGTGTGATCAGTAAAGATGTCTACCTTCTCCCCATAAAGGTAGTGCCTCCAAATCTTCAGTACAAATATAACTACTGCTAACTCCAGATCGTGTGTTGGGTAGTTCTTCTCGTGGACCTTCAACTGTCTCGATGCATAAGTAATAACTTTGCCATGTTGCATCAAAACATATTCTAGTCCACTACCTGATGCATCACTGTAAACAACAAATCCTCCTGACCCTGAAGGAAGAGTCAAGACAGGTGTTGTTGTCAATCTTCTCTTCAATTCTTCAAAAGCCTTCTGGCAGTCTTCTGTCCATATAAACTCCTGGTCTTTGCGTGTCAACTTCGTCATCGGCTCCGCGATCCTTGAGAAATTTTCTACAAACCTTCGGTAATATCCCGCAAGTCCGAGAAAACTTCTCACCTCTACAACTGATGTAGGTGTAGGCCAAGTCTCTATTGCCACAACTTTCTCTGGATCAACTGAAAGTCCTTCTCCTGAGATGATATGTCCCAAGAAAGGCACATTATCCATACAAAATTCACACTTACTGAGTTTGGCATATAGCTTCTCCTGTCTAAAGGTCTCTAGCACAATTCTGAGATGCTCCTTGTGCTCTTCATGGCTCTTGGAATATATTAGAATGTCGTCAATGAACACAACTACAAATTTATCCAAGAACTGATGAACGACTATGTTCATCAAACTCATAAACACTGCTGGCGCATTGGTTAAACCAAACGGCATTACCAAGAACTCATAATGTCCATACTTGGTCCTGAAAGCTGTCTTCGGTATATCCTCCTTCCTTACTTTGATCTGATGATAGCCGGATCTAAGGTCAATCTTCGAGAATACCCTAGCACCACTCAATTGATCGAATAGATCATCAATGCGTGGTAAGGGATACCTGTTCTTGATGGTCACAGCATTTAGTGCCCTGTAGTCAATGCACAACCGTACTGTTCCATCCTTCTTCGGCACAAATAATATGGGTGCTCCCCAAGGTGAAACACTGGGCCAAATAAAACCCTTCTCCAGAAGATCATCAACTTGTTCCTTCAACTCCAGTAACTCCTTAGGTGCTAGCCGATATACTGATGAAGCGATAGGCTCTGCTCCTAGAGTTAAGTCTATTGTGAATTCTATTTTCCGATCAGGGGGTAAACCTGGAAGATCATCAGGAAATACATCCACAAACTCAGATATGATTCTTGAGTAACCTGTCTCCCCTTCTACAGATAGTACCCTAAGAGTAGGCTGAACTCCTTGCTCTACAACTCCCCGAAGAAACTCAAATTCTGGATGTCCAGGCGGTCTAAATATAACCCGTCCAAGTCGGCAATCAAGAGTCGCATGGTACTGACTTAACCAGTCCATACCAAGTACAACATCATAATCCGGCATGAAAAAGATCAGAAATTGAGCTCGCATCTCTCTTCCATAGACTACTACAGAACATGATCTACAGACGTCACTAACTGGGATAATTCTACCTCCCGTAAGAATTCTCTTTATCTTCGAAAGGGTACGGTAGCTACTCTATGGGTGGCTACAAAGCTAGCTGCTATAAATGAATGCGATGCTCCAGAATCAAATAAAGCTACAGCTTGTAATGAAGCAACTAAAATAGTACCTGCGATAATCTCTCCTGCAGTAGCTTCCTCCTCAATGGCCAATGTAAATGCTTGGCCTCGTCCCTGAGCTTGGCCTCTCTGCTGCTGAGCCTGCTGAAATAGAGCTGTCTGTGGTGCCAGTGGTGGTCTCTGCTGATTCCCTCCTGGAACTGGTGGTCTGACTCCTCCAACTCCTGTTTGCGGTGCTCCTACAGCTGGATAAGCTGGTTGTGGTGCAGGTAAAGCTAGTCTCGGTGCTCCCTCTCTGCACTCGGTGCAGTCTCTGGTTGAATGCTGGTTGGATCCGCAAGCCAGGCATAGTCCTAACTTGCGTATGCATTCTCTCTCGATGTGCCCTACCTTGCCGCAGTGGTGACAAGTAGGGAGAGATATGGCCATGTGTGTTGTCCTCTCTGGCATACTCCTCTAGGACCGTTTTGCTGAATCTCCATGTGCTGTCCTGGATGGTGCTGGTGTGATTGGCCTCTTCAGATTTGACTCCCTTCTAGTGACGCGCTCCATGCGTCGTGCTGCTGTAAGGACGTCGGTATATGATGTAGGTGCGACCGATCCAATCAACCTCTGGAGCTCAAACTTCAGTCCGTCAAAGAACTTCTCAGCTTTCTCTTCCTCTGTCGAAATCAAGGTTGGGGCGAAGCAACTTAGACGAATAAATTCTGTGTTGTATTCTTCCACTGTCATATTGCCTTGGATAAGGCGGTTGAACTTGTCTCTGAGCTCCGACCGTGCAACTTCTGAGATATACATCTCTCAGAAGAGTCTGAGAACTCTTCCCAAGTGACTCGGTCCTGTCCGAGCCTTCTCTCTTCTGATAACCACCAATGATGTGCATTTTCAGTCAACTGTATTCTGACCGCAGTCATCCATTTCTCTCTCGGAAGTTCAGCTGCTTCCAACTGGTGCTGTATGTTAGTGAGCCATTCGTGAACTTCTGTTGGCCCCTCTTTACCAGAAAAGGTACGAGGCTTGAGTTGACGAAAATCGGTGATAGATCCCGTCGCTGATCGCCTCGCTAGTGGGTTTGCTTGTTCCATTGCTGATACTAGGCTGGTTCTTAAATACTCTGCCTCGTGACGCTGAGCCTCGTGCTGAACCTGCTGCTGGGCTTACATCATGGCATACATCATCTGAAACATCTGTTGCCCATCCATGGCTTGCCCTGGCGGGAAAACTGGCATCTGTAGAGTGAACTGTGGCGGAGGTGGGATGTCATCACGCCGGAACCTTGGATTAGGCTGGCCGGTTTGATTGATTTACGATATTTGTCCTCCATTCCCTGGTGTTACTCCGTCTGCATAAGTAACCACAGCATCGTATGGCGTGTCCAAGGGATTCTCATCTTCGTTCCTGGGATCCATTACTCTGCAACCAAAAGATAAACTATAAGAACGCTCAGAGGAATCAACACAGGATGCAAATCAAGTAAAAATTTTGAGTTCGATATAGAGTTCAAAAATGGTTCAAATAATGGATGAGATCCTATAACTTATCATATCCTTAGGGCAGGCTTGTTCGGTCCCTAAGTTGAAACCGAACGATTTAGTCGTAGACCTGCATGGGCCACCACAAAAACTATATCACGACCCAGTCCCAAAATACCGAGGGACTAGACACGTGGCAATGGCCAGCAGCACGCACCGATGGACAAACCCAATTTAATGGATCCATCAGGGCGTACTTAAGCTGTAAAACAAAGTCTACGATAACATGGCACAACTAATCTCATCCACACAAGATAAAATATGATCTACAGATATAAAAAATATAAATCATCAAACAGTCTCAACAAAGTGCTTCGGGGAACAACCCGATAAAATCTAATACAATGGTTCAACAGACCAAAATATAAATGACTGAATAAAATAAATACTGATCATGAAACATGTATGCTCAGGAAAAGTCTTCAGCTAACACCTCGTCCTCGGGTGTCGGTACAGCTCCTGTATCTGCTTCTGCTCCTGCTACTGCTGCTGTCCCGTATACCTCGGGATAAATCTCGTCTGCAAATCCTGGGGACATATTCCGGATCCAGGTCCTCAGGGGACATAACAAGGTACAGATAATATAAGCCAAAATAAATGCAGTACAGCAAATAATGAAATAAATAGGGTAAGTATGTAACCATCTAAGTAAAATGCAAGATGAGAGCATCACGAGTACTCAGGCTGAGCCACTACAAGCTCTGTGACGGGGAGCCAGTAGCAGTAATAATGAGTAATGGGCCAAGCTCGGGTTTCAGAGTCTTGTGCCTCACAGTAGTAGGGGATATATATGTAATCAGTCTGTAGCCTGTGTATCTCTCCCCACCCAATGTAATCATACGTCTCATGTCCATAACGTCTCATGTACATGGCACGCAAGATCATAGCTAATGCAGTAAGTCATAGAGTATCCAAGAGTATAATGTCTCTGCCAGAAGTCTGTATCCTATACTGAATCACCATGAATATCTCAGAAAGATCCTGTCATGAATAGTATCAAGTGTCCTGGGTATAATATACTTGATAAGACAAGTACGAGAATGTAAAGGGTCACGGATGTCCATCTCTAGATGACATACACAACTCTGCGTACAGTGTTGGCACCCGACTAATAATCGGACGCTAAGTAAGTCACACGGTCCTAGGTTAAGCATGCACAGCAAGATAAATAAGCAAGAAAATATACAAAAAGAATTGTAAAGGTGGCAAGGTATACTTGCCCCCTGATGTATAACTAAGTCAAGAAAATAAGTAGCAAAGCTGCAGGGTTTGGCAAGCTACACTTGCCTGAGGTTTGAATATCAACAGTTGTCCCTGTAACAGTGGATCATGTAGGTACTCCTCCAAAAGCTATAATAAACATCACCAACAGTCTCAGAAGATATCAAATAGCTAGAAATGCCTGTCCTTGAGTCCCATTTGGACACAAGGGCAAAAATGACATTTTTGGGCCAAAGCGGGGTCCATATGTGGGCCACTTTGCACCGAAAAGTGTGTCAAGGTCAAATATCTCCAAATTCGTCAAACTCAGTGTCAACAGGTCAGGAACGATGATATGAACCCAACGGAACTTCCAGAATTAGATTTCGATGAGCCGATCACAAAATCGCCCGTCAAGTGGAGCCGTGGGGCCCACGATACGCGATTTTGTCAACGTTCTCAGAATCGAACCAAACTTGGGTCACAGGACCAGCGTATTTCTATGAGTCCGATGGCATGAGTTTGGTCTCGATCCGACGTGTGTACACAAAGTTACAGCGTGTTCCAGAATGGGCGGATACGGGACGTTGTCGGCGGATACGCGTTGATTCCGGTGTGCACACACATCCGAATTGACTTCTGTGAAATCTCGTACGTCCGTATCAACGACGCGCACGTTTCGGTGAAGGCCGCGTGCGACCAAGTCGTCCCATTTGGCGGGGCGCACTCAGTTTTTGGGTGAAACAGGGCGTTATTTTTCTTATTTTTGGATCGCGGTTCGCGATCACCACAGGATGCGACGCATCGAGCGGGTTACACGGGCATCGAAAGGGTTATACAGTCTACGTGTTGCAATAGACATAATCAAAAACGGAATTACGTGGAGAGAGAAAACGCTACCTGAACAGGGCTCCGTGAATCTGACTTTCACGTGTCCAAGAGTCCTTGACACGAGCTGTGTCCTTGTCAGGGCGACTGTGCCTAGAGCTTGATGGAGACTCGTCGGAGGGTGGTTGTGCTCGGGGCGGCCGGGGAGTGGCTGCTCGGGAGGAGGACGCCGCTGGCCTCGGGGCCCGTCGACGGCGAGGGCGGAACGGGTCGGGGCTGCTGTCGCCGGAGGTGCTGCGGGCTGCTGCGGAGTCGTGATCGAGGCGGGGGAGAAGGAAGATGAGGGACAGGGCGGAGCAGTTCATCGGGGGAGGGCTAGGCGGAGGATGGTGGAGTCGGGCTGGGGTGGTCGATGGTCGAGGTGGATGACGGAGAAGAGGGAGTCGGGCTGGGCGGACTCGGCCGCGGGGAGTTAGGTCGGGGAAGGAGAAGCCGCGTCGGGGTCGTGGGGAGAGGAGGAGGTTGCAGCAGGCGACGGAGAGAGGTTGCAGCGGGCGGCGGAGTCGAGAGAGAGGGTACGATGGCGGCGGCACGGAAGTCGAGGGAAACTTTATAGGCTGCTACAGTATTTCCGGTGGGGGAATTAGGGTTAGGTTTTGGTTTCGGGTCCGGTTCGGGTTTGACTCGGATCCGACCCGACCTGACCCGTTAAGCTGGGTTGGCTGGGTTCGGTTTAGTCAGCGGTTTGGTTTGGTTCAGTCAACGGTTGATTTGGTTTAGTTCTACAATAGTTTTTAGGGCTTAAAAAATGATTCTGGAGTCCAATAAATTCACAAAAAATTACCCTATGTCCGGTTTTCCATTTTACACCATAAAATATTATTTCTATAATATTTTAACATCAATTAACAGCATTTAAAAATCTTTAAATCAGAATTACCTTAGTTTTAATTCCAGAGAATTTACCGAAAAATTAGGAAATTTTTTTATTAAAATATTCTGAAAAATCAGGGTGTTTACATGTATATATCGCATGTTCTAGAACTGTGTATTTGATTCTGACACAGTGGTTACACAGACTGGTACTATATAGATCCTGTCAGGAGATGTTACCCCCTTACCATGTTCAGCGGGTACTCCTTTACATATATTTTATCATGTGCATCAGGTATTGATTATCAAGTATTTCGTGTTCACACACTGTCTCGTGTATAGTGTGCCTATATTACTTCTGTTCGTAACGTGTCGTGATCGGATCCATAAGTATTGGTTGGGGACGGGGGAGTAGGAGTTGGTTATGTGATCAAAGCCCAAGTGTATTCGTGTGTATGTCAATTATATACCCCACGTATAATCGAGTTACCCTATTTATCTCATGTTTAACCCAAGTCGATCACATAACGAACTTGTACTCTAAGGCACATAGCTAGTATTATCTATTTCTATTACTTGCAGTTATTTCATATTGCATATTCTTTCATTTCCAGTACATTACATGCTTATTCTAGTTCATTTCCATTTCCTAGCTGCTAGTATATCTTTTATTCTTTTCTATTACCTGTCATATATGCTCTACCATGTATTTAGAACTGCTTTCAAAGTTTTGCATTTTGCTCCAATCCTGATTGGATATATTTTGTAGATGACTGGTTAGAGAAGATGTGTACCACATATTATGGGGCATAAGATGGCGAGCCAGCTGGAGAGATAGCACATCTAGTCCAGGAGGATGTAGCATTAGTCACAGAGGGGACTTAGTTTTATTTTGGCATTGTATTTGACTCTTAGACTTGGCATACATTATTATTTTGGAGACTATGGTGTTGTGCTTAGTTGTTGGACTTGAGATGTATTTATGACTCATGTACTTCTTTTCTTTATTCCATATCATGCCATTTCTTCCTCTAGTTTGATATTGATTGCGTATTATCTTCCATTATTATATCATCATATTGTTCCTCCATTTGGAGTTGAGATGAGATGACAGGTACCTTATAGATAGTGTGTGAGATGTTCAGATAGCATTGTTGACCTAGACAGTGTTCTACGTCATTGTTATAACGTAGGCTGAGCGCGGTTCACGTACTCGTGCCCTTATTCTGGGTACTGGTCATGATACACGAACTCAACAATCCCGAGATCTCTTTAACAATATATCATAACCAAGACCACGTAGCAGCCTATCCGTGGCATGCGACTGCAGTTACAACCGTATTCTGTTGAAGGAGCCCTATGCGGCCACCAAACAGAGGCATTTGTGGCATCTATAGCCCATCAGCCTGATGGCTAAAATAATAGGGTAGCACACCCACACAGAGGAAGGAAAAGAGGCACAGGAGAGAGAATAGAAAAGAGCTTACTCACGTCCGCATTAGACCGTCAACGGAGTAAAAGAGTCACTATATCACTCGATCTCCATCGTTACACCCCAGAATCAAAAAATTATACTTAGATTGTCTGTCTAGGATCTCTTTGTACTTTCTTTAGTTTTTTGTTAAAAAATATTAATTTAATAGTGAACATTGTCTGTCTAGGACATTTTTGTACTATCTAGAAGCCGCATAGTATACTCTATACGGCCTGAACAACCACAGAGCAGGAAGGCCGCATAAAACTCTAATGATACAATATTCGATGATTGTCAGACTCTGACACATCAATCATCACACTGAGATGCTTCAAGATTCGTGAAGACGATGGCTCAAAAAAAGAAAAAAGGTCACATTATCCATTGATGGCCTCAACAGACGTGCCATGCCATATGTCCATTCATATGCGGCTATATGCCCATGCGGCCTCATCACCATGCGGCCAGAGTATCCATCTGACCAAGGCCAGACGAGAGCTTGCATGCGGCTATATACCTATGTGGCCTCGTCATCATGCGGCCAGAGTATCCATCTGACCAAGGCCAAACGAGAGCACGTATGCGGCCACAATGACGTGCGGCCAAAGTGTCTATACGACCAATGCCAAATAAGAGCACGTATACGGCCATGATGATATACGGCCAAGACGTTATGCAGCTCTCAACTTGCAGGATCTTTCTGTTACAACCGAAGATAATTTTTTGCACAATCAGTGCTGACTACGTGTCCAGCTGACCAAGTCACGCACACAACAACCCCAAGATCTCTTCAACAATATATCATAACCAAGACCACGTGACAGCCTGTCCGTGGCATGCGACTACAGTTATAACCGTATTCTGTTGAAGAAACCCCATGCGACCACCAAACAGAGGCATATGCAGCATCTATAGTCCGTCACCCTGACGGCTATAAATAGCAGGGTAGCATACTCACACAGAGGGAGGCAAGAGGCACATAAAAGAGAACATAAAAGAGCTTTCTCATGCCTGTATCAGACCATCAACGAAGTAAAAGAGTCACTACAGCACTCGATCTCCATCGTCATACCCCAGAATCAAAAAATTATACTTAAATTGTCTGTCTAGGACCTCTTAGTACTATTTTTAGTTTATTGTTAAAATAATCTTGATTTAATAGCGAACAGCTCTGTCATGCCCCGGTCCTAAAATACATAGGACCAGGAATACGCAACATGCCAGCTACGCATTCGACCAGACTCTGGTCCGACTCAAATACGTATAAGCTGTAATATAAGGGTCACTATCTAAATAATCCCGTAAATGTAAACATCTATGTATCAATCCACAATGAATAGAAATATACAAGAAAGAGCTGCATGTGCTAAAGTCGGCCACCCAAAAACATACAAAACTCGAATAGACTCGAGAAGAAATATGAGTCTATAAAAACTAGGCTACAACAGCAGATTAATACAATATGAGTAAAATAATCATAACGCCGGTAGATATGATATGAGTACCTGGTACCAATGCCCACAAGACAAGCAACTCCATCAACAACTCCAAAGGCTCCGTAATCGTCTACGCTGCAAAACTGGCAGGGGACCAGGTCCTCAGAGGGACGTAACAAGGTACAAAAATATAGAAATACAGTATTCCAAAGTATAACAGAAAGTACAAGTGCAACGATGGTGTAATCTAGCATAACCACCTAAGTGAGACACAGTTTGAAGACAATGTTCGATGTGTAGGCTGTCCAAAATAAAACCGTAGGTCCGAACACAGAGACACACGGGGCGTACCGTAGCTCCGAGCATAGAGTCACACGGGTGATACTACTACTCCGGATACAAAAATACTACATCAATAGGATATATACATATATAAAGCACGTACAGAGGAGCCCAAACGTCTAGTAACTGTCTTTCCCTTTCCAAGCGGTCAACGAGTGTGCGCTGAACCTGAACCTCTATCTAGCAATCTCGTCATACAGAAGTAACTATCAACAAACGTGATCCTAAGGTCGTCCCAGTCTTCGGTCATGATGTCAGTATCAGGATACAGGAAATCTAGCACGATAGTAGTGTATGGAGGTGTCCTAGGGTTATGATATACACAGGTACGTACATCAAGGTGTTGCAAACATCTATCACTTGTTACCAGACGTTACCGACGAACGTCTGCATCCTGTTGTGATCCGGACGTGAAATAACAATTCTAGTCAAAAAAGTACACAATGTATATAATAAATCAATAAATATCTGTTAACTGAAATACAGGGTGGCAAGGTACACTTGCCTGCGTCCGGCTGCTGATGATGGGGATTTGGTACAACGTCCAAGTTCGCGGGTCCTGTAGTACCTAGAGACAAGATACAAGCTCGATCAATAGACTATCACGCGGCTAAAAAGATGCGACACACGTCTAAGCATATGTTCAAACTCAGCTACAACTCACAGGGACACGACGCTAGAGGGTTGACCAAGGTTGACTCGGAGTACGTTACATCTAATCAATTTTATCGTCCGTACAATATTATCAAACCAACCCTCAACCTTACTATCTTTATCACAATATTCAGTAGTTCAAAACATGATCCAATCCTCAGTTTTAACTTAGTGTTCACAGACGTTAACATGTACATTGACGTATCTCATTCTCAAATAAATAATTAATATTCTCAGTCCTCAATCACTGACTCATGATTTGATATTATACCTATTTCACAATCAATCACCTGCTCCCAATATCCATCAACATTTTAATATCATATTATTATTCAGCAATAGTTTAAATCAGCTCAATCAATAATAACCAATATGCATATAATAAATAGGATAACACCCTAACCGTCTCGGATGGCACTTAAAAATCCAACCTCAAAATATAGCACATTTCAAACCATCACGCATATATATTCTATGTCCTCAATCAATTCATATTTAAACCATAAATATTCAACTTAACCTTTTACCATCAATGTATATTATGACATGTTATTAAACCTAAAATTTTTCCTCATGCATATAATACAACCCTAAAGCTAACTTAGCTAAAAAAAATAATATATAAAATACAAAATACACATAGGTAGAGGGGGAGGGGTTTACCTCGATGGCGTGGGGGGTTGTTGGCCGGAGTGAAGTGGTGGTGCTGGTTGTGATGTAGGGATGTGGAGGTGGTGGTTGCTCGGGTGGTGGTGGTGGTGCAAGGGGGAGTGGTGGTGTTGGTGGTGGGGTGGTGTGGAGCTGCGGGTGGTGGTGCAAGGGGAAGCAGTTGGAGGATGGTTGGCCGGAGTCGGGTTGCTGGCTCGTGGGGTAATATAGAGTTGTGGGTGGTGTTGTGGCAGCTGGAGGATGGTTGGCCGGGTCGTGGCGGTGGCAGCGGGGCGTGGGGTGGTGCTATCTCGTCGGGGGAGGAGCTGCGGGCTCGTGGGGAAGAAGGAGCGACCGGAGTAGCTTGGCCGGAGGGGGGAAAGTCCAGTCGGGTGGGGGTTCACTTGAAGAAGAAGAAGAAGAAGAAGAAGAAGAAAGAAGAAGGGAAGAAGAAGGGAAGAAGAAGAACTTACGATTGGGTATTTTTGTGTAGTGAAGAGGGAGGAGAGAGAGAGAGGGGGTAGGATTTTCTAGATTTGGGGATTAGGGCATGCTCTTGGGAGGAGTGTGAGAAGACACTTTATAGGGAAGGGTGATGGGGATTGTGGGGTGAGGATGCTTCCAATTTGAATGAGTGGCTAGGATTAATCATGGAGGATTTTTCATACAAGGGAGAGGGGTGTTGACTAGTCAAAGAATAGAGGGCTTCTCTATTTGGTTTGAACCAATGGGGTATTGCCACCTAGTACAACTTTTGCAAATTAGTCCCCTAAATTTGGGTATTTGCACAGACACATGAGATGATGAAAAATTTATGGGAGAATTGGTGTTTGGTGTTTTGTAGGGTGAGAGGGTGTTGTGTGTTTTGCATGGGCTTAATTCATAGAGCATTGGGTTAAGTTGGGATTAAAAATGGGATTAGTCAAAGTTGGTATCCCCAATTAAATTAAAATAAAATAGTATGTGCTCTTAAATTAAATGGGGGCATATGGGATCTCAATTGGAAGTGATACAAAGGTCATGAACGGTGTAGGCTTAGTGTCAGTCTTGGACCCTTTAATTGGTCCGGCTCAACGGGTTGAGTTGGTGTCTCAAAATTGATAGCAACGACACAGTTGCGCGACACAGAATTAAATATGGATTTCGGTTATGGAAAGTTGTGCAATTAAATTAGAGCACTAGGGTTTATGATTTTGAGTGACAAAAAGTCCATCGCCTAAATTGGCGTGTTAAGTCTAGAATGCAACAACTTGTTAAAAATTATGGGCTAATGTTGGGCTCCGAATATTTTAACAACAGTAGGGCGCACCAAGGGTTTAATTTAAGAAACAAACATCTGCAACCTTAAATCTAAACCTCAAATACCTGATGTTAAACCAAAATTTTCTAACCCATAACCTGTCTATCTATGAAAACAAATGAGGGGGGTTTACAAGCCCCAACTAATACTCATGGATCCGATCATATCACGAAACGTTATGAATATAATATAAGCATACGGAGCACACGAATAAGGCATGAGCACTGGGGCCTACAAATATAATACGAGCACAAGAAATACCCGATGCACACGATAAAGTACATGCATAAGGAGTACCCAATGCACACGATAAGAAATAACATCTCCTGATATAATCCATATAGTACCAGCCCGTATACCATCATGTAAGAATCAAGTATAACAGTTCTAGAATATATGATATATACAATATTATGTAATAAAAACTAACAGAGAGATGTACTCGAGCAAATGGTGCAACTCGGTGTCCAAATTGGTGTCACACATACCTATATATAAAATTATATGTCATACGGGTGTAATGAAGTGACAATAAGCTTAAAATGCACTAAAATATGATTTTCTAGGTTGAGACTAGGTCATACTAGTCAAACTAGGTCAAACTAGAGTAATTTGGTCATCCTTAGTCCTATTACAAAGATCCTTTTTCTTGGCCTCCCACCAATCGTGTGCTCTCAGACGTAGCTGTATTGTCGAGCATACCACCTTCTTAGACTTGGGGATTCTAACGAACTCGAATATGCACTGCATCTTCGAAACCCAATCAATCACCATATTTGGCTTTGTTCTTCCTTCAAACTCCGCAGATTCATCTTCATGAACTTTGAACCTTTAAACATAGACTTCTTTCTCATTTGCTGCTTATCAGTTTCAACTAGCCTTGTCTCTGGAGTCGTAGTTGCGGATGCCATAGAAGAACTGTTATTAGCCGATATCGTGGTTATCATTTATGTCAGCGCATCGAGTTACTTTTGTTGCGCAAGGGTCCGAGCCTTAACTTGTCACATTGGGCTTTCACTTGTTTTCTTTGTGCCTCAATCAGAGCCATTATCCTTTCTATCGAATCAATCGAACCTGATGCTCGAGAATTTCTTTGACTATTTTCCTTTGTCATTGCTCTACAAAAGAGAGTAAATTTCATCAGTCTTATAACATATTATGGATTTACTATATGGAATATTAGTTTTTTATAAACTCAAAATCAAAGTTTTTAAATTGACAAGATAAATATATATAGTTTTTTAAAATGATTTGAAGAAATCAAAGTACGTAAAGCCATGCACTGATACCATTATGTCATGTCTCGATCCCGGAGGATCGATAAGTAGCCACTAGACATGATGACGTATAACGTAAGTTGTGCTTATACAAGGCATGAACTTGTATATTAACAAAATAGACTGAATAAATAATGAAGCAACCAAACTTGAATGAAGAAAACTAAATAATAACAATGGGACATGAACAAAATAACTTTTTTTTATTGATAACTTGAAATGGAGTTATAAAATACTCCTATTGGTTAACTCAAAATGTCAAACTTGGCTCACATCTTTTTTAATCTGGAACTGGCCATAATATCCATACATCTTATCTCTTACTAAAGATAAGATAAAATACCTTCAAAAGAAAACTCCTAAGAACTTGACCTTGAAGCTTCGAGACGTCGAACGAATTCCACTAGATTAGACAAGCTTCTAACGCCTTTGAATATTACTTTGCCTTTTAAATACATGTGAATACATGGATCAGTACATAAAAATACACTGGTAAGCGACGAATTAACCCAACTCACCAAAATCAACACAAAAATCATATGAGCTAGTTATTATTATTAACTGGTCTTTTTAGTTGTTCTAGGTTATTTTTAATAATTCATAATAAGAAACATAAAATAATATAAAAATCACTATTGTAGTACTTTTTACTCATGACTGGCTATATATCCCTTCAACATACAAGGATTAGAATAATTTACATACACGCACATATTATATATATATATATATATATATATATATATATATATATATATATATATATAATTTTATGTCTATCTCTACTGTTAGGCTTGCAATAATATTATTATGACATGCAACCTAACTACATGATGGTCCATGAGTGGCTTTTCATAATAAGAAGTTAGAACATACAAGTTTATCTCTTTAACAGACATGACAACTCCCTGATTGCGAGGACGTGTGTCACGATCTGCACCCAGAATAAGGGCACGAGTATGTGAGCAACGCCCAGCCTACATCATAACGATAACGTAGAACGATGTCTCAGTCAACAATAATATTTAAACATCTCACACAATATATATATAAGGTACCTGTCAAGCCATCTCAACTCCAAATGGAGGAACAATATGATATATGATAAATGGTAAACAATACTCAATCACAATATAAAACTAAAGAAAGATGAAGGCACGATATGGAATAGAAGAAGAGAATAAAGAGTCACAATACATCACAAGTCCAAGTCTCATCACAACATAATAGTCTGGTCTCAACACAAGGTCTCAAATAATAATACATGCCATAAAAGTCTAGCCAGAACAAGTACAATATCATAATGGCTAGCTAAGTCTCCTTAGCTAGCACTAAATCCTCATGCGGCTCGCCATCTTGTGGTCCATAGTAGGTGGGACACATTTTCTCTAACCAATCATCTAAAAAATATATCCAGTCAGGATGGAGCAAAGTACAACCCAATAGCAATTCCAATTAATTGATAAAGACTATAAAATTATAAATAGTGATAAAATACTAGATAAGCAGGTAAAAGGAAACAGAGTATCACTAAAAGTGCAAGTAACTAAAGAGCAATGGAGAAACATAATGGATGAACAGATAAGTAAGTAAAAGTAGGCAGATCTATGTGAACTAGAAAATCTATCAATGTAAATATGCAACCAGCAGGAAATCGAGTAATCCAAAAAAGATAATATCTATACTAGTGTATTGAAATACCAAGTTGATATATGAATGGCTAGGAGATAATATCTGGCAAACCACACGTGTCGTGTGTGGCTGTTATTATTCCAGTAAAACCATGGGATATAAACGGTATATTCACACGTTACCTAGGTATTTTTTTGTCCGACTAGTAATCATGGATATAGTCCTGACACGAAGAATTTTAATAGTCCAAAAATATCAGTAGGCCAAAAATACATTAGTCAAATAATTTATTAGTCCAGAATAATCGACAGGCCTAATACCACGTATCTCAAGACAATGAATCTATACAATACCAATCCGTGTATCTAACGTGTCACAAAGCAGGAAGAACAATACTATAAAATAAGAATCATAAAAGATATCAAATAATGGAAACTATTAGAGAATGTACTCGCTTCTGGTCCTGAGCAAGAGATGTCAAACTGTGTCCGAAATGGTGTCTCACTGACCTATATATGAAATATCAAGTCACAATAGTGTTTTAGAATTATAAACATGCTAAGTCACAATAGTGTTTTAGAATTATAAACATGCTATACTAGCCTAATACTAGGTCTCCAAGTCAACACTAGGTCAAACTAGGTAGATACATTGATTCTAAGTTCAAACTAGCTTCTAAATGGCTAACAAGGCTAAACTAGTTGATACTAGATGATACTAGTCTATAACTAGGTTTCTAGGTCCATACCTTGAAGGTATTAGCTACACTAACTAATATTACTAAGTATCTATATATACTACTTAATATATATACTACGTATGATGATACACTATATGAACTTATATATATATACCAATATTAGTACCTTAGTTATATTATCTACAATAGCACTTATTGACACTAACCTATTAACTTAACCCCCCAATACCTCACTTCCTTCCATAAGCTAATACACACCCACACCCACACCCATATGCTCACACCTGGCACACTAGGTTCTCCTTCACTTCATATCTGATATACACTCAATGTTGCTGCTGCTATATGTGGTTTACCTGGCAGCTATTGCTGCTCTCTCTCTCTCTCTCTTCTCCTTACTTGAATACTTACCCACACACACAACAACACATCCAAGCAACACGCATTATAGCATTGTCTGTGCCCTACCCTTGCACTCCAATGTGTAATGTGTATCAGTGTATCTCACTGATACCTCACCTCTACCACAGTCCTACACAAACCAAGCCACACTAACATGTGCCACCAACTTAAAGTATTCTTCTAGGATACCCAAATCCCAAAGCAGCGAGTGCACTACCAGCATTCCAGAGTATCAGAGATCTTTAATTCATTAAGCATTTGAGTAGCAATGGGATACCTTAAGTCATGTTCAATATCAGGACATAGGCATATAAATATTTCTATTTCCAAGAGTATCATACTCAGTTCAATAACCATAAGTCAATGTACAACAAAATTACCCAGTAGTAGAGCCTCTCCACTTATTGATACACCCAGGTAATCAACCCGAGCCCCCTCGGCTCCTGCACAAGTCCTCCACTGCCTCCAAGCTGATGCCCTCCTAATGCATCTCCCTCAAAACTGTCGTTACCCTCAAACCATGTTATTGCTGCCCTTGCAACTAAAGTTGCAGTTGCTTACAACTGTTGCAACCTTATCCCCCAAACTAACTACAGGTGCAGCTGCAGTTATTCACTCCAATCTGAACAAACCCGAGCACCCATACCTCCTTCACATTACTTCACTACAACTGTTTACTCGAATTTTCTTCACTAACTGACCTATGTCACTGCCACTACTACTCAACAGTCTACTGCATTCTACAGTGAAGTGCACAAATGCTTTGTATTGACTACAACACAGGCCACCCCACACTCGAACTCCCCCTCTCTGGTTACATCATATACTAACACTCTAGTAATCATATATACTTATACCTATACATTGATACATATATATAACCACTCCTCTTTATCAAGCACCAAACTACTAAAACACATAGATACTAATGATGCACATTACCTCACACTCCTTGATCTGTCCCAATATACACTGATTTCCCCCTTTTTATTCCACTTATACGCACACAAAGATGCACTCACACAATGCATAAGCCTCATATGAGTTCCTCTTTTACACTCACTGCATACCCCCCTCACTTGGGTGCCATACAAGATCCTTTTCTCACTGTCATAGACCTCTCTTCCATCTCGCAGTCACTTCACATGGCCACAACCACTCACATTAAACCCTCAACATATATAGGTATATACACACATATATATATATTATGTGAATAACATACTCTAAATAGATACACATTATACTAGTTAATTCATCATACAACTTGAGTGCACAAGTCAAAATACTCATGTTACTTACCTAATGAAGTATGTGGACACGTAGCTAGTCACATAACCCCGATTTAAGTCTAATTAGATCTAATTGGTCTCATGACACACACTTGACGTGTCAATCTCGAAATTTCCCCTAATTGGACACAAAAACCTATGTATGATTTACAATACAAGTCATATGAACCTAGTTCTTAATCCTATGGTAGCCCTAAGCCAAGGGATGATTCCTAATAGTTAAATGCATGAATTATAGTCTAAATTAAGGGATGGATTCAGAATTTACCTATTAGGAGATGGATTCTCAATAAAATGCTCAATAGACACAATCCAAACACAAGCTCATTGCCAATTGCTCCTTCTCCAAGTACTCCTTACAATCCAAGCTCCAATATTCCTTAATTAATAAAAATAGAAGGGAATGAGAGTAAATTTGGGTGAATTTGGTGGAGGGATGAAGTGAATGGGGATGAACCAAATTGGGGATCTAGATGGAGTGAAATAAAATAAAGAAAAAGAATGAATCCTCCTATGTATGGCCGACCCCTAGTAACCCTTTCTCCAAGTAATTTACAATGACCAACATGCCCACATTAGCTAGTTATGATGTCAATTAGGGAGGGCTCTATTAGAAAGCTTCTAAACTATTGCAAATTAATATATTCTCCTTAATTAACTAAAGAATGAGTCTAGTTGGGCCTAGTCCAAAGTTGGGCTCAATGTTGTGATGACAAGTCTAATTTGGTTCACTAGTGTCAAGTCTAAATAATAGGCTAGTCCACTAACTATTAAATAAATAACACAAAAATAATTATTAATTATTAGCATAATATAATAAATATTAATTCACCAAAAATAATTATATGTAAAATGACTAAAATACTCTCATCTAGAAATATGGGGATGACAACGTGCAAACCTCAGGGTGTCTTATTCTCTCCCAGACCGACACGATCTCCAATATCCTAAAAATTGGTAGAGACTATACCTTGTGCACAAATTGTCCAATAGCAATGCATGATATTCACTTATATAAGATACAAATATTCAATTGCAATAATTAAACAACAAGTAAACATTTTTATCTTTTTTTAATCATAGAGCCTTAGCTTTGTTATTCCTTCCTTCCTTTCATATCATTTACTTACAAACAATATAAAAATTTCCTTATAGTTCTCTTTCTATAACATATGATAAGAAACATGTAATCATTCATTCTTTAGCAAAAAATAATAACAGTCTATAATTCTACAATACAAATTTTTTCTTTTAACTTATCTTTTGTTGTTAAGATATCATTGATCATAGGGATACTATTAAGTTATTGACTTAGTCTTTCTCTGATTTTGTCTTTGTAATTATCTCTAACCATGATTGTAGGATTCAGTTGTAACCTCATGAGTTAGTTTAGACAATCTCTGATTTTGTCTTTGTAATTATCTCTAACCATGATTGTAGGATTCAGTTGTAACCTCATTGATGTAAACTCTGCTATATAAAGGCTCATGCATCAAAATAAGAAATGCAACATTTTTCCATATTTATCATTTCTTCACATGGTATCAGAATAGCCTAAACCGATCCTACGCTATGTCTTCCGAAAATAACCAGATTACTCCTTCCGCTACTCAAATCTTGTTCACTGCTTCTGGTGGCGCCACGGCCAACCTTCAATTCCCGGCGCTAGCAGTCCGTCTCGATCGTTCCAATTACTCTCTATGGCGCGATACTATTCGCTCGGCTCTTGAGGCTTATGAGCTTGAGGGATTTCTTGTCGCTGGTGGTGCTCCTCCGCCGACTGTTTTATCGGCCGCAGATTCATCAACCACCACCAGCCCGAATCCTGACTTTGTTGCTTGGAAGCGCAAGGACCGATTGGTTCTTTTATGGCTGCGATCCACTCTCTCCACTCCTATGCTTGGTCACGTTGTTCGGGCTGCCACAACCGTGAAACTTTGGTCCATGTTAGAGCAGATGTTTCACTCCCAAACTCGTGCCAGGCAGATGCATTTAAAACAATAACTTCAATTGCTCTCTAAGGAAAACCTGTCTATCTTGGAATATGTTGAGAAGAAAAGGGCAATTTCTGATTCCTTCACTGAATGTCTCACCTCTGTATCGGATGAGGATTTTGTCTCTTTTATGCTATTTGACTTAGGGGCTGAATATAGTGCGTTCAAAACAGCACTGAGTATGCGGCTGGAACCGATTTCGTCGAATGAGCTGCTCGGCCTCCTTCTTCAGGAAGAACAACGCATACTTGACTCTTGCGCCGAATACAGTTTTTCGGTGGCCCATATTGCTCATCGTAGAGACGCGGCTGCAAGTCGACATTCCCCGTTGGACTCTGCCACGTCTGGCGACCACTCCCGCCCGGTGTGTCAACTCTGCGACAAGCAGGGTCATGAAGCACGGAATTGCCATCAACGACTTAACCTATCTGCCTTCCCTGTCACCAATCGCCGTGCCGCTGATCGCCTCCGCCAGTCCGCCAGCAAGCAGGCTCATGTGGCGTACACCGCCAGCCCGTCCGCCATCACCGACCCATGGGTGGTCGACTCTGGAGCGACGAATCACGTCACGGCTGACCTGTCCGGCCTCAACCTCCAGTCCGAGTACACTGGCAGTGACAGCCTTGTCGTCGCAAATGGTCAGTCCCTTCCCATTACGCATACAGGCAATCTTTCTCTCTCTGCTAAACATGTTGCTAAATCCCTTACCCTTAAAGATATTCTTGTTGTGTCTAAAGTATCTAAAAACCTTCTTAGTGTTCGTCAATTATGCCTCGATAACAATATTTTTGTGGAACTTCATGCTAATCATTGTTATGTTAAGGACCTTCAGGGCACGAGAATACTCAAGGGAATTGTTGAGAATGGCTTGTACCGACTTCCTGTTCGCTCACCCGCTCTCAGAGTTTTTATTGGTGAACGTGCCTCTATCTCTTGTTGGCATCATCGCTTTGCTCATCCGCATGAGTCCATCTTGCGTCGTCAATTAGTTACTTTTAATTTGCCTGTTTTTGCAAATAAATTATTGCCTTTGTGTAGTGCTTGTCAATTAGGCAAGAGTCAAAGACATTATCTACCCTTTTGTCATATTCCCTCTAAAAATCCTTTTGATTTAATATATTCAGATGTTTGGGGCCCTGCCTCTGTGTCTTCTTTAAATGGTAATCGCTATTTTGTCATTTTTATTGACGATTGCACCAAATTTGTTTGGGTTTATTTCTTGGCGGCTAAGTCTCAGATTTTGTCTGCCTTTACATCTTTCAAAACTATGGCTGAGACACAGTTTTCCTCCAAACTCAAAGCTTTTCAATCTGATTGGGGTGGGGAGTACCAAACTGTATCAACGTTTCTTGAAACTAATGGCATACTTCATCGTGTTTCTTGCCCTCACACTCCTGAACAAAATGGTGCTTCTGAAAGAAGGAATATGATTATCATTAAAAAAAGGTTGGCTCTTTTGGCACATTCCCATCTTCCTATGGAATTTTAGGAACATGCCTTTCATACCGTCATTTACTTGAATAATAGAACTATAACTCCTATTCTTCAGAATAAGTCCCCGTATGCATGCCTATATCAGCGTCAACCTGATTATCATTTTCTGAAATCCTTTGGTTGCTTGTGCTTTCCTTATCTTCGCCCTTACAACAGTAGCAAGTTGGAATTCTGTTCTGTGGCGTGCATCTTCTTAGGGTATAGTGCTAAACATAAAGGATATCTGCGCTATCACGTTTCTTCCTCTCGAACGTACATTGCTCGTCATGTTGTCTTTGATGAGTCTTCTTTTCCTTTTCCGGAGCATAATTCTCAGTCCGAACAGCTAGATTCGCCTTGTCCTGACCTCTCTTTTTTTCCGCTTCAAGAAGCTGCATTAACACCACTCTCGGTTGCATCTTCTCCTTCGGATTCTTCTCGACCGACTTCCATTCAGCCATCGTCTTCGTCTCCTTCCGACCTCACGCCACATTCCCCCACGGTGGTGCCACCTTCCCCACCACCGATCACTTCGCCGGTTATGCCATATCAACATGCTCCCTCGTATTTCCGCCCCTCCAAAACTTCGACCCACGGTATGGTCACTCGAGCCTCCACTAATTCTCTTAAACCTAAAGCCCACACTGCTACCAAACATCCTATTCCCTGTAATTCCTCTGATTTTGAACCCAAAACTTTCTTACAAGCCAAAAAGAACCCCAATTGGCAACATGCTATGCAACTAGAGTTTGATGCCTTAATTGCTAATGGGACTTGGGACTTGGGACTTGGTTCCTAGGCCCTCTTCTTCTAATATTGTTGGTTGTAAGTGGGTTTTCAGGATCAAGAAGAAACCAGATGGCTCTATTGACCGGTACAAGGCCCGTTTGGTTGCCAATGGATATAATCAAGAAGAGGGAGTTGAGTACTTCAACACATTCAGCCCGGTCATCAAGCCTACCACGATTCGGGTGGTATTGAGCATTGCTGTCACTCGTCATTGGCCTCTCCGTCAGGTTGACATTAATAATGCCTTCCTTAATGGTGATCTAGCATAAACTGTCTATATGGAGCAAGCACCGGGTTTCACTTCCCCTGATCGGCTGTCCTATGTCTGTCGCCTCAAAAAGGCACTTTATGGCCTCAAGCAAGCTCCGCGAGCATGGTTTCAGAAGCTCAACCAGGCTTTGCTTCGTCACGGGTTCCGGCAATGCATCTCAGATACCTCTCTTTTCATCAAACATTATGGCTCCGATGTTGTCTATGTGCTTGTTTATGTGGATGACCTCATTATCACCGGTTCCAACTCTTCCTTCATTGATGAGTTTGTCAAGTATCTCAACTCGGTTTTCTCTCTGAAGGATTTGGGTGATCTCAACTTTTTCTTGGGAATTGAAGTCCATCGTAATTCAGCTGGTCTTCTACTCTCCCAAAGAAAGTACATTTTGGACCTCCTTGATCGCAGCAAAATGATGGGCGCTAAACCCATAGCCTCGCCGGCTATTCCAGGTTCTCGGCTCATTTCGGGCGGTGATCCTTTCTCCGACGTCCATCTCTACCGCAGTATCGTAGGAGCTCTCCAATATGCCACCATCACCCGGCCTGAGATTTCCTACTCAGTCAATCGGGTCTGCCAGTTCATGCACCAACCGTCGGAACATCATTGGGCTGAGGTCAAACGAATCCTCCGCTACCTCAAGGGTTCACTCGATTTCGGCCTCTTTTTCCGTCCTGCTCGTGACACTCGGCTTGTTTGCTTTACTGATGCTGGCTGGGCTTCTGATCCCGAGGACTGCCACTCTAAACATGGGTTCTCGGTTTACTTTGGAGGCAATCTTGTGAGCTGGTCTTCTCGCAAACAGAATGTGGTTGCTCGCTCTAGCACTGAGGCTGAGTACATGGCTATTACCTTTGCCTCGGCTAAACTTATTTGGCTTCAACAGCTTCTCAAGGAAATGGCGGCACCATCTCCTGGTCCTCCCATTCTTCTTTGTGATAATCTCAGTGCCACTTTTCTTACTGCAAATCCGGTTTTTCACCAACGGTCCAAGCATATCAAAATCGACTATCACTTTGTCCGGGAACAAGTTCAGGCAGGTGCTCTGATTGTTAGGCATGTCAAATCTGCTGATCAGATAACGGATATTTTTACCAAAGCTGTTGCCTCCTCACGGTTTCAAAACTTACGGTCCAAGCTTCTCGTTCGTACTCGATCATGAGCTTGTGGGAGGGTATTAAGTTATTGACTTAGTCTTTCTCTGATTTTGTCTTTGTAATTATCTCTAACCATGATTGTAGGATTCAGTTGTAACCTCATGAGTTAGTTTAGACAATCTCTAATTTTGTCGTTATAATTATCTCTAACCATGATTGTAGGATTCAGTTATAACCTCATTGATGTAAACTCTGCTATATAAAGGCTCATGCATCAAAATAAGAAATATAACCTTTTTCCATATTTATCATTTCTTCACAGATACAATAATGGAATATAAAAGAGCTCTTTTGGTTAGGGCGTGAAGATAAAGATGCGAAAGAACAAAGACATTCACCAAAATGAAGTGATCCGAGAGAGAGGGTTTATACAATGATTACGTCTCACCTATGCGTCCATCAGAAATTACACAAACAGTTAATCATCATACTTCTTTATTTTCCTCCTCCTCCTCCTCCTCCTCCTCCTCCTCCTTTCTCTCTCTCTCTCTCTCTCAGGATTCAAAATAAATGTGAAAGTCGATAAAAGAGAACAATGAAACTAATCATCGAAGAGAACACGAAAACACATTCATCAAAACTAAGCATAAAAAATATACAATAAAATAATAAGAAAAATGTAGAAAGAATATCTTATATAGAGTTTCTTTGCCAAGTACGATTCATTACATTTTTGTACTGAAAGCCATCAAAGCCAATCCATGAATTGAAAATGGTCTTAATTACTAGTTTCGATCAATCGATACTGGCAAGGTTTCTCCAAGATGATTTATCTGACTGGCTCGGTCTAGCTTCCAGCCATACAACTCACCACTAGGAGCAGGGCACTACAACATAGCTCGAGGATCCACCGCTACTCCCACACGATGGTGAATACCAAGAGGATGATCACTGGGATCTTGAGTGGATTTCTTGTTTACCACTCCAATTATCATTTTGATTCTTTTGAGGCATTTAGCTGTTGGTCACATATTTATCCACCAAGAGCATGTTTTACGTCGTTTTGATAGTATAATTGTATATATTAGACTGTAGTTAATGATGTGATCATGTATGACTTGATACAATGTTAGCTTTTTATCTTGTATCCATAGCCTCATAATCATTTTGATATAACATCGGGTATGACATACTGTTTTATCTTATATGTTCTATATTTTTTTCTTGTTTGATTGATTGAGATATCATATGTTCTCTGAGACCATAGGAGATATATTATATGTCACGACCCGCACCCGAAATTTGGGTATGAGTCGTGGGTACGTCCAGCCTACGCCGCAGCATCGACGGTAGAACGCTGTCTAGGTCTCAACATATAATATATCCTGTCAATAATCTCAACTCCGTACGGAGGACAATGATAAATAATCCACAGTTCTATAATATACTCAATCACAAGCTATAAGAAATAATGGCACGATGAGAATAGAAAGGAGTTCTATTAAAAACCAACCATAATAAGTCCAACTCAAATCCTGGTCTAGATGACCTCACAAAGTCACAAAATAATAAATACAACTCAGTCTCAGTCTAAAACAATAAATGCAGAAAAAGTAATCTAAGTACAGGCAGGCAAGATCTCCTCTAGGATAGGCAACTCCTCTGGGATTTCTGGAGTGAAATCTCCCTCTAATCCTGGGCCGTAATGAGTGGGGCAAAAGTTCTCCAGGTCCTCTGAAAATGTTATCAAGTCAGGATTGGAGCGAAGCACAAGCACTAACAGCAGTTTCATTAAATTGACAAAGACTATAAACAGTGTAAGAAATACAAGATGAAAGTATATGCTGAAAATGAGAAGTACAGGAGAATTAAAATAGGCAATAGAGCATCTAGCAATGAACAATAAACAGTGAATGCTAGAACAAGTGAATCGGAATAAAGAATAAACCTCTAGCTAAGTGTTTGAAATATCAGTTTATTATGTGATCGACTTGGGACTAGATCAGGCTGGTTATATATGATTAGCTATGATTCTTGTAGGTCAAGCTAACCATATGGTTAGCTATGATGCATGATAATGGTCAGGCTAATCATATATAACAGCTATGAAGCATGATAATGGCCAGGCCGCACCCGACGTGAGAAGTGGGGTGAGCTATGATGCATGATAAGTTTGGATATGATCACATAATCTACTAATAGTTCCCGATCCCCAGCTAGCGCGATGGATTCCAATCACGACTCCTCATGATAGGGATCTATGGTGCTAACCCGTGTATCCATAGTGTCAGAATCAAGTATGTAATACACTACAATTTATAGAAGTAATCAACAAAACGAAAACTGTCAGAGAATGTACTCGCCTGTGGTCCTGAGCAAAATGTGCGGATCGATGTCCAAAGGGGATCACAATGACCTATATAAATGAAATATAAGTGTTAAATGGTGGTGTGGAAAGATAATTATAAATAATAACTAGGATGATGTTTCTAAGCTATTTTTAGGTCTACTAGTCAACCTTAGTCTTATTCTTATCTAATTGACCATACTAAGGATACCTAGCTTATACTAGTTGATAACTTAACTAGTAACTTAATACCTAATACCTATTTGGTATCTAACCTTACCAACTATACATGATACCAATTAACCAATACCAAATACTAATGATAGGCTCACTGATATTGTCACTGATACCATAATTTCCTACACTACCACACACATATACACAGGAACACACCCTAGAATCAACACTGATACACATTGAGGTATTAATTTGCACAGTTTCACACTGCTCACAGAATTCTCATTACACAGTCACACACTAGAATGCACATAGGACTCACTGACCTGGGGATTTATGGGACATACACACACAGAATTCACACTGGCACATACACAAGTTAAACTCTCACCTAACTGATACACCTAATTCACAGACACTGATTACTGAACCTGGAATTTCCACTCACTCACTCACACACACTGTTCTGAGATACACATAGGTTGCATATACCTATGTACACACACTCAGGTACTGCACCTAATACACAGAGATACACTGGTTCACTTAGTTAGGAAACTCACTGATGCACACACAGAATTACACACTGTTTTAACACTGATACCAAAAACCCAAATGCCAAACACACACTGAACAGGAACCTCCCTGCACAGAAGTTACACACACAGACACAAGTTTACTAATGCACACAAGCATCTAACACATAGGTAATGATGCTCCATTGGCACAGACCAATGTTCTACTGACTCTGCCCCCTTCTCATACCCACTGCATAATGAATACACTAGAATCTACACAGGCATGCTCACAGTGGATACACTAGGTTCTATGATACACACACACAAGTAATATCTGACTGATACACACCTAGGACCTAACACACAGGCACACAGGTATCTAACACTGATACACTCACACCCTAATTTACACACACAGCACTACACACTGACACAAAAATCTTCCCAAACCCGACTCTACACAGAACCTTATCCCTTGTCCCTACTGTCGATACACACAGTTCTCCCAACCCGAATGCACAGGAAAAACCTACTGCACCAAACTATTTACACAATGCAAATATATATATAAATATAGATAGGTATATCAAAATATGCAGAAATTAGAATACCTAGATAATCAAACCCTTAACCATCATTTCATCAAACACAAAAAGTACAGAAAAATGGTTTTACATAAGAACCCATGAATCCTCAAGTCAAAGCCCTAAAAATCGAGTTCACCCTACATATATGAGATGAAATCTGCCTACATGTAAACCCCTAGGGTTAGGGTTCACGAAAATTGGGGGAAACCAATGTAGGTCACCCAAAACCCTAATTTAAGGCCCTAACTCGAAATCTAAACAATAGGGGGTTTTCCTAATGGCCAACAACAAGGAAAAACAGGATATAATTGAATAAAAATAGAGTTTTACCTATAGAGATAGTTTCTCCAATGGAAGTTCTTCTTCCCCAAGGTTCCTTGACCCAAGTTCCTTGCTTCCCTTGCTTTGGAGGAGGAAGATGGAATCCTAGGGTTTTAAATTCCGAATTTGGGGTGGGGGAAATGGCTTTCTTGATGGAGGCTAGGGTTTCTTTCTTCATGAAGGAGAAAAGAGTTGTGGGTGGCTCCCTTTTTATATTAAACTAGGTTAGGGTTTCTAATGCATAGTTTTAGGTTGAACCCCCCCCCCCTGTTAGGTCATGAAGAACTCAATTAATTCAGGTTTAGTCATTCTAGGGTTTGAGGTCCAAACCTAAAATTTGAATTCTAGGGTTTCTCTAGAATTAGGTTTACAAATTAGGGTTCACTCATTAGGGTTTGTCCTAACGAGTTCTAGGGTTTGACCTAAACCAAACATCACTAACAATATATAAATAGTTTATAAAACTCAGAAAATTAATTTAAATACATAATTATTCAAAATAGTGAAATTACATAAATGTCCTTATTTGGAATTATGGTAGTGACAAGTCTACCCTCCTAAAAGAAATTTCGTCCTCGAAATTGGACTGAACTAGAATAAGAATGAATTCAGAAAAGGAAATATACCTTAAGTCTAGAAGAGATACGGGTATTGCTCGCGCATTTCGTCCTCTCTCTCCCAAGTTGACTCTCCTGGAGAGTGATGTCTCCATGCAACACGAACCAAAGGAATAGTTTGGTTCCGTAACACCTTCTCTCTGCGGTCCAAGATCTCTACGGGCTGCTCGGGGTAGCTGAGCGTCGGACCAACCTCAATCTCCGAGTGATCAAGTACGTGACTAGGGTCTGCCACGTACCGTCTCAGCTGCGACACGTGGAACACATCATGCACTCCCTCTAATGCAGGCGGCAAGTCTAGTCTATATGCCACTGCACCTACCCTCGCAAGAATACCGAAGGGTCCGATGTAGCGTGGGCTAAGCTTTCCGCCTCCAGCAAAACAAATCGTGCCACGCGTCGGAGAAATCCATAGGAATACTAGATCGCCCACCTGAAATTCAAGGGGTCTACGGTGGCTGTTGACCCAATGCCGCTGTCTGTCCTGCGCCACTCGCAGTCTGTCTCTGATGAGTTTCACTTTTTCTGCTGCATCCACGACCATTTCTGGTCCTAGCAAGGCTCTCTCTCCAACGTCGTCCCAAGATAACGGTGTACGACACCTCCGTCCATAAAGAGCCTCAAATGGTGACATCTCGATGCTGGCCTGGTAGCTGTTATTGTAAGCGAACTCTACCAGATGCAGATGATCCTCCCAAGAACCTCCGAGATCTAGAACGCAAGTGCGTAGCATATCCTCGAGAGTCTGAATAGTCCTTTCAGACTGCCCGTCTGTCTGGGGGTGATATGCGGTACTGAACTTGAGCTGAGTGCCCAAGCTAGCCTGCAGACTCCTCCAGAAGTGGGAAGTGAAACGACTATCCCGATCTGAGACGATGCTCACCGGAACTCCATGAAGCCTAACAATCTGTCGTACGTACATCTCTGCTAGCCTCTCTGTCAACGTGCCCACCTTGAAAGGTAAGAAATGGGCTAATTTGGTCAACCTGTCCACGATGACCCAAATTGTGTCCTTCCCTCCTGGAGAACGTGGAAGCCCTGAAACGAAATCCATGGTCACGTGCTCCCATTTCCATTATGGAATCGGTAAAGGTTGAAGCAACCCACCTGGCCTCTGCTGGTCCGCCTTTACCTGCTGGCACACTAGACACCTAGATACGAAGTGTGCTACTTCGCGCTTCATTCCATACCACCATACGTGCTCCCTCAAGTCTCGATACATCTTGTTGGCACCGGGATGCATCGAGTACTGAGAGCGGTGTGCCTCCTGCAAAACCTTCTCGCGCAGCTCCCCGCTCGGCACACACATCCTCGTGCCATGCCGTAAAGAACCATCATCCGCGATAGTAAAATCGTCTGACAATCCTATCTGAACTTGTGCCCTGATACTCCTCAGAGCCTCATCATCGTACTGTGCAGCTCTGATCCTGTCCATTAGCTCGGACTGTATCTGCAATCCCCACATCTGAATCTCAGTACCGGGAACTAACACCTCAATCTCTAAGCTTTCCAGATCAGCCAACAAATACCTATCTGTCGTCAAGTACATAGCCATCGGATACCTGCTCAAGGCATCGGCGACTACGTTGGCCTTCCCTGGGTGGTACTGCAATGAGATGTCGAAGTCCTTCATCAACTCCAACCACCTCCTCTGCCTCATGTTCAGCTCCTTCTGTGTGAACACGTACTTCAAGCTCTTATGGTCTGTGAAGATCTTCACACGCTCTCCGTACAGGTAATGTTTCCACAGCTTTAGAGCGAAGATAACTGCTGCCAACTCCAAATCGTGGGTGGGGTAGTTCTTTTCATGAGGGCGTAACTGCCTGGAAGCATAGGCAATTACCTTCCCGTGCTGCTGAAGAACACATCCCAGACCCTTCCCTGAAGTATCACTGTAGATGGTGAAACCACCTGTCCCTGCTGGCAACGTCAAAACTGGAGCTGTTGTCAACCTCTTCTTCAGCTCATCAAATGCGGCCTGGCAATCCTCCGTCCAGACAAAATCCACATCATTCCTAGTCAGCCTGGTCATCGGCGCTGCAATCCTGGAGAAGTCTTGTACAAACCTCCTATAGTATCCTGCTAGCCCGAGAAAACTCCTGATCTCAGCTACCGAATTGGGGGTAGCCCACGACTCCACTGCCTCGATCTTCTGTGGGTTAACCGAGATTCTGTCACCCGATACCACATGCCCAAGAAATTTGACCTTGTCAAGGAAGAATTCACACTTAGAGAGTTTTCCGTACAGCTTCTCCCTCCTGAGAGTCTCTAAGACCAACCTCAGGTGCTCTTCGTGCTCCTCCGGAGTCTTGGAATACACAAGAATATCGTCGATAAACACCACCACAAACTTGTCAAGGTACTGGTGGAACACCTTGTTCATCAGGTTCATGAATACTGCCGGTGCATTGGTTAAACCAAATGGCATCACCATGAACTCAAACTGGCCGTATCTGGTCCGAAAAGCTGTCTTCGGCGTGTCCTCTCTCTTTACCTTCACCTGGTGCCTGACCTCAAATCTATCTTCGAAAATACCTTCGCCCCGCTCAACTGATCGAAAAGATCATCTATCCTCGGCAGCGGGTATTTGTTCTTGATAGTGAGGTTGTTCAAAGCTCTATAATCAATGCACATGCGCACCGTGCCGTCCTTCTTCGGTACGAACAATACTGGAGCTCCCCATGGTGATAAACTGGATTTGATGAAGCCTTTGTCCTGCAGCTCCTCAACTTGCTTCTTCAGTTCTGCCAGCTCGCTGTTGTTGACTCTATAGACATGTTGTGAAATAGGCTCCGCTCCTGGAACCAAGTCTATAGAGAATTCAACATCTATGTCTGGCGGCAAGCCTGGCAACTCCTCTGGAAATACATCCAGGAACTCCGCTATCAGAGGATGTGGCAACTCCTCTTCTTGCGCCCTGGCTCCGCAAAATATGCTCTTCCTCTGTTCCGCTGCTACTCTGACGACCTCAAACTCCGGCTCTCCTGGTGGTCTAAATAATACTCTGCCTCTAAAACAATCTATGGTAGCATGATGCCTACTCAACCAGTCTATTCCGAGTACAATATCGTACCCCGAAAGTGGCATGACGAGTAAGCTCACGCTCAACTCTCGGCCTCCTACTGACACTCTCCGGTCCTTGCAGTGATCACGAACTAGGATAATACCTCCACCAGTCATGATCTTACAAGTCCTAGCTAATGGTTCTGTGTCTAAATGATGTCGAAGTGCATAAGATACAGACACAAAACTATGGGAAGCGCCAGAGTCGAATAAGGTAAATGCGGGAATACAATCGAGAAGAACCGAACCTGTGATCAAGTCTCCTGCTGGCTCGATCTCCTCGACTGCCATGGCGTACGCTCGCCCCTGGGGTGCACCTCTCTGCTGCTGATGCTGGACGAACCTCTGATGTTGCGGTGGAAGTGGTCCCCTCTGTTGTTGGCCTCCTGGTACGGCAGGTACCCTGTCTGGTCCTCTCTGGGCGGCTGCTCCACCCTGACCTGGACGAATGGTAGGGCAATCCCTCAGCTGGTGTGTCGTCGATCCGCAGTACAAACATGAGCCCAACCTCTTCCTGCAGATCTCTCTGGTGTATCCTGTCTTCCCGCAGTACGCACACTGGATGGCGGGCTGAGTCTGCCTCTGCTGCTGTTGCTGGACCTGCCCTCGGGCTGGTGCCTGGTGCTGCTGGTGCTGCTGCTGATAGGGCCTTTGCTGCTGTTGATAGTGTGGACGCTTGCCTGGTCCCGCACTACTGTTTGCTCCTCCGGAAACATCGCATCCCCTCTTGGGCCTGAGGTCCAAGTCGTCCTCGGCTATCTGGGCATCCATCAATATGCCCTCGAAAGTGGCGGTGCGACGTCCCGACGTGCGAGACTTGATCTCCCTTGCTAGCCCCTTTCTGAACTTCCGGGCCCTGTCCCCCGAATCTCTAATCATCGATGGCGCGAAGCGGCTCAGACGGCAAAACTCCGCGGCATACTCATCGACGGACGAGCTCCCCTGGACTAAGTCATGGAACTGACTCTCCAAGGCTCCCAAGGCAACGTCAGGAAAGAATTTCTCCTTGAAGAGCTCCCTGAAAGCCTCCTAAGTGAGTCCCCTGCGCAAGAGTCTCGGCTCCGTGCGAAACCATGTCAGGGCAATATCGAACATCTGGCTGCCGGCGGCCTCGATCTGGAGGGCCTCTGGAAGCTGCGCCAAGCGCAAGTTCCTCTCGATGTCCTCTAGCCAATCATCGGCGTAGAGTATCCCTTCTGTCCCCTTGAACTCCCGAGGCATCATCCTCTTGAAATCCACAATGGTGCCCGGCCTCTGATGTTGCTGACCAGGATGCTGCTGCTGCTGAGTGACCCTCTCCACAGCCTGGAGAGCCACTTGATGAGCATTCTCCATGTTCACCCTCATCATCTCTGTCTGGGCCTGGTATGCCTCAGCCTGCACCCTCTGGGCCTCTGCCGACGTCCTCTGGGCATCGACCATGCCCTGAATCAAAGCGAACATCTGTGCCCCATCGACGGGCACACCTCCTGGATACTGAACTGGTGGTGGTGGTGGTGGCTCCGTCGTAGCTACGGGGACCCTCTGAACAGGTGGTGGAGGACCCCCGAATGCTGCAGACACTCCCACATGTACTGGAGATGTAGGAGGTGCTGCGGATGTCTGTCCGGCAGGGCGAGAGGTGGCAGATCTCTCTGAATCTGCTGCTCCGAGTCTCTGGGACCTCCTCGGCGGCATCCTGAAGACAGATCGAAGGATTTAATTAAGGCAATAGATACGATATCATCAAGGAAGGACAGTAATTTCTAAAGGAAAATCATTAAGAGTAGTATCATAAGAATCAGAATTCCCTAATTGTGATTGAGCATATCCTCGACCTAATTCTTATTCCTAAAACAGGCTCGTAGTAGTACAACTAAGTTGTCGCACTACCACGACATCGCACAACTTGTGAAGCTGGACCTGCATGGGCCACCACTAAAAACGTGTCACGACCCGCACCCAAAATTTGGGCATGAGTCGTGGGTACGTCCAGCCTACGCCGCAGCATCGGCGGTAGAACGCTGTCTAGGTCTCAACATATAATATATCCTGTCAATAATCTCAACTCCGTACGGAGGACAATGATAAATAATCCACAGTTCTATAATATACTCAATCACAAGTTATAAGAAATAATGGCACGATGAGAATAGAAAGGAGTTCTATTAAAAACCAACCATAATAAGTCCAACTCAAATCCTGGTCTAGATGACCTCACAAAGTCACAAAATAATAAATACAACTCAGTCTCAGTCTAAAACAATAAATGCAGAAAAAGTAATCTAAGTACAGGCAGGCAAGATCTCCTCTAGGATAGGCAACTCCTCTGGGATTTCTAGAGTGAAATCTCCCTCTAATCCTGGGCCGTAATAAGTGGGGCAAAAGTTCTCCAGGTCCTCTGAAAATGTTATCCAGTCAGGATTGGAGCGAAGCACAAGCACTAACAGCAGTTTCATTAAATTGACAAAGACTATAAACAGTGTAAGAAATACAAGATGAAAGTATATGCTGAAAATAAGAAGTACAGGAGAATTGAAATAGGCAATAGAGCATCTAGCAATGAACAATAAACAGTGAATGCTAGAACAAGTGAATCGGAATAAAGAATAAACCTCTAGCTAAGTGTTTGAAATATCAGTTTATTATGTGATCGGCTTGGGACTAGATCAGGCTGGTTATATATGATTAGCTATGATTCTTGTAGGTCAGGCTAACCATATGGTTAGCTATGATGCATGATAATGGTCAGGCTAATCATATATAACAGCTATGAAGCATGATAATGGTCAGGCCGCACCCGACGTGAGAAGTGGGGTGAGCTATGATGCATGATAAGTTTGGATATGATCACATAATCTACTAATAGTTCTCCATCCCCAGCTAGCACGATGGATTCCAATCACGACTCCTCATGATAGGGATCTATGGTGCTAACCCGTGTATCCATAGTGTCGGAATCAAGTATGTAATACACTACAATTTATAGAAGTAATCAACAAAACAAAAACTGTCAGAGAATATACTCGCCTGTTGTCCTGAGCAAAATGTGCGGATCGATGTCCAAAGGGGATCACAATGACCTATATAAATGAAATATAAGTGTTAAATGGTGGTGTGGAAAGATAATTATAAATAATAACTAGGATGATGTTTCTAAGCTATTTCTAGGTCTATTAGTCAACCTTAGTCTTATTCTTATCTAATTGACCATACTAAGGATACCTAGCTTATACTAGTTGATAACTTAACTAGTAACTTAATACCTAATACCTATTTGGTATCTAACCTTACCAACTATACATGATACCAATTAACCAATACCAAATACTAATGATAGGTTCACTGATATTGTCACTGATACCATAATTTCCTACACTACCACACACATATACACAGGAACACACCCTAGAATCAACACTGATACACACTGAGGTATTAATTTGCACAGTTTCACACTGCTCACAGAATTCTTATTACACAGTCACACACTAGAATGCACATAGGACTCACTGACCTGGGGATTTATGGGACACACACACACATAATTCACACTGGCACATACACAAGTTAAACTCTCACCTAACTGATACACCTAATTCACAGACACTGATTACTGAACCTGGAATTTCCACTCACTCACACACACACACTATTCTGAGACACACATAGGTTGCATACACCTATGTACACACACTCAGGTACTGCACCTAATACACAGAGATACACTGGTTCACTTAGTTAGGAAACTCACTGATGCACACATAGAATTACACACTGTTTTAACACTGATACCAAAAATCCAAATGCCAAACACACACTGAACAGGAACCTCCCTGCACAGAAGTTACACACACAGACACAAGTTTACTGATGCACACAGGCATCTAACACATAGGTAATGATGCTCCATTGGCACAGACCAATGTTCTACTGACTCTGCCCCCTTCTCATACCCACTGCATAATGAATACACTAGAATCTACACAGGCATGCTCATACTGGATACACTAGGTTCTATGATACACACACACAAGTAATATCTGACTGATACACACCTAGGACCTAACACACAGGCACACAGGTATCTAACACTGATACACTCACACCCTAATTTACACACACAACACTACACACTGACACAAAAATCTCCCCAAACCCGACTCTACACAGAACCTTATCCTTTGTCCCTACTGTCGATACACACAGTTCTCCCAACCCGAATGCACAGGAAAAACCTACTGCACCCAACTATTTACACAATGCAAATATATATATAAATATAGATAGGTATATCAAAATATGCAGAAATTAGAATACCTAGATAATCAAACCCTTAACCATCATTTCATCAAACACAAGAAGTACAAAAAAATGGTTTTACATAAGAACCCATGAATCCTCAAGTCAAAGCCCTAAAAATCGAGTTCACCCTACATATATGAGATAAAATCTTCCTACATGTAAACCCCTAGGTTTAGGGTTCACGAAAATTGGGGGAAACCAATGTAGGTCACCCAAAACCCTAATTCAAGGCCCTAACTCGAAATCTAAACAATAGGGGGTTTTCCTAATGGCCAACAACAAGGAAAAACATGATATAATTGAATAAAAATAGAGTTTTACCTATAGAGATGGTTTCTCCAATGGAAGTTCTTCTTCCCCAAGGTTCCTTGACCCAAGTTCCTTGCTTCCCTTGCTTTGGAGGAGGAAGATGAAATCCTAGGGTTTTAAATTCCGAATTTGGGGTGGGGGAAATGGCTTTCTTGATGGAGGCTAGGGTTTCTTTCTTCATGAAGGAGAAAAGAGTTGTGGGTGGCTCCCTTTTTATATTAAACTAGGTTAGGGTTTCTAATGCATAGTTTTAGGTTGAACCCCCCCCCCTGTTAGGTCATGAAGAACTCAATTAATTCAGGTTTAGTCATTCTAGGGTTTGAGGTCCAAACCTAAAATTTGAATTCTAGGGTTTCTCTAGAATTAGGTTTACAAATTAGGGTTCACTCATTAGGGTTTGTCCTAACGACTTCTAGGGTTTGACCTAAACCAAACATTACTAACAATATATAAATAGTTTATAAAACTCAGCAAATTAATTTAAATACATAATTATTCAAAATAGTGAAATTACATAAATGCCCTTATTTGGAATTGTGGTAGTGACATTATATACTCTCGTTGTCTAGGTACAACCATGACCGTATTACGAGATATTTACGTATACCGTAGTCCATAACTGACCGAGCCATATCTCCCTTCTCCGTATTCCACTATTGGAACGTGACATATATATATTTTAATTAATTGAAATAATACTATTTTAAATTACTATATTTTTTATAATGTAAACAATTAGCTTAATATTATGTATTTAATATAGATTATTTGTATTAATGAATATTTTTATTTTTCTTAACTGATTACAATCACAACCATATATATTTTTAATCATCGTATTTTTTTCAAAATCACTCTATCGTACCCTACTTTTAAAATTCTTTTTGACTTACTTTAAATATGTATTTTTTTTAATTTGGGCCCAATTTTAAGTATGATGGAAATCAACAAAGACACGTATGCCCTTAATTACCCTGAACTTTTTTTTATATATAATACTAGTCATCCTCAAGTACGATGCACGTACCAAAAGAAAAAAAATCTCTATATTATTAAAAAATTAGATAAAATTTAAATTATATGAAAATAATTTAAATATATTTTTTTAACATTTTTAATTAAATTTTGTTATAGATATATTTATAGAACTTTGAATATATGTTTAGATAATACCATTTAGTTAGTTTCAATATGATTTGAATATTGAATATATTTTAATTTAGATTTGTTATAGATATGTTTATAGGATTTTTAGATATATGTTTAGGTAGTCAGAAGGAGTTTAATATATTTTTGAAGTGAGGGATATACTAGGGTGATAGTTAAAAGGATTTTAAAAAAAATTCTTAACTAGGTGAGCATATACATTTTCATTTTTACTCTTATGATGCGGCTTGGAAACGGCTCAAAAATGTGTCGTCCAAGCCGTATGTATATCCTCCACTTAATACTTTTTTTTGAAAATATGTCTGATCGCGTATGTACCTCCTCACGTAGTTAAAAATAAAAATAAAAATAAAATTTTAAATTTAAATTTAATTTAAATCCTTCTAAGAGAATTCACAGTGGTAACCCTTGTTAGCAATTCAACAAACGAAAAAAATTTGGGACCACAAAAGTACGAGTATAAATAGGCACAATACAAGTAAAATGCGTAAAAAAAAAAAGGTCAAATATTCGTTAAACAAGAAACATTCGGAATAGATTTAATTCGTATTTAGTACATTTTATATGAACATATTATGCACTAAAAATTTGACATATATTTTCTTTTAAATTCCTAATAATCAAGCAAACAACTCATTAAACACAAATTCATATCTCCATATTTCTACCAATCTCACAAAATGATCATTGATGCAGCATTGAATTTTTTTTCTTGGTTAATTAAATATGTTGTATGTGAGATTTTTTTTGTGTATAGACATTTTTTTTGTAAATTATGCCAGGCTGGTTAAAAGCAGCAAGGCTGCAACAGTTAATGAAAGACTGTTGGGTTTCTTTCTTGATTAATTAAATATGTTGCACTGTTAGCCCCATTTTTTTGAGCCAATTTTTTTAATTGTCCATACGAAAAATTTCGTACGGAATGCCTTTAAAACATCACACCCTTAAAATTTGTATATTAGTTCGAACCTTTCAAAAGTACGTAAGTATTGGTATACAAAAATTTGCATATTATACGCGTTTTATTCGGATGATTACTAATAAGGGTGGTGACACTCCAAACACATACTCCAAATTATTAAAAATTGTATAAATTATTACTTTTGGAGTGTCCTCGTGATATTGGCACACAATGATACACTCCAAATAAATACTCCAAATTAATTTTATCTTTTTTCTCCCTCTTTTTTCTCTTTATTTTTCTTCCCTTTTGGTAAGATTTTCTCTCTATTTTTCTTCTTTATTTTTCTTTCATGTTTAGTTACTTTTGGTGGCATAACAATTAATATAGAGGAGTTATGACACGCTCTAAATCTGGAGTGTCTCGTAGCTTTCTAACAATTTTCAAGTATGCACTAGTGTCCATTGCAACCTTCAAGTGCTACAAAATTTGACTAGAGTCAAAATGTAGCACTTGAAATATCCCACTACCTTAACATATATAAATCCTAAAATTTATTCAGTATTCAAATAATATTTAAACTTAGTACATGGTATTATCTAAGTAAGTATATATCCAAAATTGTAAAAATATATCTATAACAAATCCTAATAAATATATATTCAAATAATATTTAAAATAATTTTAAATGTTATCTAATTTTTATTATCAATATAATAGTTTTTTTCTTGTTTGTACGTACACCGTATGTGAACACGACTAGTTCTTTATAAAGATGCTTGAAAACGGTTCAAAATGAAACGTTTAAGCCATATGTATATCCTCATGTTATTAAATTTTTTTTTTTTTTAGCTAATTGTTTAGCTATATAGTATTATCTAATTTGAACCGTTTAAGCCGTATACGTAAATAAAAATAAATTCTAGCTAATTGTTTAACTATCTCATATCATCTAATTATAATAAATTATCTATAACAAATTATAATTTAAATTATTTTTAACATTTTTGTTTTTTTTATGTGATGCACGTTGTACATTTTGAGCCGTTTTTGACCTCTTTAACTCAAATCAAAATAAAAGGCTCTTGATAAATGGCACTACAAAAATGACTCAGGACAGTCCAAAATTTTATCATTGATAATTACAAGTTTGCCACTCCCAAAATTACTCATCAGAATGTCCACTTCCAGTTAATTTTTTTATAATCAGGACTGCCAAAATTTTGACAGTCCTACAATTGGTAGAACTGTCAAATTTTGACAGTCCTAAAAAAAATATGTTAATTTTTTAGGACTGTCAAAATTTTGACAATCCGGAGGGGAGGACTACGCGAGGTGACAAGAGGACAAGGCTGCGTGGAGGCCGGAATGGGGGGGGACGAGGTGGAGGAGCGGGAGGAGGAGGAGGAGGAGGCGACGGCGGGAGGCGGGGGAGGAGGCGGAGGAGCGGGCGCGGGGGCGGCGGCGAGGCGTAGGTGAACGCGCTCGCCTCCGAAGCTACTGCCGCTTCTGCTGTTGTTACCGCCGCCGCCACCGTTGCCGGCGCGAGGCGCAGCCGCAGTCCCCCGCGAGCGCGTGCCTCCGCCGCGCCAAGCCTCCCGCACCCTGCTTCTGCTTCTTCTTCTTCTTTTTCGTGACGGAGCCAACGGAAAGGTGCTTGAGGTGCGGCTCGACGGCGGCAATGCGGTCGATGGCGAGGTCGACGACGCGAAGAGACGAAAAATCGCGAGAGAAGGGAGGAGGAGAGGCCGGAGGGGGTTGGGGGTGGGGGACGAGCAAGAGGAGGGAGGTGAAGAGGGTAGACAGCCCCAGTAAATTTTGGACTAATCTGAATAATTTTTTTTTTCTAACTGGACTAAACTAGTCCCGAGTTATTTTTGTAGTGCCTCCAATAAAAACCCTAGACTCCTGACTAACCAGTCACTCAAACCGGAGGAAAGAAAAGGATGCAGAGACTGAAATCACTTCGGCATTCCGTCACCACCGCCAGCCTCCGCTTCTCTCCTCAGTGGCGGAGGAGCTTGTTAACGTCGGTCGCCGACAGCACCGCCGCCACTCGAGAAGGAGAAGACATTCAAAACCAAGTGAGCTTTTCCTCTTCTTTTTTCTTTCCCACCATACCCATTTCCCTCATTCTCCGCTGATCCATCCATGCCCACCAGGTGCTCGTCGAGGGGAGATCGTGCTCTCGCGCCGCTGTGCTCAACAGGCCCGCCGCTCTCAACGCCCTCACGACAAACATGGTGCGTTCCCCCTCTCCCTTTCTTTCTGCATATGAGGTGTTCGACTATTTGCTTGTATCGTTTTTTTTCTTCTTCTTCTTCAGGGGCTTCGGTTGAAGAAGCTGTACGAGTCCTGGGAGGACAATTCGGACATCGGGTTCGTCATGATGAAGGTATGCATGTCCCTCTTTTTTTTCGGTTGAAGGATGATTTTGCTGTTGTCGTAAATGTCGTGTTGGGATCTCTGCAGGGCAGCGGCAGAGCCTTCTGTGCCGGCGGAGATGTCGTCACTCTCTACCGACTGATCGAGCAAGGTCGGGAATATGGGTTTTTTTTTCTTTCAATAGACTAAGTCCAAGGCGACCTTCGTATCTTTTAGGATCCATTCTTCAACTACGGTCAATTTTATCTGTACTTGATGCATAGATTAGTATGATGCTGGTAATATGTTTCAGTAAAAGAAACGAAAAATCTTACTTGCAGTTATCTGATATTTCCAAGCAAATGACCCATGGCACGAGTGACGAACATTACCTTTTCAATTATGTTTTCTTGTGGATTTGGTATTGAGACTAACCAACTGTAATTTTGTGCAGGGAAAGTGGAAGATTGCAAGGATTTTTTCAGGAACTTGTACATGTTTATTTACATTCTAGGCACATACTTGAAGCCACATGTGAGTTCTTTTAAAAACTTCCAATATATTACAAAATTCATGCTTTAGTTTTATACCTTTAACATCTATACCTTGAAGGTGGTAATGAGTTAAATTGAGATACAGTTTTGGGTCAGCTTACGTATTCACACCAAGATGGATCATTTCTTAGATTACCTGTTGAGGATTCATAGGCACTGATCACGATGTGATGACTTGACTTTGAGTTATGTGTTTACTTTATTAATGTCTCGATATACTCAAAATTCAGCATATACTGTTTATATTTGATATGGTAAGAAATGAGTATCATTCAATATGTATAAGATTAATAGATTACTGAAGATGATTCCAAGGGAGAAAGGATATTAACATATTTGTGACATGACAAGAGTCACAAGGCTAATGGGAACCGTTGATGGAACGATGATGCTGATGATCTGAATCAAGCAAACATATGCAAGAATCCTAGACTTGAAGCTAGATGAATGAAACTAATGTGATGTGTAACAAATATATTTGTAGATGCAATCCTAGATAATGATGCAATATCAAGCAGAATATCCTCGTAAATCAAGCAATGAATCAGTGTATCTCATAAGTCTAACAATAGACAACCTAGAATGTATCCGAAGTTTGCAATTGAAACAAGAGTGAACATAGGGTTATACTAGAGGATTGCGTCATGTGTAGGGATACATTGATTTCTCGGTTAGTTGTCAGTTTGTTAAGTCTAATTTATTGGGATAATAATCTTAGATGGTTAGCATTATCCTTACTTGCTAATTTTTAGGATAATGGTCGCGTTTTATTTTGTATCGATGCAAAGTGTTTGTACTTTTTTATATAGAGCATCAAAAGAAATTAATAAAACTCCTCTTTGCTTCTAACTTCTTGTTCCTTTTCCCTTTTTGTCTAAAACTCCTCTAAGTTTCTTCTCTTATGTGGAGGAGGAGAGAATGGTGGTGGAAAGTAGGGTTGCTGCTTAAGAAAGTAACTTTGTAGGATGTTAGCATCTTCTGATCAGAGGGATATTACTATACATGTCTCTATAATGTATATGTTTCCCAATTTAGGTATTGCATCGAAATAGGCCAGAGGAAAGAAAGCTTCAGTATGTGCTAATATTTGCTGTCTTGGCTGGCTTAGAGTGATGTAAGAAGTATGAATAGGACCATTAACAAACCTCATTCCTACTTAAAAGATGGTTTAATTATATATTCTGCGAACACTTTTTTGTACTTGGTTTAGTAGCAAACTGAAGCAGAATGTGGAAGTTCTTGTCCAGTTCAAAGGTGTTACATGAACTGAACCATCATAGGACTGAGCACCTGTCATATATAGCTGTGTACTTATTGATCATAAAAGCTTAAATAGTTATACTTATGTATACTAAATTCATATAATAGAAAATGCTGCTAATTTCTTCCCACATTCCTTTGTCCTACTTGAGACATGACATCTAATGAATTTATTGCGTCTTTGGTCACATCTTGTTCTTGGTCTTGTTACAACTTTTCTTAGATTATCTAAGGAGAGAGTTGGCAAGAAATCGGTTAGGGGTAATTTCTCTGAAAAAATTCAAGCAATAGTGCCAAAAGTAGCTTAAAATACCAAAACAAAGTTGTTTGGATATTTTAGCCAAAGTATATGCATATACCAGTAGCTGCCTAGCTTTCTGATTAACGTGAGAGCGAGTATCAATTACTTGATGTTTAGACTCTTAGGTTCAGCCCTATGAGTGATAATTGATGCCTAGCTTGCACACAGGTCAATTGTATACACATTGATGATAAATAAAGGTCAAATGGGCCTTCTAGTGAAAATCTTTTGAATAATTTGTCAAATTTTGTCTGAACTTTCAAACATGGATTAGTGTCAAACTTCCTTGAACAACAGTCTTGGTCTTGCTAGATCACTAAAATAACTGCAACTGCTATTTTGGTAAGTGAAAGAATATCTTTTTGTTGATATTCAGTTTGCAGATCGTTGTATATTGTAATATCCTTAATATTCGTGCTGTGATTTCTGTTTTTTGGTTGAGATGGAATTTGAAATTTTAGGTCTTCTATACACTGTATGTAATACTCCTTTTGCTTTCTATAGAGATGCAAGCTTAATGCCTATTTTGTTGTCTGATTCAGGTAGCTATTTTAGATGGTATTACCATGGGGGGCGGTGCAGGGATTTCAGTTCCTGGGACCTTCCGTGTTGCAACTGATAGATCTGTGAGTTATACACGTGTCATATTAAGTTATATGTTCAATTACTAACCTTATAGGTAGTCAAGATCATGCAATTTTGCAAGAATACATCTCGATTATCTTATATAGAGGCACTAGAAAATAGTTGACTGTATTCTATTATATGAACTAACTAGTGTACTTAAACTTATTGCTGCCTCATATAACAACATTGGAGGTGTTGCTACTCCGCTAACTGGCATCTCTGTTGCTTATTCTTATGCTTATCTTTTATGTATGTAAATGTGTTACATATGCATGCGACATACTAGTAATAACTTGCACACTTCGTTTGAGAACATGGCATCTTTTCTTGTTTACTAAGGACACTCCACCAGCTATAGTTGTGTACTGTGATTCTCTATTCCTCTGCGAGGCGAGGTTGCATTCTGATTGTTTTAAAGGTGATCGAAGCTGATGCTCCATCCCTACCATTAAATTTTTTTATTTACTTATCTATTAAGTTTTATCCTGAGTATGTTTTGGAGACTGATATTTAAATAATAGTAGATGAAGGAAAAGGAGAAAGAGAATGATTTAGGGTTTGTTTATTCTCAAACCCAAATTTAATATCCAATCTATTTTCTACTATCCCTGTCATATGTAGATTTTTTCAACCATTTCCCCTTATTTTTTGTATTTAAGACTTTAGTCCATTTGGTTTTTATTTATGATAAAAAGATTCATACTTGTATTATTTATTTGTTTATGATTCAACACTAAATCTGCAATTGTGTATATGCATAATTTGCTTAAAATTAGTGTCTCAAACCACAAAACACAAGGCTCAAACACAAGGCTCGGTCAAAAACTACTATACATCCTTATTTTAGTCTCGATTCTCCTACCTCGCCCCCTTGAGGTCCATGCCTAGGCCTTTTGGTCTTGTCAACTCTCTGGTCTCTGCCTAAACAAGCATCCTTAGCATCAGATAGCAACGACCTATTGTAAACGAACTCTTTATACAACTTAAGCTTTTCTAGGTTGCTCTTGTTAAAATAAAAATCTCTTCTTAATATCATTTTCTCTTGCTAATCCTTTTTTTTTTCCCCCTCATCTTCTACCTTAATTTTGTCTCCCATACAAACCCACAATCCATTCCTTCTTTTCCCCTCTTCTGACCTCTTCCTCCTCCCCCTCCCCCTCCCCCTCCCACTCCCTTCTTTTTGCCAGTACAAACCACTTCACGAAAGAGAACTCAATTATGGTCAACATATGCATGAACCAAGAAAGAGAAGAGGTGCTTTACATGATTTAACCATCAGTTTGTTCATTTATTCCACATGCCTCAAGAGGCTCATTTATGGTTCATCAAAAATACAAACCACCTTATGTGGTCAACAGCCAGTCGCAGCCTAATTTATTTTGCTTCACTCTTTCTTCTCTATTCTCACTCTTGAGAGTTTCCATGTCTTTGTTCTTATTCCAATCTTGCATGATTGGCCAAAGAAGCAAAAAAGAAAAAGGAAAAATAGAGAATGGGTACATATCCTAGGTTTACCATCACCAAGCTATCCTATTGCTGGGAAGAAAAATTGAAAGAGAGAACATTGTATAGTTCTTTCAGAAGATTGTTGATCAGACCTCGCTAGAGAAACATATGTATCTCTTCTAGAGGATCATCAGTTGTTTGCGCAAGAGGCATTAAAGCTGTCAAAATTTATCTTTTGTCATGTGTTAAGTTAAACTAGAGGGATTCATAACTTAATTGTTAGTGACTTGGGGGACATCCAAGAAAATAACATGATTTGGGGGACTCCTAAGCAAATAACAAGAGTTGGGGTACTAATGTAAGAATAAGGTAGATTTACGCGCGCGGGGTGGGGGGGGGGGGGGGGGTGGTGGTGGTGGTTTGTGGGGTGGGGTTGTATGCAAAAAAATCTTGCTTCTTCCGATAACTTTATTTATTTCCTTATTTGCCTGCCTTTCCCTCGGATATCATCCATTATTTGTCATGCATTTTAACTGACCCCTAGGTTACATTTATTTGCTATTAGAGCTTAGGCGTGCCGTGCCATGTGTTCTATTGTAGTGATAGATCATATGCTTCGTAAGGAAAGAATATACTCAAAAATCTCATTTTTTTAATTAATCCAATAAATAATAACTTATAAGAGCTATCATATCCATAAGGAAGGAAAGCCCTAATCCTAATATGAATAATAAAACCCAACTCCTCATATATGTGAATAAATAAAACCGTAATCCTAGTATCAATAATAATCCTACTTGGCCAAATGCAAAGGCCCAAACTTAATACTAGTAGAAGTCCAATACAATATATGCAAATAATAAACTAATCCTTACTAACTAAATTTATAGTGAAATCAAATCCGAACTAGGATTCTGAAATCGATGGTCCTCCATAAGAAAAGGCTTAGATGATGATGATAATACTAGGAGGGCATATAGGAGGGTACCAAACAAATCTAACAGAATTGGAGCAGTTACATTTCCTAAGATCAGTTGCATGAATCCAGGAATATCCGTCCCACTTTTCTAGCGTCAAAGTTAAGTTCTTATGATCTTTATTTGTGTCATATTCTTAATGTCAACGTTCATGATTCTTTCAGTGTTCCCACAAGAGCACCTTCGTAGCTTCTGGTTGCGAGACCAGTACCAATCATTATATTCGTATGCATCTTTGAGTTACCCAATATGGTATTCTGGAATTGTATGTTGTATAGATAATTTCTATATTGAATGTATGCTACTGTGCCGTCGTTTCATTAGCAATGGTGTCACTTCATTAATTTTTGTCATTTACTTATGTAGACGAGTATACAGGATCTTGCACGGATGAGTAATTAAGCCTTACCTGATTAGTATATAATTTCAGATTTTTGCCACTCCAGAAACTCAGATTGGCTTCCATCCTGATGCTGGAGCTTCCTTTTACCTCTCACATCTTACTGGTCATGTAGGTAAGCCTTCTGGATGAAGTTTATTGTATTCTGCATACACATTTTCAATTTTTTGTTACATCTGTAACAACTATCTTCAGTTAAGTTATTTTAAGAAAAATTCCATATTTCTTGTTATAGTAGGTTCTGGAGCTTATTAATTTTATTCTTCACTGTGCAGGGGAGTACTTAGCTCTAACAGGTGAAAGACTCAATGGAGTGGACATGGTAGCTGTTGGTCTTGCTACACACTTTTCCATGAGTGATGTTAGTCTCCTTTGTCCTACAATTCATGGGTAATGGTCGTAAATATCCTCTGATTCTGATGTGGTTCTTTTTTCGATGCCAACAGAAGCTTAGCTGGGTTGATGAGCGACTTGCTAAGTTGATGACTGATGACCCTTCAGTGATAGACTCTTCGCTTGCACAGTATGGTGATGTTGTCTATCCAGATAAAACGAGCATCGTCCATAGGTAATTTTGTTATTTTTATGAAACTCTGCAGCTGTTTTTTCAGGTAAAAAGAGGTTAAATTGCTGTCTTTGACATGTTTCTTGAATATAATTTAGTAATTGTTGAGTCAATAATGCTGGCATTTAAGTTGCATTTAGTAGATTTTGTTCATCCCTATATTTCTCTGGTATAAATTTTCCCAGCACCATGTTAAAGTAACTAGTAAATATTCTAATTATTTGAGTTCTTTTAATTAACCAGCCCATCCTTTTCGAGTTGTAGAATGGATGTCCTTTTCTCAAAAGCAAACTTTTTTAGTTGTCTTGGTCACTTTGATTACATCAAGAGTATATTATAAATATCTAGGTGTTGGGTTATCAACTAATGTTGTTTAAGGATTTGTAATGTGTGGTATGACATGATTTCTTGTTTCAATTCTACTGTTTGATTTTTTTTTTTTGGCCTATAAATCCCTAAAATCAGACTATATTTTTAGTCTGGGAAGTATTAAAATCAGTATCGAACCCTTCCTAGTATCAGGATCGGAGCAATCGGCGGTTTCGGATCGGTGTTTCCGATTTTTTGGTATCAGAAAGTATATAATTATTAAAAATTTAGAAAAAAATATTTTATACGTTTAGGCATAATTTTAAATATTTTCTGTGTTGCTTCTTATTAGTTTTGAAATTGAATTAAATAAGTCATCCTTGCTGATTGGTTACATGCGATAAATAAGTTTTCTTCATTTACATGTTATTATAACATTCCTATATTTTTGTATCCTTGTTGATTGGTCTTTTTTGTTCAATTTCTTTGCCGTATTAACTGGAAAAAAGATCACCAACGTCGGTATCGGTCAAAATTGGTAGCGATTGGTATTAGATCGGGACATGTGAAATCGTATCGGTATCGACTGACTGCAAACTATTTTTATCATAGTTGCCTAATTCGCCAACCCCCCCTACGTCCCACGAATTTGGACGAACGACCCGGAACATGGTTCGTTCGCTACCCGTTCGTCAAATTTAGCTACCCGGATTTTGATGGCTTTGGTTATGAACTTATGATATTTGGTTTAGTTACAAAAATATTGTGTATGCTTTCCTTCATTTGGATTTTGATGGCTTTAGTTATGAACTCATGATATTTGGTATATACTTCTATATAATTGTATTTGGTACAAAAGATGACCCATATAAAAACGAATAGCGATCCCAAATAGCGTACTGAAGAAGCCTATCCACACCGTACCGCGTACCGGCTGAGGTAGCGTACCGCATACCCGTACCACGTACCAAAGAGACCTACGATCCCGGTAACATTGATTTTTACACAAGTTCCCTAAATCTTATGAATTGCTTATAAGTCTCTTAAATTATCATAAAACGTAATTAAGAGTCCCTATTGTTATCTTAATCCATAGGTAATTTTGTTATTTTTATGAAACTCTGCAGCTGTTTTTTCAGGTAAAAAGAGGTTAAATTGCTGTCTTTGACATGTTTCTTGAATATAATTTAGTAATTGTTGAGTCAATAATGCTGGCATTTAAGTTGCATTTAGTAGATTTTGTTCATCCCTATATTTATCTGGTATAAATTTTCCCAGCACCATGTTAAAGTAACTAGTAAATATTCTAATTATTTGAGTTCTTTTAATTAACCAGCCCATCCTTTTCGAGGTGTAGAATGGATGTCCTTTTCTCAAAAGCAAACTTTTTTAGTTGTCTTGGTCACTTTGATTACATCAAGAGTATATTATAAATATCTAGATGTTGGGTTATCAATTAATGTTGTTTAAGGATTTGTAATGTGTGGTATGACATGATTTCTTCTTTCAATTCTACTGTTTGATTTTTTTTGTGTGCCTATAAATCCCTAAAATCAGACTATATTTTTAGTTTGGGCAGTATTAAAATCAGTATCGAACCCTTCCTAGTATCAGGATCGGAGCAATCGGCGGTTTCGGATCGATGTATCCGATTTTTTGGTATCAGAAAGTATATAATTATTAAAATTTTAGAAAAAAATATTATATACGTTTAGGCATAATTTTAAATATTTTTTGTGTTGCTTCTTATTAGTTTTGAAATTGAATTAAATAAGTCATCCTTGCTGATTGGATACATGTGATAAATAAGTTTTCTTCATTTACATGTTATTATAATATTCCTATATTTTCATATCCTTGTTGATTGGTCTTTTTTGTTCAATTTTTTTGCCGTATTAACTGGAAAAAAGATCAACGTCGGTATCGGTCAAAATTGGTAGCGATTGGTATTAGATCGGGACATGTGAAATCGTATCGGTATCGACTGACTGCAAACTATTTTTATCATAGTTGCATAATTCGCCAACCCCCCCTACGTCCCACGAATTTGGACGAACGACCCTGAACATGGTCCGTTCGCTACCCGTTCGTCAAATTTAGCGACCCGGATTTTGATGGCTTTGGTTATGAACTTATGATATTTGGTTTAGTTACAAAAATATTGTGTATGCTTTCCTTTATTTGGATTTTGATGGCTTTAGTTATGAACTCATGATATTTGGTATATACTTCTATATAATTGTATATGGTACAAAAGACGATCCAGATAAAAATGAATAGCGATCCCAAATAGCGTACTGAATAAGCCTATCCCCACCGTACCGCGTACCGGCTGAGGTAGCGTACCGCATACCCGTACCCGTACCACGTACCAAAGAGACCTACGATCCTGGTAACATTGATTTTTACACAATATCCCTAAATCTTATGAATTGCTTATAAGTCTTAAATTATCATAGAACGTAATTAAGAGTCCCTATTGTTATCTTAACCCATTTGAAAAGAGAATATTCCATCATAAATATATCTACCTTTCTTTGTCCTTTTATGCCCTCATCTTCTTATGTTCCATCTTAGGTCCAAAGCCACCAACACTCCGTATCCGGTTCCCATTTGGCACCCGCCTTTGCATTTGGAAAATCCCACCCATATTATGGTCATTTTTGGTCATTCTGTACAATTAACCCAATGGTTGAGTTAGTTTTTGACTGACCTAAATGGAGAGGGACTGATAACTCCATATTTGACTGATTTGAGGGACTTTTAAGCAGTTCCTAAGATTTAGGGGGACTTATCTGATCTAACAAATATAGCAGATTTAAGGGACTTGTATGCAAAAATCCCTACTCTTTTCTTATACTTTTTAGTATCGTTTAAGAACATGTTCTGTTATGCGGCAAATTCGACCAGTTTTCAGCGGATTGGCGAAGGCTTGTTCCAGTTATTAGGAAATCATATAATATGTTATTATTTTGTACATGCACTGATTGCTCCTGTAGCATATTGGAGTCTCCAAAACAAAAGTTGAAGATTTTTTTTTCTTCTTCTTGTTTTGAATGCCTCTCCTTCGGTACTTTCTTCCTCATTGACTATAAGCATTTAAGCTATGAGTTTGCACCTGACTATGAATTTCTTTTCCCAGTGATATTAGGGAGTATTTTCTCTGTCCAAGATCTGAAAAATAAGGTTCTATATTGTTTTCTGTTATATTGTGCTTACATATATTTTGAAATTTATGACACTTGAGGAAGTAGACAATCCTTGGATCATGACGTAGAAAACCTTACTGGACAAAATTAGATGTGTCGAAAGATAGATAGGCTATTAAGTATTAAGTTGTCCTCTAGTATTTTTGACAGCAGGATTGTAGAAGTCATGCCAGATATGCCGTCCTGTTGTGAAAGTGCTCGACTATGAATGCTGTTATTCTCTATATGCCTTGCACCTTCAACTTATTGGAGTTCCCAAAGTAGAAGATTAAAATTGTTGTTCTGAATGCCTCCCTTTGTACATTATGCCTTTTCAACTAATTTCTACGCCTTTCCAGAACACTACTAATTTCTATTGTGATTCTCTCTCTCCATAGATGAGTTGAACAATGAATTTAGTTGTTACTATTTCTATTACAACACTAACATTTGTTGTGAATTTGTGATACACTTGAAGAAGTAATCATTCCTTAGATCATGGGATGTAAGAAGGGATAGAAAGACTAATAATCCACTAGGACTTTTTGAGAAAGAAGTATTCTTCAAATAGTTCAGTGTGACATTCTCGTGACTCTTTGCTGCATCCCCATGTCTTCAGACATCAGGATTGTTAAAGATCTCTAGAATCTTCCAGCACTGATATATTATAACTATTACATACCCCTTATTTTATGGAAATGTTAAGGGCCTGTTTGGTTAGGCTTTATAACTCAGTTTTCTGAGTTATAAAGCAAAAAGTGAGGGGAATAGTGTTTGGTTGTCTTCATTCACAATATCACATTTGGAATTTTATTTTGAGAATCGGATGTTATAACTCAGCTTTCTGAAAGTTAAAAAAAACCTCTTTTCTGAAAAAGGGTTTTGCAAAATGAGCGGGCCCCACCCCACCCCTCCCCTCCCCTCCCCTCCCCTCAACACCCCCCGACCCCCCCAATTCCCAACTCTCTCTCTCTCCTCGTTTTTCTGACCTCTTCTCTCCGAGGCTCTCAGGAGCTGCCTCTACCTCCACTTCAATCTCGTCGACGACCGCCGTCCTTAGGCCTTCCTCCTCCGCCCTCGTCGACGACCACCTCCTCGTCCTCGTCGACGATGCAGCGGCCTCGATAGCGACCTCGAGAAGCGACCTCGACTCGACCTCAAGCAGCGGTCAGACTTGACGACAACACGACCACGACATCGAGAAGAAAACCCTAAATTTTGGCTTAGGGTTAGGATTCCGGTGGAGGTCGTCGTCGACTGGACTGGAGCTCGTCGTCTACTGGACTCGAGCTCGCCGTCGATGGTGATGGATTGGACTCGAGCTACGAGCTCGACGATGGTGGTGGACTAGACTCGAGCTACGAGCTCGTCGTCGACCGGACAGGGACAAAGATGGACACAAGGACAGTTGGACACGAATGGACACAGTTAAAAAAATTATTTTCTAAATTTTTTTTACCAAACACAATTTTTAATTTGTGTGTTTTAAAATTGGTTTCTAGATGAAAGTAACCAAACGCAAAGTCAAAATTTCTATACTCAGAAAACAACTTTATATTTTCTCGCAAAACACAACTTTATTTTTTCAGAATTTTTTTTAGAAAGCCTATCCAAACGGACCCTAACTCTTTTGGTTTAATGTGTCATAGAGATGAATGAAATTCCCTATAAAAAATTGGATCATCATACCTCTTCTTTGTATAGACTCTTTATAGTAAGGGGAATTGACAAACCCGCCACCAACTCTGGCATCCTCATGCATCACTCCTCTGTTAGGCCCCAAAATAAAACAGGCTTGAATGATCTTTTAGGGGTAAACTTTGATGGGGCTCCTTGGTTGGATGAACTCAAACTGCATAGTTGCTTGAAGTTGGTGTTACTACTATTGTCTTTTTAGCTTGATTAGTTTTCTTCCTTTTACTGTAAGTAACAATATGAACATATTCTATATGTTCCAGCTTGTGGAGGAGCGTTAGAGTTATTAGAGTTAGTAGGACTATGTAGTCTTGTTTAGTCCCACACAGACTTTTATGAGGAACCTTCTAAATATGTATTCAAACCACTTAATGATAGAGATCCCAATTATACCAATGTAACTTTTCTACGTTGTTTAAGTATTCAGTTGGACTAGCATTCTTGAGTCAGTTATTTGTGTAAATCAATGTTATTTTGTGTCATGTTAAAATTCATACATTTTCCTTTTCTGTATTCAGGTTGAAGATAATAGATAAATGCTTTTGCCATGATACAGTTGAGGAAATTATCGATGCTTTGGTGAGTGTGGGAAGTACCTTCTCTCTTTTAAGTGGGGTCACTAGTTTGAACTCTATCAATGATCATCTTTTGGATCTTGGGACAAGTTACGTACGTGCATGTGGTAGTGCACACTACCACACACACAACTTGTTCTGTTTATATTTACTTGCAAAGCTCAAGTGAATCTCATCTCGGGTCAAATCAATCATGCAATCACAGTAAGCCCTGTACACTTGTTCACATTTAGCTATGTCAGAGGCAGTTCTGATCTGTCTAAGCTGTTCAATATGAAACCTTTAGAATTGTAGTGTCTTGATTATAAAGATTACCCAAATCCTATTATATATATAATGGTTATGGGTTGAATAAATTAGAAAAGCTAGAATCTCGGGATAAAGTGTTCGTTTTTGTTGTTATTGTTGAATATAGACACCCAACTTGTAAGTTTACTAATTACTTGGCCTTTGCATGTATTTTTCTCATATGGACAGGACTGACTGATGTAAAAAATTTGAAGTCACGTTTCTCGTCATAATTGTTCTCATTTAACAATTAATTGGCGGTCAAGGGAATTATTCCTTAAGCTTCCTTAGCATTTTGGGGGTAACACGTTTTCTTTTGCATGCTTGTTTTGGTACATATGACCAGGAAGAAGAGGCGAATAGGTCAAATCAAGACTGGTGTATTTCTGCCGTCAAGAAACTCAAAGAAGTCTCTCCCTTGAGTTTGAAGGTTTCCTTAAAATCTGTAAGTGAATATACTTCGTCATTAAACTCTCATGGCAAATATGTCTGCTAATTGTTGCTATGGTTACATGTAGATACGAGAAGGTAGATACCAGACTCTGGATGAGTGCCTTGTCCGTGAATACAGGATGTCTCTTCATGGGATTTCAAAAGAAATCTCTAATGACTTTCATGAGGTATGAAAACCTTTTCTATTTTGTTTTGGCAAATAATGAATGTGTAATTCGTTTCAACTTTAACCTGCATTTGGTTTTTCCCTATAGGGTGTTCGGGCACGTTTGGTCGATAAAGACATGGCCCCTAAGGTTTGAAATCAAATGCTTTTTGAGCGATTAAATTTATTTGTTTCCTGGTTCCTTTGACTATATATCGTCTAAATTGCATGCAGTGGGATCCGCCAACTTTGGAACATGTATCTGTAGATATGGTCGATGCTTATTTCTCGCCACTTGAAGAGTTCGAGCCTGAATTAAAGCTACCTACTAACTTGCGAGAAGCTTTTGTCTAAATAGTATGGTGGAAATCATTGTTATATTTTTGTATAATACAGACCATTGCACAACAAACATCTTGTTATTTTTCTGAGGTTTAGTGTGCATCTTATGGTGGCATTCAACAACCGTGCATGCTTTTACATCCAGGTGTTTGCTGGTAAATGTACTGTTAAAGTAGGGAGGCTGGGTTGTTTACTTATTTTCAAGGTTACTTTGTTGATAAGTAAGATTATTTCGTCAACAAGAATTCTACATTAGTTAACAAATAATCCTGAAATTGATGGAGATTATTTAGTAGACAAGAAACCATAATTCCAAAATCTTGTTTACTTGGTCAAAAGGTATTTACTGAGTTTGTTATTTTGTTTTGTGGGTACGTGACCTTGCTGGAATTGTAGGGATAGTTGTGCTTGCTTGTGGACTTGTGTAGAAGTGGATAGTTAGTGGTAGACCTATGATCTTGGATTCTTGATTCTTGTTTCTTTATTTATGATCGACACGCAAGTACATTACCAAAATAATTTAATAACAGTTTTTAAATATATATGTAATGTAATTCATGTTTAGTTAGGATTATTATATTTACCCTTGTCACTGTTAGATTCAAGATTTCTTTCATGATGATTGTATGTGTGAGAGTGTATGATTTTTTTAATATTGGTGTCATTGACATTCTTGTATTAATTCTCGTGATTCAGTAATGAGAGGAGTATTTCTTTAACCCTACTCGAGTAACATTGAAATGTTCTTATCCATTGTCTTTATTTTTGCAACTTAATACCTTCAACTCTCATTAATGTTCAACTTAGTACTCTCAATTTTGATATGTATCTGATCTCAACTAATATTTTTAACTTAATATTTAAAATTTTAGTTATTCCTAAACTACCTTTTCCAGCCCCACCCCAACCCTCCCTAGCTGCTTCTTCGGCCAATTTGGTCTAATTTGGTCCAAAATATTTTTTGGATATCAAGTTCGTATCTATTAAAGTTGAGGGTACCAAATTAAATATTAGTACTAGTTGAGGGTATCAACTTACAATTTAGTCTTTATTCTAATCAATTCACGGGTCGAAAGTCGTTCCCTAAAAAATGCAAAGTGATCATTTAGTGATCTTTCCTTTCATTGTTTGATATTATAGTTTCATGTTATCATCTAGTTTGATATATATACTGTTCAAGCTGCACACTTTTCGAGTTACATATGCATATAGTTTTACTTGTATTATTTCTGTTGGTATTTTTCTTTGCTCGGTCTTGATTGGATGAACAATATTATTTTAGATGAGAAACACTAACTCAAACATCATGGTCCATAGGACGCGTTGGCGTTATAGATGATTCATATCGGAAAATTTTACTTAGAGCAAAATATTTTGATAAATTTATAATAAAAGCATCAAAATTTTAAAAATTTTTGTGGAAGCATCAAAACGTCATTACAAATGGCGTTTTTTGTTTTTTCGTTAATTATTGTTAACTCCGTTAACGGAGGAAATAAAAAAAAATTATATATACATAAAACGTCCTTTGTGAGAACGTTTTATATTTTTTATTAATTTTTTAAATTCTCTCCTCTCTCCTATCTCTCTCACACTCACACCGGAGGAAAAAAAAGAAAAAAAGAAAAAAAAAAGCCGTTTGACTCTCTTGGATATTCTTTATTAATTTTTTATCACTTGTGACAATTTCACCGGAGATTCTTAGTTAGGACTTGCATGTCACTCTTTCACTTTATTTTGTTTTCTTTATTTATTTATAACGGATTTCTTTCCAAGTAGCAGACTTTTTTTTACCCATTCGACTCTCTTGGATATTAGTAGATTTTATGTCTTGGTGACATTGGACGGTTTTATTTATATCAAGACTATTTATGTTATATTTTGTTGAGAAATTTTGAGTTAATTTTTATTTCATTTATCCATATTCAGAATGTACTTCACTATTTTTTCATAATCTACAATATCCTCCACTTTTGACAGAATTCGTCCAAAAGTAACAGTCAATCCATTTGACCAAAAAAATGGACGAAAATACCATCGTCTTCTTTCTCTTTCCTCTCACTCTCCTCTTCCCACCGCGGCCGCCGCCGTCGACCGCCCTACACCCACCACCGACCCTGCTAATCTCCCAATAAAGTCGACTCTATACTTTGTCCTCTTCTTCTTCTACCAAGAAGTAATAACTCTCCTTCCTTCCTTCCTTCCTTCCTTTCTTCTTCTTCTTCTTCTTCTTCTTCCAATTTTACTTGATTTCAAGATGATGGGTAACACTGGGAAGGAGTGGATCGAATCTATAGTAGGCCTCAAGAAGCAGCTACACATCAAGGATGACGACAATACGAGTTGCTCTACTCCCGCTCACCAAATTTTCTTCTTTCTTTCATTTTTGGAATTTTTAACTGATTCTCTGACATGAATAATTGTTACTTTTTTGAAGGAGGTGGAGAAAGTGGATCGTCGGAGTGGAAGGTAGTGGAAGCTGTGGAGGAGCTCCTCTGGGTCGAGGAGGAGCTGGAGCCAGAGGTTTGAGGCGGCCTCCAAGACTTTGAGCGGGGCGGGGAGAGGGGGGCTGGGGCGGGGAGGCGGGGAGATGGGGGGGGGGGGGCTGGGGAGGTGGCGGGGAGGGGGAGGGGGAGGGAGGGGTGGGCGGGGCGGGGAGGAGAGTGGGGGAGCTGGGGCCTCAACAAGGGGGGGGGGGGGGGGGAAGAAGACGTGGGTATTTTTGTCCAAAAAAATGAGTCAAACGAGTTGACCGTTAGAGCATCATTAGTAAGGCCCATCCTACATTTTAGATTCTACATTTAAAATGTAGGAGCTCATTTTATAGAATAGTAAGTCCTATCCCTAGTTCCAATTTCTAGATTTTGGGTTCCATCCCACCCGTGGGAACTATAGGTTGGACCTCATAATTTCTAGATTCTAGATTGTAGGAACCAATTTTATAGAACAGTAAGTTCTAATTTGGAGCCAAACTTTCTAGATTTTAGATTTTACATTATTTTTTTTCCACATTATTTTTTCACCACACAATCTTTGGGACCGGAGCTCACTTTATCATTTCCTACTATTTTTATACAAACCCAACCCATTCTACATTTATCTTTTTCTTTTTTTTTGAAATTTTGGACCTCAAATTGCATTGTGGAGTCCCAACTACTAATGATGTTCTTAGGAAGAGACATTTTTCGTCAAAAGTGGGAGGTCTAGTAGATTATGGAAAAACAGCGGGGTGCACCATGAATATGGATAAATAAAGTGAGCGGTAAGTCAAAATTTCTCTATTTTGTTTTTACTCCTACTTGATCACCGTTTATAGTATGTAGTTGAGGAAGAACCATCATATGTACTAGTAATGTATATGTATGTTACACGTGCGTAAAAAATATTATAAAAAATTAAACATGAATTTATTATAAAAAATAATATTAATAGGAATTGAACTCAAACAATCAAGAAAAATATCTTTTACCTTAACCATTTGAGTTAAGAGTTACTAAGTTTTAAATATATCATATTTAAATGTTTGGTTAATTTTTTTTTTTTTAAAATTTGTGGAATATTTAGGTAGTTATTTAGTTATCTTTTTATTAATTTTTTTGATTTATTTAAATGATGATATACATACGACTTAGACGACTTATTTGTGAGCCGTTTCTAAGTCGCATTATAATAGTAGAGATATAATGCACGTAGTATGTACTCGTACCAAACTATTTTGGAGTTAGTCAGTAACATAATTTTATGGTAATCCATACAAGTCAAATGTGGTAAATAGTGTGATATAACAGTTGTACATGAACATTAGTCATGCTACGGCGAGTCTGCGACTGATTGATTCTAGATATTAATACTCATCCACAGTTAGAATTTTACTTGATAAGTTGTTCCCCCATCTTCTTTTTCCATCTTTTGATTGATTCCGTCCGTCCGTCCGTCCGTTCGTTCGTTCGTTCTAATACAGATAAGGTTGAGACTCAAGAGACACTGGATAACACTAAAACTCAAGCATATATTCAGAGGAGGGGTGTTCAGCTCGATGGAATGCAATACTTTTTGGAGTATTGCAAGCCATGATGAACAATCAGAGGGAGGAGAACATGATGGACTTTAGTTTGGAGTTGGATACACATGTCGTTCATGAGTGGATGGGGAGTGTGGAGAGATTAATTTGGAGTCGCGAGACTTCAGGTCGATTGGATGATTGAGGTAGCGAGAATTCGGCTCAAGGGCATTGCATGGACTTGATACCATAGATTGGGTGCACTGGAGATCACTTGGGACACATGCAAGATCATTTTCAAGAGGAAGTTCTTTCCAACCGTCCGTGGCCAAGGAAGCCTTGTAGCAACAATTTATGAAATTGGAGCAATGCAATAGGACCGAGGACGACTATGCTGTCGAGTTCAGTAGGCTAAGCCATTTCGTAGTTGAGTATGGTGCAAGACCCTACAAATTGAGTGTCATTTCTTTAAGGGACTAGCATGGGCGATTTATATAGCTTCAAGTTGTTGGAATGGGTGAGGTCCCCAATCTATATAGAGAATATCCCGGAGTACGACGAGCGCGATCTGTTTGTCAGAGAAGCTCGGGGAGGCGACGAGGGCCATTCGAGAAGTCGGAGAAGTTCGGGAGCAGCAAACAGGGGAGTGGGAGAGCTGCTGGAAATAAGCCTACCGAGTTCGGACCGAACTCGGTCTGGGTGCTCTAGAAGCTCCAAAGAGCTGCTGTTTCATTTACTCGTAAACACCGGCTCGGGCCGAATTCGGTCCGAGTTCGGTCGGCAGGATGAACAAAATTTTTGAGGAGTTTTACACAGTTGGATCATATCCTACGATTCAGGTTGGTGGTGGGATTGTGGAGTATAAGTTAGGTTTTTTCTAACCCTAACACATGCAACAAGGAGAGAAAATGAGACAAGAGTGCCATTGCAACTTTGGGAAGGAGAAAGAAGGATTGGAGGCCGTTTCGGAGGAGGAGATCAATTTTGGATAATTTTTCATTGTCTTCTATCTTCGTGGTATAATCTATTTTATATTCCTAAGCGTTATAGCGATTCGTGTTGGATCTGGAGGAGCTTGTAGAGGGTGTATTCTTTTTATTTCATTAGTGGAGGTTCTTCAGGGTTGGACTTCGATCGTCCCGTAATTTTTTTCATCTGAATTTTCCACGTAAAATTTTTTGTGTCTACGATTTGTGTTTGGCATTTTTGGTTTGTACGTTTTGCTCGGTTCTCTCGCAGGTATTCTCTGGTTTGGAAAACGGTTTTCACACTTTCGTTCCCAACAAAATGGTATTAGAGCCAGGTTCTGGAATTTCAGAAGGGTGTCAGGAGTTGGCAGACAAACCAGGGAGGATAGATGGACGCGAAGCCGGTGCGCATGGTGAACCTGAACGGTACCAGCTATCATTATTGACGGAGCAAGATGAAAGACTTGTTGTTTGTTAAGAAGCTGCATCTGCCCGTATTTTCTTCTGAGCGGCTAGTTGATAAATTCGAGGAGGACTGAAATTTCGAGCACATACATGTATGCGGGTATATCATGCAGTTTATTGACGAGAACATGTACAATCACGTTGCCAGTATTAAGCACGCGAGGACACTGTAGGATAAGCTGGAATCTTTGTATGCAAAGAAGACCGGGGTAAATAAATTATTCCTGATCCGAATGATGATGGGTCTGCGGTATAAAGATGCGACCATTACGGATCACTTGAGTGAGTTCCAGGGCGTAGTGGACCAGCTATCCCCGATGGGAGTCAAGTTCGACAATGAGGTTCAGGGACTATAGCTGCTGTGTACATTGCTAGACTCGTGGGAGATCGTACGAGTGTCTATGATCGCTTCTGCTTCGGAAGGCATGGTCAGTCTGGATTTTGCCAAGAGCGGGGTACTGAATGAAGAGATGCGAAGACGTTCTCATGGTACTTCATTCACATCCCACTCAGAGGCACTAGTTTCAGAGAGCCGCAGAAGGGGTAAAAGCAGGGGTCCAGGCGGTGGCAGAGACAAAAACAAAAAAATGTGCAAGGGTCGGTGCGATGACTCGGAGTGTTACCATTGTGGCAAGAAGGGCCACATCAAGCGAAACTATTTTGCTTGGAAGAGAGAGAAGAAGGGCGATAAGGGGAAGCAATACGAGAAAGTGTTACGATGGCCTCGGTACATGGAGGCAATGTGATCATTTTAGGCGATGAGGTTGTCATGAACCTCGCTTGTGATGACAACTCTTGGCTGGTGGACTCAGGTGCTTCAGCGCACGTATCTCACAACAGGGTACTATTTACTACTTACACAATAGGCGACTGTGGAGTATTGAAGATGAGCAATGAAGACGTGTCGAAGGCGATTGCCATTGGAGATATGCATTTGAGGACAAAGACGGGTACCGTTCTTGTTCTCAAAGATATCCGTCATATCCCTGATATCCGTTTCAACCTGGTGACGGTTGGAAGGTTGGATGATGAGGGTTTATTCAATCTCTTCAGAAACAGTCAGTTGAAGCTTTTCAGAGGTTTGATGGTGATTGTCAGAGGAAGCAAGAGGTCCTAACTCTACTAAATGGAGGGGAGCGCACATGAGGTGAACGCATCTACTGATGCGTCTACCTAGTTATGGCACAGTCGTCTCTGCCATATCAACGAGAATGGGATTAGCTACTTGGTGAACATGAAGGTGATTCCGGGGCTAAAGTCTACAAAGTTATCAATAAATTTGGTATCTTTCCAAAGTCACCCAAGTTCAAAAAATTCGACGTTGCTCGAGTTGATTCACTAGGATGTCTGCGGTCCTATAAAGGTAAAGTCCATTGGTGGTGCTTCTTATTTTGTAATATTTATTGATGATTATTTCAAAAAGATTTGGGTCATTTTGTGATACGGAGTGCGCCCCAACAAATAGAACCGCCTCGTCGCATATCAATTGCACCAAAAGGCGCGTATGGTACATTCTAACGTGTGGACTTTCGCGGAAGTTGATTCGGACGTGTGTGTGCGTCGGAATCAACTCGTATCCGTAAAAAATCTCCGTATCGTGACTTTTGTAAAATACTACCCTATTTTGTGTACGCTCGTCAAAATACGACGAAACTTAAACCATTAGATTCATGGTATCATGCTGGTCCTGTGACCCAAGTTTTACGCGATTCTGAGACAGTTGACTAAGCCGTCTATTTGTGGGCCCTACGGTTGACTTTAAGGACAAATTTGTGATCGGCTTACCGGAATCCAAAATTGGATATACCGTTGTATTCGTATCGATGTTTAGAATTTGTTTGACCTATAATTTATCCCATTTAGAGACCTTTATCTCTGGCACACTTTTCGGTACAAAGTGGGCCACATATGGACCCGCTTTGACCAAAAGTTATCGTTTTATCCCTGTGTCCTAATTGGACGAAAGGGTAGTATTTTTTAGCTATCTCGTTTATTCTGGGAACGTTGGTGATATTTATTTCAATATCTGGAGACGTTTATTCTGATGCCATAGTTCTGATCCCTCGTGCGTGACGTCTAGACGTTTATACTTTGCAGCTTTCTTGTCAGGCAAGATACCTTGCTAAATTGCTTATAGTACTTTTGCATGCTTATCATATTTTTATATATTCATTATATATGTGTTTTATTTCAGTCATAATTATATACTATATATATGTTGACACACACTTGACACATAGTATCATGGGAGGGGAGGACAATCAGTAGGCGTATGGGCTATATCTACCCTGGTAAACCGTATTAACTAGCACGCACTACGGTAGTTGTGTCGTGCTGGTCACTACCCTCGCGGTATGTCAATTCTGGTGTCACAATGGTCGCTACCCTCGCGGTATGACGACTTCTGATGTTCATGGACGTGTGTGTGAGTTGTGAGATTAGATAGAGTAGCCTACCCATGCCCATACGTCAAAAAGTTGTCCTTATTACGCATTTCATATAGATTGTCTAGTACAACATACTTATATATTTTTTGTCTATTATGCATGTTTACTATATTCAATTGACATTCTTCTATGTATCTTATTACGTCCCTCAGAAGACCTGGTCCATTTCCAGGTGTAGACGATCTTGACCATTCGCAGGAGCACGGATCAAGACTTGCTACTTATCTCTCTTTCGAGGAGGTCTTCTCTTCGAGCCCCATTGATCAGTTAGATGTACTTATTTTATCTCTCTTATATTCTAGTTGGTAGTGGATTTGTCTCCACCTAACTACTTGTTCTTATCAAGCATTTTATACTTGATTCAGTTATATAGTTGATTAGTTATTTGATTATGTGGATGATATCTAGTTATGCCCTGTGACTTATGATAATATATATACCACATGTGAGTTAACATTCATATTATACGTGTGTATTATGGTATCCATATATTGGAGTTGCCATATACATACGACTGGCATACTTACGTATTCCTAGTCCTACGTATTTTGGGACTGGGGCGTGACACCCTCTACCTCCAAATCTGATGGTTCCTCTAGTAGGGAGATCCTTAAGAACACATGATCTCCCAATTTAAACTCTAGGGATCGATGGTGAGTATCTGTCCACTGCTTTTGTCTATCTTGTGCGGCTCGAAGGTGACCTTGAATCAGCTTGACCTTCTCCACTGTGCGAGTCACCAACTCCGGTCTAAGTATTTTCTCTCGCCCACATCACTCCAACATACTGGCGAACGATACTTTCTTCCGTATAATGCTTCCAAAGGAGCTATCTGAATGCTAACTTAGTAGCTATTATTGTAAGAGAACTCCACCAAATGCAAGTGATCCTCCCAATATCCTCCAAAGCCAAGCATGCATGCTCTCAACATGTCCTCCAACGTCTGAATAGTGCGCTATGACTATCCATCTGTCTGCAGGTGATAAGAAGTGCTAAACTTCAATCTAGTTCATAGACTCTCCTGTATACTCCTCCAAAAGTATGATATGAACCTCGAATCTCTGTCAAAAACTATGCTGACTGGTACTCCATGTATGCGTATAATCTTCTTCATGTACATCTCTACCAGAACTTCAGTAGATTGCCTAACTCTAAAGGGTAAGAAATGTGTTGCCTCAGTCAATCTGTCCATAATCACCCAAATTGCATCTCGGCCAACTGGACTTCTCGCTAAATCCATAACAAAGTCTATGGTGATGTGTTCGCATTTACACTTCGGGATAGGAAGCGGTTGGAGTAGTCCTGCTAATCTCTGATGTTCAACCTTAACTTGCTAGCACACCAATCACTTTGCCATAAACTGTGCTATCTCTCGCTTTATCCCGTGCCACCAACAATGTTGTATCAAGTCTCTGTACATCTTCGTACCTTCCAGATGAATAGAGTATGCTGAACTGTGAGCCTCCAATATTAATTCCTACCTAAGCTCTCTATTAGGAACATAGAGGCGATCCCCACACCTCAAAGTTCCATCTTTATGTATCCTCAGCCCAGTCTGTAATCCATCCTCAGTCTTCTGTCTAAGGCTCTAAAATCTTACATCAGTCAGCATAGCTACCTTGATACACTCCACCAATGATGATTGTACTTGAAGGTTCATCAACTTTGCAACTTCTCCTGGCATAACCACCTTTATGCCCAGCTGCTCTAAATCATATAATAATTTATTTTGTGTTGTCAAGAAGTTTGCCATCGTATTCCTACTCAACATATCTGCTACTGCATTAGCCTTGCCTAGATGGTACTACCGCTCAATGTCAAAATATGCTATTAATTTGAGCCATCGTCTCTGTCTCTGATTCAGATCCTTCTGAGTATAGACATACTTTAAGCTCTTATGATCTGTATAGATATCTACAGTCTCTCCGTATAAATAGTACCTCCAAAGCTTCAGAGAAAAGATTACTGTTGCAAGCTCCAAGTCATGAGTGGGGTAGTTCTTCTCATGGACCCTCAACTGCCGAGAACCATAGGCTACAACCTTCCCATGCTGCATAAAGACACAACCTAATCCCTTTTCAGAAGCATTGCTATAAATAATAAATCCTCCCGGGCCAGTATGTATGGTCAAGATTGGTGATGTAGTCAGGCACTTCTTTAACTCATCAAACGCCATCTGACACTCTTCTATCCAAATAAACTTCTGGTCCTTGCGGGTCAACCTTGTCATAGGCTCTGCAATCCTCGCAAAATAAAAATTTTGATTTGGATAGAAAGAGATAATACATTTATACATTCACAAAATTAAATTATTTTTCTCTATAAAACTTCGATAATATCCGGCAAGTCGTAAAAAACTTCGTACCTTTGAGACATTGGTTGGGGTCAGCCACGTCTCTACTGCTGATATCTTAGCTGGATCCACAGATATGCCTTCTCCCGAGATAACATGCCCAAGAAAAGAGACATGATCTAGGAGAAACTCGCACTTGCCCAGCTTAGCATATTAACTTCTGATGTATCAATGTTTCTAGCACCTTCCTCAAATATTCCTCGTGCTCCTCATGGCTCTTCAAGTAAACAAAGATGTCATCGATGAATACGGCCATAAACTGGTCTAAGTACTGATGGAATACTTGGTTGATTAAGTTCATAAACACATCTGGCATATTTGTTAATCCAAAGGGCATTACTAAGAACTACTAGTGACCATAGTGTCACGCCCCAGTCCCAAAATACCGAGGGACTAGATACGTGGCAATGGCCAGCAGCACGCACCGATGGACAAACCCAATTTAATGGATCCATCAGGGCATACTTAAGCTGTAAAATCAAGTCTACGACAACATGGCACAACTAATCTCATCCATACAAGAATAAAATATGATCCACAGAAAATAAGAAATGTAAATCATCAACCAGTCTCAACAAAGTGCTTCGGGGAACAACCCGATAAAAATCTAATACAATGGTTCAACAGACCAGAATAAATGACTGAATAAAATAAATACTGAGCATGAAACATGGATGCTCAGGAAAAGTCTTCAGCTAACACCTCGTCCTCGGTTGTCGGTACAGCTCTTGTATCAGCTCCTGCTACGGTCCCGTATACCTCGGGATAGATCTCGTCTGCAAATCCTGGGGACATAATCCGGATCCAGGTCCTCAGGGGACATAGCAAGGTACATATAATACAAGACAAAATAAATGCAGTACAGCAGATAATGAAATAAATAGGGTTAGTATGTAACCATCTATGTGAAATGCAAGTGAGAGCATCACGAGTACTCAGGCTGAGCCACTACAAGCTCTGTGTCGGGGAGCCGGGTAGCGGTAATAATCGGTAATGTGTCTAGCTCTGCTCGAGAGTCTACGACCTCACAATAGTAGTCGATATATATAAAATAGCCTGTAGTCTGTGTGTCTCTTTCCACCCAATGTAACCACGCATCTCATGACCATAACGTCTCATGTCCATGTCGAGCGGGATCATAGCTAATGCAACCAGTCATAAAGTATCTATGAATATAGTATCTCTGCCAAGTCCTGTATCCTATACAGAATCACCATGAATATCTCAGGAAGATCCTGTCACATGATTAGTGTCAAGTGTCCTGGGTTATAGTGTACTTGGTAAGACCAGTACGAGAATGTAAAGGGGTCACGAATGTCCATCTCTAGATGACAATACACAACACCGCGTACGGTATTGGCACCCAACTAATAATCGGACGCTGAGCAAGTCACACGGTCCTAGGTTAAGCATGCACAGCAATAAAAATGAAGCAAGAAAAATATGTAACAATACTGCAGAGTTTGGCAAGGTACACTTGCCTAGGGTTTGAATATCAACAGTTGTCCCGGTAACAGTGGGTCCTGTAGGTACTCCTCCAAAAGCTGTAATAAATATCACCAATAGTCTCAGAAGATATCAAATAGCTAGAAACGCCTGTCCTTAAGTCCAATTTGGATACAGAGGCAAAAATGATATTTTCGGGTCAAAGCGGGGTCCATATGTGGGCCACTTTGCACCAAAAAGTGTGTCAGGGTCAAAGGTCTCCAAATTCCTCAAACTCAGTGTCAATAAGTCAGGAACGATGATACGAACCCAACGGAACTTCCAAAATTGGATTCCGATGAGCCGATCACAAAATCGCCCGTCAAGTAGAGCCGTTGGGGCCCACGATACACGATTTTGTCAACGTTCTCAGAATCGAACCAAACTTGGGTCACAGGACCAGCGTATTGTTACGATTCCGATGGTGCAAGTTTTGTCTTGATCCGACGTGTATACATAAAGTTATAGCATATTTCAGAACGGACGGATACATGGCGTTGTCGGCGGATACGCGTTGATTTCGGTGTGCACGCACATCCAAATCAACTTTTTCGAAATCCCGCACATCCGTATCAACGTCACGCACGTTTCGGTAAAGACCGCGTGCGACCAAGTCGTCCCGTTTGGCGGAGCGCACTCAGTTTCGGGGTAAAACAGGGCGTTGGTTTTCCTGTTTTTGGATCGCGGTTTGCGATCACTACAGGACGCGACGCACCGAGCGGGTTACACGGACATCGAGAGGGTTATACAGTCTATGCGATACAACTGATGGAACCGAAAATGGAAATACGAGGCGAGAGGAAACGCTACCTGAACAGGGTTCCGTGAATCTGAGTTTCACGTGTCCGTGCGTATCCTTGACACGAGCTGTGTCCTGGTTCAGAGAGCTGTGTCCGCTGTACTGTTCGTGTCCGAGAGCGGCTGTGTTCGTGCTAGGGCAGCGGACGGTTGACGAGGAGAGCGGGGAGGTGCTCGCGGGCGACCGCGGTGAGGTCGGGCAGCTGCTGGGCCAGAGTCGGGAGGGGGACTGCGCCGGGGTTGCTGTGGACAGCTGCGGGGGGAAGCTGCACTGTCGGGCACGGCCGGAGCTGTGCGGTGCGGGGTTGGCTGGAGCGGATGAGAGACAGTGGGCTGAGAGGTCGGGGACGGGCGGAGTCGTCGAGAGTTCGATGCCGGTGAAGTTGGGGTTTGGTTGGGGATCGATGAGGGAGGAGGCGGCAGGGATGGATGACGATGGCGGTGCTAGGGTTCAGACGTGGAGCGGGGGAGAGGCTGGACTTGTCGGACTAGGGTTCGGGCGGTGCTAACTCGACGGAGAGCTGCGGCGGTCGAGGGGAGATAGGTTGGCGGCGACGGCGGCTACACGAACGTCGAGGCATATTTATAGGTGGTGAACAGTGTTTCCGGAGTCCCGATTAGGGTTTGGTTAGGGTTTCGGGTTCGGGTTGGGTTTCATGGATCTGACCCGACCCGACCCGTTAAGGATGGGTTGGTCCGGTTCGTTTCACTGGTTAGGTTCAGTTGGTCTGGTTTATTTTGGTTCAGTGAACCGGGTTCAGGCAGGGTTTATTTTGGTTTAATTCTACATTAGTTTTCAGGGCTTTAAAAATGATTCCGGAATCCAATTAATTCGCAAAAAATTACCCTATGTCTGGTTTTCCATTTTACACCATAAAATATTATTTCCATAATATTTTAATATTAATTAATATCATTTAAAAAATCCTTTAATCACAAAATACCTTAGTTTTAATTCCCGAAAAATTCCCAAAAACTTGGGGAAAATTATATTAAAATTATTCAAAAAAATCAGGGTGTTTACAATCTGCCCCCCTTAAGAGGATTGCGTCATCGCAATCAAAAAATAACTACTGAAGGAAAGAACTATGGAAATTACAAGAATGCTTAGGTGATAACTGCATCCGCAATAAGTAAGGATAACGCTGGCGCATACTATCCTCCCGTTCCCAGGTCGATTTGCCAGGAGAATGATGTTTCCAAGCTATACAAACCAGTCTAATTGTCTGTCCTCGCAATGTCTTCTCACTGTAGTCGATGATGCCAACTGGTTGTTCTTCATATCTCAAGCTTGGGCCCACTGCGATCTCTGAATGATCGACCACGTGACTTGGGTCGGTCACGTACCTTCTCAGCTGTGAGACGTAGAATACGTCATGCACTCCCTCTAAGAATGGAGGTAATGCAAGATGATAAGCCACCTCACCAATGCGCTCTAGAATATCAAATGGCCCGATGTACCTTGGGCTCAACTTGCCTCTACTCCCAAATCTGATAGTACCTCGAGTGGGCGAGATCCTCAAGAATACGTGCTCTCCTTCTTTGAACTCTAGGGGCCGTCTGTGCGTGTCAGCCCAATGCTTCTGTCTGTCCTGAGCTGCTCGAAGATGATTCTGAATCTGTTTTACCTTCTCCACTGTCTGTATTATCAATTCTGGACCCAGTATTTGACGTTCACCAATGTCACTCCAACATATTGGCGATCTGCACTTCCTTTCGTATAATGCCTCGAATGGTGCCATCTGAATGCTGGCCTGATAACTGTTGTTGTAGGAGAACTCCACTAAGTGCAAATGATCTTCCCAAGATCCTCCGAAGTCTATCATACACGATTGTAACATATCCTCCAAGATCTGAATTGTGCGCTCTAATTGACCATCTGTCTGTGGGTGGTAAGCTGTGCTGAATTTGAGTCAGGTGCCAAGACTCTCTTGCATGCTTCGCCAGAAATGAGATGTAAATCTCGAGTCTCGATCCGATACAATACTAACCGGCACTCCATGTAATCTTACGATTTATCGTATATACATATCGGCGAGTACCTCTGTGGACTGTCCAACTCTAAATGGCAAGAAATGTGCCGATTTAGTGAGTCGATCCACGATAACCCATATCGCATCTTTTTCGTTGGGGCTCTATGGAAATCCTGTGACAAAATCCATAGTGATATGTTCCCACTTCCATTATGGTATAGGAAGCGGCTGTTGTAGAAGCATGAAAAATACGCCGGATGGCTATACGCAGCATATTGGTGCAGAGCAGCGTAAGCAGAGGCCTTCAGAGCCATCAAAGCGTGCAACAGAGCTGTTTCCGCTAAAAACATAGCGTGAAATATAAAGCTAAAAAAAGGGCCATCCGCGTAAGGCAGTACGTCCAAGCTGCTTCAGCGTAAACATGGTGCTTCATCGCCTCCAGGGCGTAAAACTCATCCTCTTTCAAACGTAGCATTGAGGTGTACAAGAGACGCTTCGTATTCTCCGAAGTGAACCTGTCAGATCCTGCAATGAACCTGTCAGAGCCTGCAATGAACCTGACGTCTGGACTTCTGACAAAGGGATACGGCTCGACTACCCAAACGACGGCTATAATGATGGCACAGCACTGCGACCCAGGCTGTCAAATACCGCCATCCCCTTTGCGTAAACTACTTTTACAAGCACGAAGTGATACGCTGCCTTGTTTTACACAGGCAAAACATGAGCTGTTTTACGTTCTGCAGTAGACAAACTGCCTGCCACATCAAAAGCCGCACTCCGTACGGGGTTCGAGGCACGTCTCTACGTCTGATGCACAGAGCGGTGACAGTTTCTCAAGGCACATCTCTACGACTGATGCGTAGAAGGGGTTGCAGACCTTCAAAAACATGCCTCCACATTTAATGCACAGGATGGTGGCAAATCTTGGCATTTAATGCAAGAGATTTGATTATATCTTCAAAAGCCGTAATTCCAGCTAAAATATCCACATCAGCACTATGGCACGGTACGCAGCGGCTTCTATGTCCATCCAGCGTTTGTGCTCATTTGGCTTCTACGCCTGCTCGGCTTCAACGCCCATTCGGCTTCTACGCCTGCTCGGCTTCAACGCCCATTCGGCTTCTACGCCTGCTCGGCCTCTATGACCACTCAGTTTTTACGCCTGCTCGACCTCTATGACCATTCGGCTTCTACGCCTGCTCGGCCTCTATGACCACTCGGCTTCTACGCCTGCTCGGCCTCTATGACTACTCGGCTTCTACGCCTATTCGGCTTCAACGCCTATTCGGCTTCTATGCCGGTTTGATAACTATTTGGCTTCTATGCTATGGTGACAGACATTTGGCTTCTATGCCAACCTCTTCTACACAATGGATACCTACCTACGTGGCTTCTACGCCATGATCTTCGTAGCGATTATACGCATTTTGTCCCTTAGTTGGACCCGCGTCACACGCTCATTCAAAGGATCATCTATACGCAGGCATTGGTTACTTTAACCGTTGTGTAAAAGGGTGCTGTACTTTTCACTCCTCAGTTTTTACACCGACGGAGTGGTCACTGTCACTAAAACTCTATAAATAGAGACCTCTATCAATGAGGAAAAAGGTCGACAAAATTGGAAGGTCGAAAAATTGGTCAAGAATACCAATATCAGATCCAGGGTCGAAAGATCACAAGGTCGAACTTCCAAGAAAGATCGAACCAGAGGTCAAGAAAGAGAGAGAGAGAGAGAGAGAGAGAGAGAGAGAGAGAATCCGGAGCTCAGGCAGAGAGTAGGGATCGACGACTTTGGCATCGTGCATCCACCCTCTTCTGCAACCTTCGAAGCTTCTTCTTGTCTTCTATGGCACTTCTTCAACATCGTGTGGTCCAAGGGCTAAAGTGATCGACTGCAGATCAGACACCTATAACAATATTTACCCAGATTAAATAAATTGTACTCCCATATCCTTGTATATGATCAAATTGTACAAGTTTGTTTGTAAACCAAAGAAGGCGGGTTTCGTATAAACCCCATCTTGAATATATTTTCATTCTTTCGTTTAATACCACAAACAAGATGGCGACTCTGCTGGGGACATCTTTCTCTTCTGATGAGGAAGCAATTGCTCAACACGATGTGGTATCTATAGGAACCGTGAAGAAGACCCTGGTCGTCCAATTCGACCAGTCTGCCTACGAAGATATGCTTTGAACCGGGGGTAGCTCTCACCCTCTCTCCGTCCAAGACAACAGGAAGCTGCGCAAGGTCTGGATGCCCAAAACATCCTCTACCATTCCTGTGGACTCTCCGATCTCTTCGACCTCTCCGACCAATGAGGTTGTAGCATTGCTCCCTCCGTGCCCTGCACGTAAAATTCAGTCTCCCGCTACGCGCGGTACAGACGAAACTTCGGGCAAAGCCTCAGCGCTGACCCAGAAGTATCCACTGCGCTCTACACGTAGAAACCAGTCTCCTGCTACGCGTGGTACAGACAAAGCTTCGGGCAAAGCCTCAGCGCTAACCCAGAAGTATCCACTGCGCTCTACGCGTAGAAACCAGTCTCCCGCTATGCGAGGTACAGACCAAACTTCTGATGATGCCTCAGCGCCAAGTCGGAAGTACAAATCACGCTCCATACGCAAGACAACATCTGACCTCTACGGGGAACCAGATGTGCGCTGTGATTTTCGCAAGGGGAAGCAAGCGGCAGAGTACTCAACTTCTCGGCCGTTACGCCAGCGAAGAAGCAATCTGCCTACCCTCCGGATTACGCGGGAAGCCGACGGCCGACTGAGGACCTCTTCAGCTTTACGCCAGTCTGAGCAAATCTCCAAATTATGCCAGGCAAAGTCCCACGACGTAAGACAAGCTCAGGTTGCGGAAGGACACCTTCCCAGGGGATTATCCGCCACCCAGATGGCCAACCTGTTGTACACAGGTGGCATAGGGAAAACCATGGTGCCCAATCTCCGCATGCCCACTGATGGGAACAGAAGGAACAAGCCGTCGTCTTCTTTCTCTACTCCTCCTGACTTGCGCGAATGTCTAATCCCGAAGCGTAAGGAGAGGGGACCTTCCAACATGTCTATTACGCCCCCTAGCGAGCAATGTTGTAATAGTCATAAAATTGTGATTGACTGCTGCTGTTCTAAAGCAAAACGATCAGTTTTCGACCGATTGAGCTACTCTCAGTCTTTCCAGGAAGAAGAGCCTGCGCATGCATCCGTGAACATGGCTTCACACATACCTAGAGGAGGGTCGAGCTCAAGACGTCATCCCTCTGGGCCTCCGAGCCGAAGGACTTTCGAAGACCTCCTCAGGAACACTGAAGCTGGGGTGTTCCAAAACACCCGTGCAAGGTCACAGCAACCAGCTTCGTACTCGTCTGATTTCGACGCTGGGGGTCGCCAATCTCCCCGATCAGATGCTGAGAGTATAGAGTCGACTTCTGCAGCGACCTATACTAATCCTTCGAGGACGCCCAGGGAAATGGGAGTTTACGCCGTTGAAGATGAACGCGAGGAAGCTTCGCCGTCAGGAAACGCGGAACAACGCATCACTGTGCTGGAGACATCTCTGAAACAAATGCAATCCATAATGGAGAACATGCACCAGATGATGCTAACTCAGCACGCAACCGCCATGGCTCAAGCGTCGGTCCCGCCAACTCAGATACGTGTGGGGGTGGTCTTACCATCATCCAACCCGAGCCAAGAGCCTGCTCTAGATCAAGAGTCAGCAGTTCCCCCGCTTCCTCACTCAGAGAATATATTACCTCCTATTGGAGTCACGATACAACCAACTCCGCATTACACCGTAGCCCCACTTCCAACTGAAAATCCAATGCAGGCAGTACGGGAGTTGAAAGCCCAGTTCAACGCCTTGAAGCACAAAGATCAGCTCAAGAAACTGGGAATTAACCAGCCTTACCCAGCTATCTGGAAAGAAGTCCCTTTTCCTCCGAGGTACAAACCTCAGACTATGGCTCTGTTCAAGGGAAAAACATCACCAAGTCAGTACATGAACTATTTCAGTATGATGACGGTGTTGCTACAAGGGAACGACGCCCTCCTCACTCGGGTGTTCAAAGGCTGCCTCTCAGGAGTAGCCTATCAGTGGTACCGTAGCTTGGCGGACAACTGCATTACTTCCTTCGAGGACTTCAAAGCTTTATTCTTTACGCGATTCTACGAGGGTAGAATGGACATGTCTATGTCCTCTCTCATCGAAGTCAAGCAAAGGGAAAAGGAGGACGTTCGCACCTTCGTCGAACATTTTCGTCAAGCCACCTTACAGATGCCTCCAGGAGTTCCAGACTCTGCGTTAGTAGACATTTGCAGGAAGAACCTCCTTCTTGTAGTCTCGGTATTTACAGGACCATATCAGTTCCATGAGTGGCCCTCGTTCATCATCTCGGCAGTGGCCGCCGAAGACAACAGTCGCAAGGCGCGCGACAACGACATTATGATCTTCGCCTCCGATAGAGGCAAGAGGTCATCTCCCAGCAGCGACCATCCTCGCAGCTCCAAGGGAAAAGAAGCTCTGACGGTCAATACGTCCAGACAAAAGACTGCGACGACCGCGCAGACGAGACCCGAGACTTCCAGGCCCATCGAAGTCTACTCCTTTGACGACGACGATGTCCCAAGTATATTCGAGTGTCTCATCAAGAGTGGCAAGATCACCCTTCCGGAGCTAAGGCGGCCCCAAGAAGTCGGCAGTACTGACGACCCCAAATACTGCATCTTCCACAGATACGTACACCACCCGACGAAGCAGAGCCTGTCAGGTTCATGCAGACTTCATACATCAACCGTTTGAATATCTACATCCTACGGTTGTATCCTGGCCTTTCGAAGCATGGGGTATGGATATAATTGGTCCTATTCACCCGTATTCTTCCAGAGGTCACCGGTTCATACTGGCCATCACGGATTACTTCTCCAAATGGGCAGAGGCGATCCCTTTTGCTGAGGTAAAGGCGTCTGACGTAATCAGCTTCATCAAGCATCACGTCATTTATCGCTTTGGGATTCCCCGAAGGATAATCCATGACAATGGGCCTCAGTTCATCAGCCAAGCGTTTTATCGATTTTGCGATAAAAATCGAATACATAATATTGCCTCTACGGCATATTACCTAGCTACTAATGGTTTGGCAGAAGCTTTCAACAAAACCATTATCAAAATCTTGAAGAAGTTCGTCTCTTCAAACAAAAGAGACTGGAATGAGAAGTTGGGCGAATGTCTCTGGGCATACTGCACAACAGTACAGACACCGAAAGGTTGTACCCCATTTTCACTGGTCTACGGGAGCGAAGCAGTTCTTCCCATTGAAATCCAGATCCCGTCGCTCAGGATAGCCGTGACTAATGAGCTGACTCGAGAAAAGAATGACCTGTTAAGGCTTCAGGAGCTAGAAGGATTAGACGAGAAATGCCTCCAAGCTCAATAGCGCATCGCGCTCTACCAAGCACGCATTTCCAGAGCTTTCAATCATAAAGTAAAGGAAAGTGTGTTCAAAGTCGGCGAGCTAGTTTTAGCCGTAAGAAGGCCGATGATTCTTACTCACAGGAGTAAAGGGAAATTTCAGCCCAAGTGGGAAGGCCCTTATGTGATCGAGACAACGTTCTCGAACGGCGCTTACAGGTTAGCCCAGCCTAATGGAGACCTGTTAATGGCTCCTATCAACGGTAAATTCCTGAAGAGGTACTATGCTTAACCTCCTCTGCTCAAGTAGAATATAGCGAGAATCTCAAAGTCTGACCAAACTACTTCCAAAACGAAAATAGTTAGGTCATATTCTATCATGTCAGTATGACCTCTGAATAAGTATGTCCTGCTAGAAGTTTATCGAGAGTCTATCACGTCCATACTACCTCTGATATCACTCTCACCCAAACCTGTCATTTACATTCCGAAATGATGGGTCCACAAAGTCAGAAAAGATTCGCTTTATTTGTTCCCGAAAAGAGCAGAATTACATTGGGCAAGCAAAAAGAAGAAATGGTACATCATTGTGGGGGAGCAGTCAGATCGCGAATCAGCTTCGCCAGTACAGCTACCCTCTCATCCCTGGAAACCAAGGCATCAGCGCGGGCCTGTTCCAGCCGTGCCTCGGGATTGTTCGTAAAGGACAGTTCGGCCCTTGCCCGAAGAGAGCCAGCTCGGGCAGCTTCTGCACGCTCCAGGTCCCGTCGTGCGGTGCTCAGTCGACCAGTCGCTACGTCTAGACCTGCCAGCGACTGAGAAGCCCACTCCTCTGCCAGAGCGAGTTTCTCCTTCAACTTGCGAGCCCTCGCTACGTTCCCTTCGTGCTCGGATTGGCACTTCGTCTGAAGAGCAAGAGCCTCCTCCACGACAGCTTTCCTTTTATCCATCTCCAGCTTATGTGCGTTGATAGAGTTATCTAGGCTCTCCAGCTGTTTGGTAAGCCGCGCAGTCATGAAGTCGTATCTGGCCTGGACCTCAGCTTCAAAACTGCCCCGAGTCAGCTGCAAGTATTCATTAATAGGTTGCTCCAACCCATTAACCATCGCCTCCAGGGCGTCAGCTACCCCAGAATCGCCGAACTCCCTGACCGCCCCAATCGAAAACTGGGAAGCCTTCTTCAGATGCTCAAAATCTAGATTCTTCGCCAACACCATTGATGTCAGCATTTTCAAACTGGTAAAAAAGAGGCTGGTATACAGCTCGGTCAGCGCAACCAGATCTGGTTGGACGCCAGGAGTGGCCGTGATATTGGCGAGTTCCCCTCCAGGAATGATTGCAGACGAGGTGGCCATAGCCGCCGCCTCGACGGGTGGTGCGACCGAAGAAGGTGCGACGACGACGGTCGAAGTCATCGGCATACTCGCAAGAGGCGAGGTCACGATGACGGGTTCGTCCTCCTCTTGAGGTGACGAAACTACTCCGGGCAAGCTGGCCCCCGAAGGTATTTCCTCCTCGAAGTCGAATGCCTCCGTATCATCGCCAGGAGCCCGAGCAGAGCCAGAAGGCACTTCAACGCTATACTCCCCGTGGACGCCATCCCCTGAGAAGAGGACAAGAAAGTTGATATCAATATGATAGTAATCTTTCTAAGAGGAGACATAAAGATGACCTTTACCCGTAGCCAACGGTATATATGCCGCATCTGCAGCCGATGTAGCTATATCACGCCTTAATGACGCAATACGAACTGTCATACCTGGAGAAGGGGGTGGGCCAACCGACATCGCCAGGAGCTCTACCAAGCCTCCACCGAGACGCGTTCGAGGTTCGTCAGCTGGAACCTCGCTGGTCATGCTCACGGACGCGGCAGGAGTCTCATCCGTTGCTGGTCTAGGGAAAGATTCTCCCATTTGCCTCGGCCACGCGGGCGATTTCATTCGACTACTGGAGGCAGTGGCAGCAACGACAGCCTCAAGCAGGAGTTCTCCGGCACTGCCAGCCGAAACTGAGGGTCCCTCTCCGAAAGGCGGGGAACCTCCAATCAAAGAGACATCCCCAACAGGAGAGACAACAGGTTCCTCTCTAGGAGCCTCGATGCCAGGAATCTAGAGAGGGCGATTAACCGTCTTCTTCTTCCTCTTGCAAGGGGAAGTCTGCTTCGAAGCAGGAGCCCTTTGCTTCCCAGAGACCGCCAAAGCCTCCGCAGGCGGAGGCACTTCGCACCTCGGCACCGACACCAGAGGCTCATCCGGAGTGACGGACTCCTCACCCTCGTCAGATAAAACCGAGGGGACTTCGATTCTTCCCCCAGGCTTGGGAGAAGGCACCCTGAAGCTTCCACTGTCACGACCCGCACCCAGTTTAGGGGCACGAGAGCGTGGGTACGTCCAGCCTACGCCGCAGCATCGGCGGTAGAACGCTGTCTAGGTCAAGTACTATCTAACAATCTCACGCTAGTATCCAACTCCATAAGGAGATTCGGATAATACTATAAAAATATTCACAACATACTCAATCACAACTACAGCACGATAGGAATTGAAGAAACAAAAGAATACAATACAAGTCTAAAGACAACATAATCATACCTGCAATCCTTAACTTCCAAATTCCCAAGTGTCAGAAACCGGTCTACTAAGGTCACAGTCTGGAAAAATATTTTCCAGTCAGGAATGAGCAAAGTACATCTCTAATTAGCAGTTCTATATAAATGACATAAACTATGTAGCAGTTCTAGATGGAAACATACCAGATGCATGTATAGGTACGAGAAATGTACAATTAGAGAAATACTGGAAATACTGTAAGTAAATGCAGGAAAAGAACCATATGTCAATGAGCAAGAAACCTATGACTGAGTGTGTGAGTACTAGCTTCAACATGTGATCGGCTTGGGAACTTGATCAGGCTGGTTACATGTGATTAGCTATGGTTCATATAAAGTCAGGCTAACCGTTGGTTAGCTATGGTGCATGTAGAGATCAGGCTAATCACACGTAACAGCTATGGAGCATATAAATGGTCAGGCCGCACCCGACGTGAGATGTGGGGTGAGCTATGGTACATATAAAGTTGGGTATGATCACATGTCTACACTAAAGTACTCCCCAAACCCCCGACTGGTATAGTAGATCCAATCATGGTACGCTATGGCACAGGATTCCCTAGGAAGGTAGCAAATCTCCCCGGGAATTAGTGTCTGTACATGCACAAGATATCAAGGAAACAAGTCTCGTACAAGCTACACCATGAATAGGGAATAACATCTCATGACGAGATCCGTGTATACCAATCCGTGTAACCATCGTGTCAAGATCATGGATATTTACACTAGATACAGTGAACATAGGAGATATCATAAATTAGAAACTAATCAGAGAATGTACTCGCCTTGGGTCCTTAGCTGGTAAAACCAATGTCCTGTTCCAGAGTATCCCCTGGGTAAACCAACAGTCCTATAAACATAACACAAGCAAACCACATTTGCATCAGATGCTACACTAACACAGTCAAAAAATACTGGTCTCAGGGCCATGTCAGGCAGGGCACTAGTCAACTAGGGTCATCTAGTAGGGACACGTATATAATATACATTTACACTCAAAGTATACCAATAAAACGTATAAAATATATATACAAGTGTCTCTTAGTAATTGTACAAAATACGTATTTGTGTATATACACTAATAGTTGTATATAATATATATTTATACCAAAATACATATTTGAATATATATATATCAATCAAATATATTTTATACATATTTGACTAACCAGAGAATGTTCATCATGCCACACTTCTCAAGGTGATCCCAAATGAAGTAGCAATTAGTTCCAATGGGTCCGGAGCAGTCCAATTAGCTAGAAACTATATAAAGAAGTCCAAGATCGGAGCTCGGCACGAAAATCGAGATAAGGATACCGAGTCCTTAATACATAGAGAAATTCACTGGGGTTTAGCTAAGGTTAAGATTTACAAGTTAGCTAATAAGAGAAAGGGTCGATTGTTCGTAATCAAGGTAACTTCTTAATTTATGAAAAATCATTTGGAAATCATTTTGAACAATAATTGTTAAAACTTCCCTTTGAACAAGATTACAATTTAAAGGTTTATTTATAAAAAATCTAGGATTTACGTAAAAGCCAATATTTTCCATTTATGGTAAAATCGGTCACCGATCCAAATAAACTAATTATAAGAAAATACTAAACTAATTAATTAATATTTACTAACTGGTTAATAAATAAATTCCTGATTAATAACAAATTACTGTTTATTAATAATTAACTAATTTAATCATTAACTAAACTAATTTAATTTAACTAAATGATTAATTAATTAGTTAATAAAATTTAACTACTGATTATATACTTAACTACTAATTATAAATTTAATTAACTGATAAAGTATTAATTTACTAATCTAATTATAACTTTTAAACTAATTATATACTTAAACTAATTTTATGATTTAATTAAACTAATTATAAATTAATTAAACTAATTATTAATTAACCAACTAATTAAATAAAATAACTAATTATAAATTACTTAACTTAACAAATTACAAATTAACAAAAAAATTAATTACATATACATTAATTAACTATTCAGAACAGAGAAGGGAAAGGGGGAAGAAGAGGCTCACGATGGGGAGGTTTCCCGTCGCCGGCGCGGGGTTCGCCGGGCGGTGGCGGTCTGCATCGACGGTGGTCGACACCGAGGGACGGCGGCGTTCGAGGAGGCGACCGGCTCAGCGAAGCTCAGCTCGAGATGCTCCAGGCGGTGGTGGCAGCGAAGCTCGGTCGACGCGGCGACGGCGTCGAACTCGGCGGAGGCGGCTGTTCGAGGGCAGGGCGGCTTCGACTCGGCGGTCGACTCGGCTCGAGACAGCGGCGTTCGGCGCTCGAGGAGGCAGGCTCGGCGCTCGAGGAGACGGCTCGGCGCTCGATGAGACGGCTCGGCGCTCGAGGAGGCGGTTCCTCTCGGCGGCGGCGGCTTTCCGGCTTCAGCGGCGACGATGACGACGACTCCGGGCGGCGGCTTCGAGTCTAGGGTTAGGCTTAGGGTTCTGTCGTGTGTCCGGGGTCGGGTACGTGTCCGGGATGGACACGAGGGTCTGTTGTGGGGGACGTGTCCGGGGCTGGACACGGGGACTCGATGCACAGTGGACGTGTCCGGGTCTGCCGGACACGGGGATGCTGATCTGTGGGCGTGTCCAGGTGTTGGACACGGGGTGGGTGCTTGCTGTGGAGGTGGATGTGTCCGGGTGTGTCGGACACAAAAATCTAATTTGTAATAGTGTAACCGAACCCAGAAAATGAATGGATACTGTGGGACACCCGGGGTCGGACCCGAGGCCATCACGGCTGACACGGATGCTGGACACACGGACACGAGCACACAAAAATGGTGGTGGCTGTGGCTCTGGGAATTGTGGGGGCTAGCCAATAAATTGAAAATTAGGGTTTTTAGGGAATTGTGAGAATGAAAACTTAAATAGGGAGAAGGGTGTGGGATAAAGGGTTGCGGGTTGGCCCAATAGTGAATGGCCCAGAATTAATTAAACGGGTCTCTCACGTGGGGAAAAAGGGTGTGCTGGCTAGTTAATAGGAATGACAACTTGTAAATAAATAAATAAATAAATAAAGATTATAATTTCAGAAAATGTTTTTAGGAAAGCTAGCTAATTTCTAATTGGCTACTAATTAATACATTTTGCAAAGTCCTAGAAAGTATGACATTTATTTATTTACTATCCCAATAAATAAAAATCTATTTTATTTTATCAACTAGTCTTTTAAATAAATATTTAGTTAAAACAATAATTTTTATGGTTCAAGCCACAAATATTTGAAACTAAAAATATATATTACTATTTATTTACTTATTTTATAAGAAAGCGACATTTATGAAAATGATTTTTATAAAAGATTTTTTAAATTACCTTCTACAATCAAACATCGTTCAAATTCAAATAAAAATTTTCAAGGAGAAATATTTTATAAAACTTGATATTTTAAAATAAATTAAATTTAATTATTTTGGAAATTGGAAATCGGAGGTTACAAGTCTATCCACCTTAGAAAAATTTCGTCCTCGAAATTTTAGGGATGACTAGGATAGAAAAAAATTTGTTGTTCATAATGATGAATATATCATTGAAGAAAATATTTCTATAAGGAGAATATTTACCAAACAGAAGGAAACATGAAGAAAAAGAAAATATGGTTTAAGACAGGAATAACTTGAAGGAATCATGGCTCGGCCTTGAATCCTCTAGAAAGTTTAGGTTTGGGGAGTAGACACGATCACAAAAACAGATAATTTGAATAATGCACGTTATCTTTTCAAAGTAACTAAACCAAGGAAGACCCAGTATATGAATGATATAGACATGACAGTTATAGCTACTTCGAAAGATACGGTCGACAATTTGATTTAAGAAACTTAAATACATCCTTCAGAATGTAATCAAGAGACATCTAATTGCCTTTCTTAATTTCTAGAAAAATAGTCTTTACCACCATCTGAAAATAATCCTTCCTTTTTCCTCGTTCATTTTACTTTTCTCAATCTTGTGATTCATCATTAACCAATATTTATAAAAGTTTCAAATTCCACAAACTTTATTAGATTAGATCTTAGAATTTCTGAATCAAAAGCCTTATCATCAAATTCGGGTTTGTTTATCTTAACATCAACTATACTCGATTATTTTCTTCGATTTCAAATGTTACTGTCATGGTCAAGATTTTAATTTAAATCACAACCTCAATATACCATGATCTTACCTTACGACCTTCAATTATATGATCCCATAATCAATTATATTATAATCTTCTTTACCATGAGCTTCATTTCATTCCATATTTCTTTATCTGTATGTATAATGTTTTCGAATTTTGAACTAAATTTTTTTTTTTTCATCCTCCGAATTTATTATCCCAATGTAAAATTTTTACTACTCAAATCCTCAATATTTTAATTGAATTCCAGTCGTATCATAATCTCCTCAAATTTTGAGTAAATAACTAAATACAAAATTTACTATCCAATCCTTTTAATTGAAATCCAATCAATGCATATTTATAAAACTTAAAAATCTGCATCCCAAAATTTAACTTTAAACACTCATCAATCATCTAACTCAAATTCAATTAATGCTTATTCCAATCTAACTCCTCATCCCAAGAATTTAATTTGACACTATTCCATTTACGATTTTATTTCCTGCTTTTCTTTTTCCTCAAATACTCAACGATGCGATGCTTCTAGTATCTTCAATGCAACATTCATACTATATAAAATTTCTATCTTGCAATCAACTAGATAAAATGATAATCTCTAAGATTTCTCAAATTTTTAATAATCAATTCAATCATATCAAGACCTCATTAAAATTAATAAATCCTCAAATTTTTGGCTCTGTGAATTTCTTAATTCTCCCTTTAAATAAATGTTTGTCCTCTAATTTCAATCAAACCTCGATTTTCGCAAAAACAATAATTCCATCAACTCTGTTATAACAATCCCCTAAATTCTTTATTTAAAAATTTATGCTCATCCATAATTTAATCATCTTGTCCCTTTTTGTCGGTCATACCCTTGTCATAGATCATTGCTATGGTCAAAACCCAAATGATCATGGTTTAAGAAAATTCTACTTACATCCATGCAATTTGAGAAAATATATAGGTCATGTGTCTTTTGTCATGGTATTTCAGTCTCTGTTAGGGGTACTACTAGTTATATTCTAACAAGAAAATCATGCATGTGAACCACAGTGCATTAAACTAGTCACGTACCACGAATGTCAAAATCGCGATGGAAGGTGTTGATTGCCACGTAGAACTGAGCGTACGAATGGAGGATGCGCAGCTCCGTGGAGAGGGTGACGACCGACACGATAAAGATTGCTCCCATGCAGCCCATGATAAAATACCGCCATCTCCTGGCTCCATCAATGAGTCCGCCCCTGGACCTGAAGCTGGTGATGGTATTGCCCACGTGCAGCTGATCGTACCAAAACTGTCTGGCGAACCGACTGGGCAAGTAAGGCTCGAAGAAGCAATAATCTTCGCTTCTGTACAGCAGATGGGAGGGTCTGATGCAGACCAACCAATTAAAAGCTTCCGGAGAAAGATTGGTCTTTTCTCCACCTAAATCCTCAAGCCTAATTCCCGACTGATTGTGATGTACAGAAGGGACAGTGCAGAGGAGCTTCCAGCAATGACCGAGGCTCAGCGCCAACCGATAGTCTAAGACGGTGTTCACGTTCCAGAGGGAGTCCTTGTAGTTCAGCAAGAAACTACTCCCCGCGCTGCTACCAGGGCCAGGAGACATCAGCCGGGGGTTGTGGAGAATTAACCATCCCATCAAGTACAGGTATGGTAACTCTACCCGGGGAAAGCTATCACGTCGAGCTTTATCGACGAGCAGTCCGTCAGTCATGGCTCTCAGGCCAGCCTGTATACGGCACACCATGGCAGGGAGCAAGCCCAGTCTTGCCCCGAACACCAGACGCACGACGGGCCACAGGATGTTCCGGTGGATGCGGTCCGCGGACGCGATGCCAGGCACCACTACTCGACGCAGCCATAGGAAGAGAAAGCCAGCCAGCCTGGCTTCCTCAGACAAAGGCCTGCGGTAGCGCCTCATGTAACTGTAGGCCTTAGTGCCTTCAGGATACTTTCCTACCCCGTTAGTGAGGAACTGATCTGGAACTTTAGCCTCCTCCACAAGAGCCTCGACGACCTGGGCACTGAGCACGCCCAAACAGTTCACGGGCTCATTCTTGCCCCCCGAAACCTTCTTCGACTTGACGGCCCTGGCCCGTTGGAAGAAGAGGTAGGACATCCACTTAGTGGTGTGAGCCAAGTCAGAAGGCTCATTATAAAAAGCAGTACACGCGAAGTAGTGGCACATCAGCTCCTGATACACCTCCACAACCCGAGGGTCCGAGTCCTCCAACTCCCGGTTGGTGGGAACATACTCTTCATACGGGATATCCCCCATCGGCAGTCTCGAGATCACTGCCATTTCGTGGAGGGCCAACCCCATCTCCTCCAGTGGAGTGGCAAAGGTCCCGGTGAGCAAAATGTATCGCTCCATCAGTGCCAGAAATAGGTTAGGGTTGGGAGGCAACCCAACACTCGTCACGCTCACGGCAGCGTACAGTCCTATGACCTCCAGCTCTCTCCGAAAATGCTTCAAAGCCCAGTCAACTAGACAGGACCATCGGAGGTTTGTTGGGGGTAATCCACCCATTGCACCGAGGATTCTCTTTGGGGTATACTCCCCCTCGCACCATGAAGTCATTGCAGAAAGTCGACAATTGGACCGGCTGGATCACTGAACTGTCTTCACTCGGGATGCTGCCCGGGCACAGTCCCCTGAACAACGTCACGATGCCAGAAGTGCGGCTGACAAACGACCCCTGGTCGGCTCCTTTCAGATGAAAGATCTTCCCCGGCTTGTCGTAAAGATCAGGAGTCAGCGTCCACGACATCCTCTTGCGATGTGTGGCATGGAAAAAAGCCGAGATGGGATAATCTCTCGGCATCATGGGCAAATACAAGGCCACACTCTCGGCAGGGAAAACCCATGGTTCTCTCTTGGGCTTCGTCTGGGGCTATTTGTCAATCATGTCCCCAAAGAGAAAGGCCGGCTTGATGTACTGGTCCCCGTCTATGTACGTCAGGGGCTCTCCGTTAATCATGTTCAGCAATGTCCGCTCGCCCTGAGCCGATATCAAGACCTCCCTTCCTTCGGGATACTGGGGTCCGGAGATAGGAAATGTCACGTGCGACAGATCCTCCAAATAGTTCGAGTGCAACATCCCGGCAGCGGATCCCATCACCTCGGCCAGTGGAGACTCATGCAAGTTAACTGCAAAAGTGCAAGGAAAACACGTCATTACGAATCTTGCAACATAAAGACCAAGAAACGACAGTCTGTGCTTTACGCCAAGACTGTACAAAATTTGGTCATTTTACGCCGGAAGTCACATCCTGAAGCGTAATTGGCGGTATACAGTCCGTGCTTTACGCCAGACTGCCAAAATTCTAGTTATTACGCCGGAGGTCCCATCCAAAGCGTAAAACTAAAATTTTATAGTATACACCAAGTTTTCGGCAGTCAGAGCTTTTACGCTCATAACTGCGAAAATATGGAGTTTTTACGCTGGTACATTAGAAATATGGGTGTAAAAGATGAAAACGTCTTCGTGCGTCATCTTCCTCAAAGAGGCTATCAACACAGGAGACGACCTAGCGCGGTCACGTTCAACGTGTGCGAAGGATTTTTCGTCGTTCTTTATCATCCCAAGGGCTATACCTCTAAGGCCGGGTGCGCTACTTGTCGGCAGGATGCTTCGCTCAGAAGGAAGTCCACCTTGCCCGACCGAAGACTCTCTCGCTGGGGCAGAAGAACGAGAAGAAGAGCCTGTACTCTTTCCCTTGGTGGAGGAGGTTTGTTTCGGTGCCATCTCTGAAAACTCGGAGTGCTCGGAGAAAGAACGAGGGAAAAAACTCAAACAATCGAAGGCTCTCTTTCGCAGAAGACGGATAAAAAGTTTCTCTCAAAAGCTTGGGATATATATAGAGTTCGGGTCGACTCCTCGAATCCTTAAACGGGCTCCTCGAAACCCCAACCAAATCTCACAAATTAAATATTTGGTTATGATTGGGTACTACGTCAGCCCACTACTCTCGAAAGACGGACAGTCAGCAAATTCGATGAGTTTTTCGTGCGAAAGCAGGTCAGCGGTTCCTATGCTAAAAGAGCTTTCTACGCTCGACAGCAATAGATCTACGGTTTTACGCTCGCAAGCTATAAGTCTATGGTTTTATGCCCGGATGCCTTTGTGCTCGGTAGCTTTTACGCTCGAGAGGCTACAAACCTACGACTTCACGCTCAGCAGATACCAAACCAATAATTTCACGCTCGGTGGCGTTTAGTTTACGCTCGGAGGCAACGGATCCGCAACCTCACGCTCGGAAGATTTCCTTTTCACAGGCTAAAAATCTACAGTTCTACGCTAAGGAGCTTTCTACGCTCGACAGCAACAGATCTACGGTTTTACGCTCGCAAGCTATCAGTCTATGGTTTTATGCCCGGATGCCTTTGTGCTCGGTAGCTTTTACGCTCGAGAGGCTACAAACCTACGACTTCATGCTCAGCAGCTCCGAATCTACGATCTCACGCTCGGTGGCTTTCTACGCTCAATAGACTACGAACTCAAGATTTTTAGCTCATCTACACTACGGATCTCTGACTTTTCGCATATCCGAACAGTTCCCAAGGCGGTCGATTACAGGAGTTCACACAGAAGATACTCCTTCTCGACCTCAAAATATCCCAAGTACCCAAAATATACAGAGTTCAAACATTGAGAAATTACTCTTCTCGGGTCAATTGGAGGTTCATCCAGGCTCCAGTCTGAATATCTCGTCTATCAAGATGGAAAACTTAGTTTGACAGCCATTCCTCGACCCTGTTCCAAGGGATTTACGAGAAGTCATTCTTGAAGACGAAGTCTGAACAAAAATTTTTGTTCATCAGAAGTTCAGAGCTCTACGCGGTTCCTCAGTCCTAGCAACATGACAGTTCTAAATATTCAAAATGCTCAACAGCGTTTTATGGACTATTCACTATACACAAAGAACAGGACCTAGCACTCTTTCTAAACAGAGTCGGCGTAAAGAATCAGACGTGTCGAAGCTACACATATTCAGACTTCAACAGCAACGTATGGTAAAATGATCATATGCAGAGAAGAAAGACGATTTTATTAAAGATTAAAGTCATGATTACATATGAGGGAAATCCAATCTATAAGGGTTTTCTTTTTATTTTCATGACTACATATGAGGGAAATCCCGTCTACAAAGGGCTTCCTCATTATCGTCGTCGGAAAATCGCACCCAGAATATGTTCTACGAGGTTCTCGCATCGGTGCAGGTCTTTCTCTTCTTCCATGGCAGTTCATCGACCACCACAGTCATGAACAAGAAGATCGATGGCGGGAGGATACAGAACTGGGCCTGCATAAATGATGTAGATCCCATGCTCTGTACGCCATGACCGATCCAGTTGAGGCTTCTTTAAGACCCAACTCGATCGAGGACAGCAGTTACAGTTTGTCTGCTCTTGTCCGCAGAGGTCACTGGAGAAGGCACCGCTTGCAAGCCGTATGGTCAAATACGACCCCTCCCCTCTCCCGGAGAACAGCCATATAAAGTTGCTGATTATCCCGAGCAAGGGAGGCTAAGATATCCTTCCATGATCCATCGTTGCAGTGGACACTTGCTCGAAGACGCCGTCTTTTTCGGCTCCTTACATGCTGGAAGAACATGATCTCCTTCTTCCTCAGGTCGACCCGACGAACTCCGGCGATCATCTCTGTGTGGTGATGGAAATATGGGGAGAATATGTTAACTCTTCCAGCCTTTTTATAGGCGAAAGAGGTCACATCGGTCCCTAATAAATCTGCCATAAAGTCAGCATCAACCGTTTCAACGCTCCATTCAGAAATGTTTCGAGTCACGAGGAGCGGTTCATGCTTCATTCAAAGCGTTCCAAATTCTGAGAAATTTGAAAGCTTTGAAGGGGGTCTTGTAGAAGCATGAAAAATACGCCGGATGGCTATACGCAGCATATTGGTGCAGAGCAGCGTAAGCAGAGGCCTTCAGAGCCATCAAAGCGTGCAACAGAGCTGTTTCCGATAAAAACACAGCATGAAATATAAAGCTCAAAAAAGGACCATCCGCGTAAGGCAGTACGTCCAAGCCGCTTCAGCGTAAATATGGTGCTTTATCGCCTCCAGGGCGTAAAACTCATCCTCTTTCAAACGTAGCATTGAGGTGTACAAGAGACGCTTCGTATTCTCCGAAGTGAACCTGTCAGATCCTGCAATGAACCTGACGTCTGGACTTCTGACAAAGGGATACGGCTCGACTACCCAAACGACGGCTATAATGATGGCACAGCACTGTGACCCAGGCTGTCAAATACCGCCATCCCCTTTGCGTAAACTGCTTTTACAAGCACGAAGGGATACGCTGCCTTATTTTACACAGGCAAAACACGAGCTGTTTTACGTTCTGCAGTAGACAAACCGCCTGCCACATCAAAACCCACACTCCGTACGGGGTTCGAGGCACGTCTCTACGTCTGATGCACAGAGTGGTGACAGTTTCTCAAGGCACGTCTCTGCGACTGGTGCGCAAAAGGGCTTGCAGACCTTCAAAAACATGCCTCCACATTTAATGCACAGGATGGTGGCAAATCTTGACATTTAATGCAAGAGATTTGATTATATCTTCAAAAGCCGTAATTCCGGCTAAAATGTCCACATCAGCACTATGGCACGGTACGCAGCGGCTTCTACGCCCATCCAGCGTTTGTGCTCATTCGGCTTCTACGCCTGCTCGGCTTCAACACCCATTCGGCTTCTACGCCTGCTCGACTTCAACGCCCATTCGGCTTCTACGCCTGCTCGGCCTCTATGACCACTCGGTTTCTACGCCTGCTCGGCCTCTATGACCATTCGGCTTCTACGCCTGCTTGGCCTCTATGACCACTCGACTTCTACGTCTGCTTGGCCTCTATGACCACTCGGCTTCTACGCCTATTCGGCTTCAACGCCTATTCGGCTTCTATGCCGGTTTGATAACTATTTGGCTTCTATGCCATGGTGACAGACATTTGGCTTCTATGCCAACCTCTTCTACATAATGGATACCTACCTACATGGCTTCTATGCCGTGATCTTCATAGCGATTATACGCGTTTTGTCCCTTAGTTAGACCCGCGTCACACGCTCATTCAAAGGATCATCTATACGCAGGCATTGGTTACTTTAACCGTTGTGTAAAAGGGTGCTGTACTTTCCACTCCTCGGTTTTTACACCGACGGAGTGGTCACTGTCACTAAAACTCTATAAATAGAGACCTCTATCAATGAGAAAAAAGGTCGACAAAATTGGAAGGTCAGAAAATTGGTCAAGAATACCAATATCAGATCCAGGGTCGAAAGATCACAAGGTCGAACTTTCAAGAAAGATCGAACCAGAGGTCAAGAGAGAGAGAGAGAGAGAGAGAGAGAGAGAGAATCCGGAGCTCAGGCAGAGAGTAGGGATCGACGACTTTGGCATCGTGCATCCACCCTCTTCTGCAACCTTCGATGCTGCTTGCTGTCTTCTACGACACTTCTTCAACATCGTGTGGTCGAAGGGCTAAAGTGATCGACTGCAGATCAGACACCTATAGCAATATTTACCCAGATTAAATAAATTGTACTCCCATATCCTCGTATAGGATCAAATTGTACAAGTTTGTTTGTAAACCAAAGAAGGCAGGTTTCGTATAAACCCTATCTTGAATACATTTTCATTCTTTCGTTTAATACCACAAACAGCTATAACATACCTGCAGTCCTCTGATGCTCGGCCTTTACTTGCTGACATACTAAACATTTTGCCACAAATCGTGCAATCTCCCTTTTCATTCCATGTCACCAATAATACTGCCTCAAATCTCGGTACATCTTGGTTCCTCCTGGGTGAACAGAGTACATAGAGCTATGTGCTTCAGTCATTAACTCCTGTCTCAATTCTCTGTTTGGAACATACAGGCGATTTCCGCACCTCAATGTCCCGTCTTCATGTATGCAAAGTCCTGTCTGCATGCCTGCTTCTGTCCTCTCTTTAAGTCTTCAAAATCTAGCATCAGTGGGCAATGCCTTTTTAATCCTTTCCACAAGTGATGACTTAACTTCAAGATTAGCTAGCACGCCACTCTGTCCTGGTAAAACAACCTCTATCTGAAGCTCATATAGATCTCTCAATAACTCGGGCTGCATCGTTAAGAAATAAGCCGTAGGCTTCCTGTTGAGTGCGTCTGCTACGATATTCGCTTTTCCCGGATGATACTGCAGATCTATATCAAAGTCTACCATTAATTCCAGCCAGCGTTGCTGTCTCATGTTGAGCTCCTTCTGAGTATATACATACTTCAGACTCTTGTGATCAGTAAAGATATCTACCTTCTCTCCATAAAGATAGTGCCTCCAAATCTTCAGTACAAATATAATTGCTGCTAGCTCCAGATCGTGTGTTGGGTAGTTCTTCTCGTGGACCTTCAACTGTCTCGATGCATAAGCAATAACTTTGCCATGTTGTATCAAAACATATCCTAGTCCACTACCTGATGCATCACTGTAAACAACAAAACCTCCTGACCCTGAAGGAAGAGTCAAGACAGGTGCTGTCGTTAATCTTCTCTTCAATTCTTCAAAGGCCTTCTGGCAGTCTTTTGTCCATGTAAACTCCTGGTCCTTGCGTGTCAACTTTGTCATAGGCTCCGCGATCCTTGAGAAATTTTTTACAAACCTTCGATAATATCCCGCAAGTCCGAGAAAACTTCTCACCTCTGCGACTGGTGTAGGTGTAGGCCAAGTCTCTATTGTCGCAACTTTCTCTGGATCAACTGAAAGTCCTTCTCCTGAGATAATATGTCCCAAGAAAGGCACTTTATCCATACAAAACTCACACTTACTGAGTTTGGCATATAACTTCTCCTGTCTTAATGTCTCTAACACAATTCTGAGATGCTCCTCGTGCTCTTCATGGCTCTTGGAATATACTAGAATGTCATCAATGAACACAACCACAAATTTATCCAAGTACCAATGAAAGACTATGTTCATCAAACTCATAAACACTGCTGGCGCGTTGGTTAAACCAAATGGCATTACCAAGAACTCATACTGTCCATACTTGGTCCTGAAAGCTGTCTTCGGTATGTCTTCCTTCCTTACTTTGATATGATGATAGCCGGATCTAAGGTCAATCTTCGAGAATACCCTAGCACCACTCAATTGATCGAATAGATCATCAATGCATGGTAAGGGATACCTGTTCTTGATGGTCACAACATTTAGTGTCCTGTAGTCAATGCACAACCGTATTGTTCCATCCTTCTTTGGTACAAATAATATGGGTGCTCCCCAAGGTGAAATACTGGGCCGGATAAAACCCTTCTCCAAAAGATTATCAACTTGTTCCTTCAACTCCACTAACTCCTTAGGTGCTAGCCGATATACTGATGAAGTGATAGGCTCTGCTCCTGGAGTTAAATCTATTGTGAATTCTATTTTTCGATCAGGCGGTAAACCTGGAAGATCATCAGGAAATACATCCACAAACTCAGATATGACTCTTGGGTAACCTGTCTCCCCTTCTATAGATAGTACCCTAAGAGTAGGCTGAACTCCTTGCTCTACTGCTCCCCGAAGAAACTTAAATTCTGGATGTCCAGGCGGTCTAAATATAACCCGTCCAAGTCGGCAATCAAGAGTCGCATGGTACTGACTTAACCAGTCCATACCAAGTACAATATCATAATCCGGCATGGAAAAGATCAGAAATTGAGCTCGCATCTCTCTTCCACAGACTACTACAGAACATGATCTATAGACGTCACTAACTGGGATAATTCCACATTCCGTAAGAATTCTCTTCATCTTCGGAAGGGTGCGGTAGCCACTCTATGGGTGGCTACAAAGCTAGCTGCTATAAATGAATGCGATGCTCCAGAATCAAATAAAGCTACAGCTGGTAATGAAGCTACTAAAATAGTACCTGCGATAACCTCTCCTGCGGTAGCTTCCTCCTCAACGGCCAATGTAAATGCCTGGCCTCGTCCCTGAGCTTGGCCTCTCTGCTGCTGAGCCTGCTGAAATAGAGCTGCCAGTAGTGCCAGTGGTGGTCTCTGCTGGTATCCTCCTGGAGCTGGTGGTCTGACTTCTCCAACTCCTGTCTGCGGTGCTCCTACTGCTGGATAAGCTGGTCGTGGTGCAGGTAAAGCTAGTCTCGGTGCTCCGTCTCTGCGTTCAGAACAGTCCCTGGATAGATGCTGGTTGGATCCGTAACTCAGACATAGTCCCAACTTACGCCTGCACTCTCTCTCAATGTGTCCTACCTTGCCGTAGTGGTGACAAGTAGGAAGGGATATGGCCTGTGTGCTGTTCTCTCTGGCATACTCCTCTGGGACCGTTTTACAGAATTCCCATGTGATGTCCTGGATGGTGCTGATGTGATTGGCCTCTTCAGATTTGACTCCCTTCTAGTGACGCACTCCATGCGTCGTGCTGCTGCAAGGACGTCGGTATATGATGTAGGTACGACCGATCCAATCAACCTCTGGAGCTCAAACTTCAGTCCATCAAAGAACTTCTCAGCTTTCTCTTCCTTTGTCAAAATCAAGGTTGGGGCGAAGTGACTTAGATGAATAAATTCTGTGTTGTATTCTTCCACTGACATATTGCCTTGGATAAGGCGGTTGAACTTGTCTCTGAGCTCCGACCGTACAACTGCTGAAATATACATCTCTCGGAAGAGTCTGGAGAACTCTTCCCAAGTGACTCGGTCCTATCCGAGCCTCCTTTCTTCTGATAACCACTAATAATGTGCATTTTCAGTCAACTGCATCCTTACCGCAGTCATCCATTTCTCTCTTGGAAGTTCAGTTGCTTCCAACTGGTGCTGTATGTTCGTGAGCCATTCGTGAACTTTGGTTGGCCCTTCTTTACCAGAAAATATACGAGGCTTGAGCTGGCAGAAATCAGTGATAGATCCCGTCGCTGGTCGCCTAGATGGTGGGTTTGCCTGCTCCAATGCGGATACTAGGCTGGTTCTTAAATACTCTGCCTCGTGATGCTGAGCCTCTTGCTGAATCTGCTGCTGGGCTTGCATTATGGCATACATCATCTGAAACATCTGTTGCCCGTCCATGGCTTGCCCTGGCGGGAAAATTGGCATCTGTGGAGTGAACTGTGGCAGAGGTGGGATGTCATCACGCCGGAACCTTGGATTAGGCTGGCCGGTTTGATTTTCTTGAGAAGATTATCCTCCATTCCCTGGTGTCACTCCATCTACATAAGTAACCACAGCGTCGTATGGCGTATCCAAGGGATTCTCATCTCCGTTCCTTGGATCCATTACTCTGCAACCAAAAGATAAACTATAAGAACGCTCAGAGGAATCAACAAAGGATGCAAATCAAGTAATTAGTTCGAGTTCGATATAGAGTTCAAAAATGGTTCAAATAATGGATGAGATCCTATAACTTATCCTTTCCTTAGGGCAGGCTTGCTCGGTCCCTAAGTTGAAACTGAACGATTTAGTCGTAGACCTGCATGGGCCACCACAAAAACCATGTCACGCCCCAGTCCCAAAATACCGAAGGACTAGACATGTGGCAATGGCCAGCAGCACGCACCGATGGACAAACCCAATTTAATGGATCTATCAGGGCGTACTTAAGTTATAAAATCAAGTCTACGACAACATGGCACAACTAATCTCATCCATACAAGAATAAAATATGATCCACAGAAAATAAGAAATATAAATCATCAATCAGTCTCAACAAAGTGCTTCGGGGAACAACCCGATAAAAATCTAATACAATGGTTCAACAGACCAGAATATAAATGATTGAATAAAATAAATACTGAGCATGAAACATGGATGCTCAGGAAAAGTCTTCAGCTAACACCTCGTCCTCGGTTGTCGGTACAGCTCTTGTATCAGCTCCTGCTGCGGTCCCGTATACCTCGGGATAGATCTCGTCTACAAATCCTGGGGACATAATCCGGATCCAGGTCCTCAGGGGAATAGCAAGGTACAGATAATACAAGCCAAAATAAATGCAGTGCAGCAGATAATGAAATAAATAGGGTAAGTATGTAACCATCTATGTGAAATATAAGTGAGAGCATCACGAGTACTCAGGCTGAGCCACTACAAGCTCTGTGTCGGGAGCCGGTAGCGATAATAACCGGTAATGTGTCTAGCTCTGCTCGAGAGTCTACGACCTCACAATAGTAGTAGATATATATAAAATAGCCTGTAGTCTGTGTATCTCTCTCCACCCAATGTAACCACGCATCTCATGACCATAACGTCTCATGTCCATGTCGAGCGGGATCATAGCTAATGCAACCAGTCATAAAGTATCTATGAATATAGTATCTCTGCCAAGTCCTGTATCCTATACAGAATTACGATGAATATCTCAGGAAGATCCTGTCACATGATTAGTGTCAAGTGTCCTGGGTTATAGTGTACTTGGTAAGACCAGTACGAGAATGTAAAGGGGTCACGAATGTCCATCTCTAGATGACAATACACAACACCGCGTACGATCTTGGCACCCGACTAATAATCGAACGCTGAACAAGTCACACGGTCCTAGGTTAAGCATGTGCAGCAATATAAATGAAGCAAGGAAAATATGTAACAATACTGCAGAGTTTGGCGAGGTATACTTGCCTGGGGTTTGAATATCAACAGTTGTCCCTGTAACAGTGGGTCCTGTAGGTACTCCTTCAAAAGATGTAATAAATATCACCAATAGTCTCAGAAGATATCAAATAGCTAGAAACGCCTGTCCTTAAGTCCAATTTGGACACAGGGGCAAAAATGACATTTTCGGGTCAAAGCGGGGTCCATATGTGGGCCACTTTGCACCGAAAAGCGTATCAGGGTCAACGGTCTCCAAATTCCTCAAACTCAGTGTCAACAAGTCAGGAACAATGATACGAACCCAACGAAACTTCCAGAATTGGATTCCGATGAGCCGATCACAAAATTGCCCGTCAAGTGGAGCTGGTGGGGCCCACGATACACGATTTTGTCAACGTTCTCAGAATCGAACCAAACTTGGGTCACAGGACCAGCGTATTGCTACGAGTCCGATGTCACAAGTTTCGTCTCGATCCAACGTATGTACACAAAGTTACAACGTATTCCAGAACGGACGGATACGGGGCGTTGTCGGCAGATACGCGTTGATTCCGGTGTGTACGCACATCCAAATCAACTTCTGCGAAATCCCGCACGTCCGTATTAACGTCGTGCACATTTCAGTAAAGACCACGTGCGACCAAGTCTTCCCGTTTGGCGGGGCGCACTCAGTTCCGGGGTGAAACAGGACATTGGTTTTCCTATTTTTGGATCGCGGTTTGCGATCACCACAGGATACGACGCATCGAGCGGGTTGCACGGACATCGAGAGGGTTATACAGTCTATACGATACAACTGACGGAACCAAAAACGAAAATATGAGGCGAGAGCAAACGCTACCTGAATAGGGCTCCGTGAATCTGAGTTTCACGTGTCCGTGCGTATCCTTGACACGAGCTGTGTCCTAGTTCAGATAGCTGTGTCCGCTGTACTGTTCATGTCCGAGAGCGGCTGTGTCCGTGCTAGGGCAGCGGACGGTTGACAAGGCGAGAGGGGAGGCACTCGCGGGGGGCCGCGGCGAGGTCGGGCAGCTGCTGGGCCGGAGTCGGGAGGGGGACTGCGCCGGGGTTGCTGTGGACAGCTGCGGGGGGAAGCTACACCGTCGGGCACGGCCGGAGCTGTGCGGTGCGGGGTTGGCCAAAGAGGATGAGAGACAGTGGGCTGAGAGGTTGGGGACGGGCGGAGTCGTCGAGAGTTCGACGCTGGTGAAGTCGGGGTTTGGTTGGGGATCGATGAGGGAGGAGGCGGCAAGGATGGAAGACGATGGCGGTGCTAGGGTTCAGACGTGGAGCGGGGGAGAGGCTAGATTCGTCGGACTAGGGTTCAGGCGGTGCTAACTCGACGGAGAGCTGCGACGGTCGAGGGGAGATGGGTTGGCGGCGGTGGCTACACGAACGTCGAGGCATATTTATAGGTGGTGAACAGTGTTTCCGGAGTCCCGATTAGGGTTTGGTTAGGGTTTCGGGTTTGGGTCGGGTTTCATGGATCTGACCCGACCCAACCCGTTAAGGATGGGTTGGTCCAGTTTGGTTCACTGGTTAGGTTCAGTTGGTCTGGTTTATTTTGGTTCAGTGAACCGGGTTCAGGCAGGGTTTATTTTGGTTTAATTCTACATTATTTTTCAGGGCTTTAAAAATGATTCCGGAGTCCAATAAATTCGCAAAAAATTACCCTATGTCTGGTTTTCCATTTTACACCATAAGATATTATTTGCATAATATTTTAATATTAATTAATATCATTTAAAAAATCTTTTAATCATAAACTACCTTAGTTTTATTTCCCGAAAAATTACCGAAAACTTGGGGAAAATTATATTAAAATTATTCAGAAAAATCAGGGTATTTACACATAGCGAGTCCTAAAACCGTCTTCAGAATATCCTCGTGCCTCACCTTCACTTGATGGTATCTTGATCTCAGATCAATCTTAGAAAATATATGTGTTCCTGTCAGTTGGTCGAACAAGTCGTCAATAATGGCAGATGGTACTTATTCTTGATGGTCACTACATTAAGGGATCTATAGTCGATGCACATGCGGATTGTTCCATCTTTCTTTGGCACGAACAACACTGGGGCTCCCCTAGGTGATGCACTTGGCCTGATGAATCCCTTGTCCTGCAACCCTTTCAACTGCATCTTCAGCTCATCTAGCATCTTTTTGGTAGCCGATATACATTAGAATATATCGGTGTTGCTCCCGGTACTCATTCTGAAAAGACATTTATAAACTCCCCAATAATCAATGGCGGCGCAACTTTTATTGCCATGCAAGCTCCACCTTATTAGCCTACTCCCTTCTCTATAGTTTCTCCCATGAACTCAAACCCTGGCTGACCTGGCGTCTTAAAGATAACACAACCTTTATAGCAATCTAATACTGCATGATGTTGGCTAAGCTAATCTATCGCCAACAATACGTCAAAATTTGGCATTAGAAATACCAAAAGTCGAGCTCTCATCTCCCGACCATAAAAAATAACTGAACAAGTCCTACAGGTACTAGTTACAAGAACTATTCCTCCCCTAGTAAGAATCCTCCAACTCTTAGGCAAAGGTGAAGTAGCTATTCTATGCATTACTACAAATCTAGATGATATGAATGAAAGAATGGCCCCAGAATCAAATAAAATAGTGGAAGGTACTGATCTGACTAGAATAATACCTGTAATAGCCTCTCCTTCAGTCTCTTCTCCTACTTAATTCAGAAAAACACATATCCTTGCTTCTGAGCTCCTGCCTACTGTCTGGCTCTCTCGAACTACACTGCCTGCGATGCCAATGGAGGTCCTCTCTAGTGACCTCATGGTGCTGGTAAACGAGGTAATCCTCCTTCTTTTGTGGAGCAAGCCAGCACCACGCCCGAAACTGCCCATAGCGTAGAGACGTAGCACCGCAGACCGGACAGAGACCAGCAACACCAGTTCCGAGGATACTATCCCCTCCAGGAGGACAACATCCACCAGCACCTGAAGGATTTCAGAGGGGACCACCCTTGGCCCCACAGCAGGCATAGTTTGATCGAGCCCGACAACAGATCGGAGGGCAGAGGCATGGACAGGCCTTTGCTTTAGCATCCACTGAGGAGAAAACAGAAAGGAAAGCTATCACATGTACCATTTTAGTTGCATCATTACCTGCGACTGCGTTGTTTGATTCTGGTGCTAAGTTATCCTTTATATCTAGTAGATTCATAGCAATACATAGAGTAGCTACTTTCCCCTTACCTAAGAGTTAGAAGATTCTTACCGGAGTAGGTATCGTGCCGGTTACCAGCACTATTAGAATATGTTCGGTAGTCGTATGTGGTAGAGAGATGAGAGCACGATTCTTGGTGTTACCCATGCCGTACTTTGATGTTGTGCTAGGCATGGACTGGTTAAGCCAGTATAATATCATACTGAATTGCCGGAAGGGTAGCGTCACTTTTAGACCGTCAGATCAATCAAAGTTCGAGTACATGCGAGGGACCGTCGAGCAAGGAGTAGGACATATAGCTGGAACTTATATGGCTATGGAGATGGTACCCCCACCAATAGTTTCATAATTCGAGGATGTTTTTCCCAAAGAATTGCCAGTCTTACTGCCAGATAGAGATGTGGAGTTCACTATTGAGCTAGTATCGGGAGCAGCATCGGTATCTTCTAATGTTTATCGATTGGCAAAGAAGGAGCTAGATGAATTGAAGCTACAGTTAGAGGAGTTACAGAGCAAGGGATTTATCCGTCTGAGTGTATCACCCTAGGGAGCACCAGTGTTGTTTGTACCTAAGAAGGATGGAACAGTACGCATGTGCATTGATTATAGAGCCCTTAATGCTTTGACTATCAAGAACAAGTACCCCCTGCCGCGGATTGACGATTTATTAACCAGTTGATAGGAGCAGTGGTGTTCACAAAGATCGACTTGAGATCGGGTTATCATCAAGTATAGGTGCGAAGAGAAGACATTCAAAAGATAGCATTCAGGACTCGTTATGGACACTACGAGTTCTTAGTGATGCCTTTTGGACTGACGAATGCACCTGCTGTATTTATGAACTTGATGAACATAGTCTTCCACCAATACTTGGACCAATTCATGGTAGTCTTCATCGACGATATTTTGGTGTATTCGAAGAGCCACGAGGAGCACGAAGAGCACTTGAGACTAGTGTTAGAGACACTGAGGAGAGAGAGGCTTTATGCCAAGATGAGCAAGTGCGAGTTTCTCCTAGATCGTGTTACTTTTCTTGGATATGTCATCTCAGGAGATGGTATTTTGGTAGACCCGGCGAAGATTTCGTCAGTGGAGACATGGCCAACCCCTACCAATGTCTCATAAGTAAGGAGTTTCCTAGGACTTGACGGATATTACCGGAGGTTCGTGAAGAACTTTGCGAAGATCGCAGAGCCAATGACCCGCTTGACCCGTAAGGAGAAGGAGTTCACTTGGACAGAGGAGTGTCAGAAGGCATTCGATGAGCTGAAGAAGCGTTTGACTACAACACATATCTTGACCATACCTTCTGTACCCGGAGGATTCATGATCTATAGCGATGCATCCGGGAAAGGATTAGGATGTGTCTTGATACAGCATTGAAAGGTTGTAGCCTATGCCTCTAGATAGTTGAGGACCCATGAGAAGAACTATTCCACTCACGACTTGGAGCTTGCAGCAGTGATCTTTGCTCTGAAGCTTTGGAGACACTACCTATATGGAGAAAGAGTAGAGATATTCACTGATCACAAAAGCCTAAAGTATGTCTACACTCAGAAGGATCTGAACCAGAGACAGAGACATTGGCTCGAGGTGATGACAGACTTCAAAATTGAGCTACAGTACCATCCGGAAAAGGCCAATGTAGTAGCTGACGCATTGAGCAGAAGACCCATGGCATTCTTCTTGACTACCCAACAACATATATTGAGAGATCTAGAGCAGATGGGTATAGAGGTTGTTATGCCTGGAATAGACGGACAGTTGTCGAGTTTCCAGTTACAATCGATATTAGTGGAGAGGATCAAGGATGCTTTGCCGCCAGATGCCAGATTTTAGAGGCTTAGACAGAGGACAAAGGTTGGAATACAGACATGACTGCGTATACATGAAGACGGAACCTTGAAATGTGGAGATCGTCTCTATGTTCCAAATGGAGAACTTCGTCAGGAGTTGATGTCAAAGGCACACAGTTCCACCTTTTCTATTCATCCAGGAGGCACGAAGATGTACAGAGACTTGAGGCAGTACTACTGGTGGCATAGAATGAAGAGAGAAATAGCCCGCTTTATGGCGAAGTGTCTGGTGTGTCAGCAGGTCAAGGTTGAGCATCAGAGATCTGCAGGATTACTTCAACCACTTTCGATACCTGAATAAAAATGGTAGCATATCACTATAGACTTTGTTACGGGCTTTCCAAGGAGTCCTAATGGTCAAAATATCGTATGGGTAATCGTAGATAGACTCACCAAGTCCGCTCACTTTTTACCCTTCAGAGTTGGGCAATCTACAGAGGTCTTAGCAGATATGTACATGAGAGAGATTGTGCGACTACATGGAGTGCCAATTAGCATCGTGTCTGACAGGGATACGAGGTTTACATCTTACTTTTGGCGAAGTATGCAAGAGAGTCTCGGTACCCACCTGAAGTTTAGCACAACGTATCACCCACAAACAGATGGCCAGTCGGAGTGCACCATTCAGACATTGGAGGACATATTAAGGGCATGCATGCTTGATTTTAGAGGATCATGGAAGGACCATTTGCATTTGGTCAAGTTTTTCTATAATAACAGCTATCAAGCGAGCATCCAGATGGCTCCCTATGAAGCATTGTATGGAAAAAAATATCGTTCCCCAGTGTGTTGGAGCGATATAGGCGAGAGACATATTCTTGGGCCAGAATTGGTTGTTCGTACAGTAGAAAAGGTGAAGAAGATCCAAGGACACCTGCGAGCAGCACAGGACGGGCAGAAACATTGGACGAATGCGCACCGATGACCCCTAGAGTTCCAGGTTGGAGATCACGTGTTTCTAAAGATCTCACCTACTCGAGGGACTATCAGATTTGGAGGCAGAGGGAAGCTGAGTCTGAGGTACATCGGACCATTCGATGTGTTAGAACGCATCAGAGAGGTTGCTTACAGGTTAGCCTTGCCGTAGACTTTGGAAGGAGTCTATGACGTCTTCCATGTATCTCAGCTGAGGAGGTACATACTAGATCCGAGCCATGTGCTTAACCATTCCGAGATCACAGTCGGCCCGAGCTTATCATACCAAGAGGATCCTGTTGAGATTCTGGACAGAAGTGAGAAGGTATTGCGAGGTCAGACTATCCCCCTAGTTTGTGTCGCTTGGAGGCATCATGCACCAGGTGAGTGGACCTGGGAACGCGAGGAGGATATTAGACAGCGCTATCCCCATCTCTTCGAAGGACTAGGTACGTATTAGCATTTTAAATTCAGTTAGTAGTTCTTACCATACGTATGTATTTAATTTTGAGGACGAAATGCTCTAAGGAGGGTAGATTGTAAACTCCCTCGACCAATTTAGGATTTATTTTTCATTTAATTTAGAGACTAGGATTTAATTTGATACAATTAGATTTATGTGTAACAATTATTATGACTTAATACGCCTTACCGTTGCTTCGATGTTCGGAGTGCTACACTAGTAGGTACCCCCCAAACTAATTAAATATTCATCTCCTAGACCTGCCAGACTACCCATCTGACCCTTGTGTGACTTTTAGATCTACATTGGGCTCCATGTGAGCTGTGCAATATTCGTTACAAACACCTAGGTATTATTTTAATAAACCCAAGTTTCTCTTATGCCAGATTGAACTGTTTGTAATCTAGTCAATTTGAGGCCAAGTTCACCATAAATAAGACCGAACCAAGCCATGTACACCCTTAAAATTTGGACCAGCCCCACCCCGAGGAGCTGGTCGGCCCAAATCCATAGGATAGCCCATGAAAGCCAACACCTATAAATATACATTTCCTCCCACATAAAAACCTTAAGGAATCATAAACCCCCCTCTTAACCCTAGCCGAATCCTTCCCCTCTCCTAACCGAGCTCTCCCTCCCCGACTACCCGACTTCCTGATACCGCCACCACCGCCGCCTGACACCGCCGGCGCTGCCCTTCCAGACCGGACAACCACCGCCACTCCAAACCACCATCCGCCATCGCCACCTGTAAGCCCCCTGATTTTTTCAGAATTTTAATTTAGATTTTTCATAATTTTCTGGATTTTTTCGGGATTTTTCTGTAATTAAAACCTAGGTAGTTGGTAATTAAATGATTTTTAATTGCTGTTAAATAATATTAAAATATTATGGAAATAATATTTTATGGTGTAAAATGGAAAGCTGGACATAGGGTAATTTTCTGTGAATTTATTGGACTCCGGAGGCATTTTTAAAGCCCTGAAAACTATTGAATAAATAAACCGTATTAAACCCTGAAATAAACCGGGTTTATTTGAAATAAACCAAACTAACCCAGACCCGGTTCAGTTGACCCAAACCTAGCCTTATTAGGTCGGGTCGGATCTAAACCCGACCCGAAACCCGCTAACCCGACCCGGATTTAATTAATAACGGATCAGGGTCGGATCCCTGCTAACCCGCCCGACCCGTTGACCCAAAACCCGAAACCTAATTCTAATCGGAAACCTAGTCGAAACACTGTTCCGACAACCCTATAAATCCCCCCGCCACGGCCGCCTGAACCCTAGATCCCTCTTCTTCCTCAGCCCCTCTCCCGACTTCGACAGCCACCGCCCCGCCGCTGAGAACTCCCCAGCTTACCTCTTCCTCCTCCCTCCTCCACCTTCGACCAGCCCCTCCGCCGCTGTCGAGCAACCCCGAGCGCCCCTCGTCGACGATCCCCTCGACGTGCCGCCCTCACCTCGACCACTCTCCTCCCCGCCGTTCCCCCTCGCCACCTGACCCCGACGAGCAGTGACTCCTCGCTCCGCCCCTCTTCCTCTTTCCTCCGCCATAAGCCCTAGCCTACTCCCCTCGACGTCGTCTTCTTCCGCCGACGACTCACCTCGAGACCCTCCACCTCCGCCTAGCCGTCCCCCTGACGTTCTCCCCGACTCCCTCATCTTTCTCCTCCCGCTCGACCCTCCCATCTCCTTCACCTCCCAGCCGACACCCCCTCTCCTCCGCCCAGCCCACAGTCGACCCAACCCCCGACCGCCTCCGTCCTCATCCCCTGAACCCTAACTCCCCAGACCTCCCAGCCACCTGACTCCCCTCGCCTCGACGACAATTTCTCCCCCCCAGCCTGACCATCATCTCCTAGCCGCTCGACCCTTCCCCGTCCTCCACCCGTACTCCCGGCCGTGCCCTAGCCCCTCTGGCGCCCTGCTGACACGGACACGACAGGATCCGACACAGCCCTCAAACCCTAACCTAGAAGCAGCTCGGACACGGCCGCTTCCTGAATCGGACACAGCAGCTCCTCGACCCGCTGACCTAGCCCCGGACACGGCAAACCCTAGTCTGGACACGGCAGTGCAGGACACAGCGGACACGAGCACCTCAAACCCTAGTACCGTGGACACAGAGACCCGGACACGTCCAGGACACGAAGGAGACCCTCGGACACAGGATATCATCGTTCACGGAGCCCTGTTCAGGTAGCGTTTCCTCTCTCTTCGTTATTCTGTTTTTGATTCCGTCAGTTGTGACGCGTAGACTGTACGACCCTCTCGGTGCCCGTGCAATCCGCTCGGTGTATCGCGTCCTGTGGTGATCGTAAACTGCGATCCAAAAACAGGAAAATCAACACCCCGTTTCACCCCGGAACTGAGTACGCCCCGACAAACGGGACGACTTGGCCGCACGCGGTCTTTACCAAAACGTGCACGACGTTGATACGGTCGTGTGGGATTTCGCAGAAATTAATTCGGATGTGCGTGCACACCGGAATCAACGCGTATCCGCCGACAATGCCCCGAATCTGTCAGTTCTAGAACACGCTGCAACTTTGTGTACACGCGTCGGATCGAGACAAAACTTGCGCCATCGGACTCGTAGCAATACGCTGGTCCTGTGACCCAAGTTTGGTTCAATTCTGAGAACGTTGACAAAATCACGTGTCGTGGGCCCCACCGGCCCCACTCGACGGGCGATTTTGTGATCGGCTCATCGGAATCCAATTCTGGAAGTTCCGTTGGGTTCGTATCATCGTTCCTGACTTGTTGACACTAAGTTTGGCAAATTTGGAGACCTTTTATCCTGACATACTTTTCGGTGCAAAGTGGCCCACATATGGACCCCGCTTTGGCCCAAAAATAACCTTTTTGCCCCTGTGTCCAAATTGGACTTAAGGACAGACGTTTCTAGCTATTTGATATTTTTTGGATATGATGGTGATGTTTATTTCAGCAACCGGCGTAGTACCTGCAGATCACACAGAGACCAGAGCCACAGTCGGAGCCAGGACCCCAGGCAAGTGTACCTTGCCAAACTCTGCAGTATTGTTACATATTTTTCTTGCTTCCTTATATTGCTGTGCATGCTTAACCTAGGACCGTGTGACGTACTTAGCGTCCGATTATCAGTCGGGTGCCAACACCGTACGCGGTGTTGTGTATTGTCATTTAGAGATGGATATTCGTGACACTTTATCTTCTCGTACTTGTCTTACCAAGTACACTTGACCCAGGACACTTGACACCATTCATGAGACAGGATTTTCTCGAGATATTCGTGGTGATTCTGTATAGGATACAGGACTTGACAGAGATACTATATTCTTAGATACTTTATGACTTGTGCATTAGTATGATCCCGCTGACATGGTCATGAGACGTGATGGTCATGGTATGCGTGGTTACATTGGGTGGGGAGAGATTTATCATACAAAAGGCTGATTATATATATATAATAATTTAATGGAAGTGCCTTAGTCTCTGGCGACAGAACTATGGTACCGTACTGGCCCTCGAGAGAATACTGCTATGGTTTCTTTGACACTGATCCTGTAGTAGCCTCAGCCCGAGTATGACTAAAACTCTCACTTGCATGTCACTTAGCTGGTTATATATACTTACCCCATTGTTTCATATATTGCTGCACTTGTTTGGCTTGAGTTATTTTGTACCTTGCTATGTCCCCTGAGGACCTGGATCCGGATTATGTCCCCAGATATTGCAGACGAGATGGATCCAGAGTTATACAGGACAGGAGCATTAGCAGGAGCAGGAGCAGACATCGGAGCAGTACCAGATTCAGTAGACGAGTGATCACCGAGGTTATCTTCTGAGTATATACTGTTCCCATACTCAGTATTTGATGTAGATAGCTTATTTCTTGTATCTTGACAGATGTATCAGACTCCTTATCGGGCTATTTCCCGAGTGTTATATTTTATTGAGATTGATCTTGCTCTATGATTCTGATATTGTTGTATTCATTTCTGTGGATGAGATTAGTATATCTAGACCCTTTTTGTTGTACTACAGCTTAAGTATGCTCCGATGGATCCATTAAATTGGGTTTGTCCATCGGTGTGTGCTGCTGGCCATTATCACGCGTCCGGTCCCTCGGTATTTTGGGACTAGGGCGTAACATGGTTTTTGTGGTGGCCCATGCAGGTCAACGACTAAATTGTTCGGTTTTAACTTAGGGACCGAGCAAGCCTGCAATAAGAATAGGATAAGTTTTGGATCTCATCCACTTGCTTGAATCGTTCTTGACATCCATATCGGATTCGAATTAATCTTGTAACTTGTATCCTGCCTTGATTCCTATGCGCTTCTTATTGTTTATTTGGTTGTCACTCTAAAATTTTACTAGGTGATTGGTAATTAGAACTTGACAGTTTAAGTTATTATCGTAGATTATGACCTAATGATTACCCCTTAGCTTTAAGTCACGTAGTTAGTACCCCCACCTCGATACAAGTTAAATCCCTTACCCTTGACGGCCAGTAACTCTTCTATCCTCACTATCGACACTTATTCCATAAGTACTAAGACTAAGGCTTAAGACGACCATGACCTATGTAATATAGGAGGATACCCTCGTAGGTACCAAGATCCCTTCTCGTAGACCGTAAACAAGAGTTCCCACGGTATCCTTAAGACGAATTCAGTATTAGTTTATTGTTATAAGTTGGGTAGTAGGCCTCACAACATGGTACCACCTGGCCCTATTGACCCATTGATGAAGTAAACTATGATGACACAACTTTAGACTTGTATGAGAAGATAGTGGTTATTCAGATAATAGAATCTAGAGGTCCTTGCCCCTATTTGGTCGACTAGCGACTTAGACAAGGAAGTTGTATGATAACTGTAGAGATTGTAGAGTCTGTTATTATTATGGTTGCTTGTTTGTTTTGTTTTGTGAACTTGAATTAAAATTGTACCTCCTTTCATCATCATCTAGCGTACTTATATTGCTGTACTACCTTGACTTATGCTGCTGTTATAGCCTAGTTTTGCAAGCTTAATCTTTATCGAGCTTGTTCATGACATATGTATTAGTGGACATGTACACTAATACAATTGTCTATTCAGAATCAATATATTAAGGTCTGGCCAACCTTAGTGCGCTTGATTCACCCTTCGTAATGCTACTTTACGTGGATTGAGATATGTAGTGATTAGTAGACGAATATACTTGCCCTAGACATGTCTGACATATCGTATCGATTACATAACTGTACTAATACGAGCATGCAAACAAAGAATTCCCAGAATAGGATTTCAATCCACAATTTCTTGACGATTCCCATTTGAATTCTTAAAACGCCTTGACCCCGATACTTCTATTCTGTTTATCTCACCCTTGAACTCTTTATTATTGATCTCCGTCTTTCCTTATTTTGGAAAGGCGAAACCTCGTGCTTGATATAAGTTTGACATATAGACAAGTACTAGATATACCCCATAGGCCAATCATACTACTAGATGACTGCCTTTATAAATGATTAAGGGCATATCATAGATGACGTGGATAGTGTTAACAACTTTGAGGATTCAATAACATAATTTGGGCCATAGCTTTCTTAGATAGCCTTAGATGATACATGGATAAATTCTAAGTTGGGTAGAGACCGCAATGTTCACTTGAGAGGAATTCTTTAGACCCTACCCTAGTTTAATTTCGAGGACGAAATTTTTATAAGTTGGGTAGATTGTAAGCCCCCTGATTTTTTCAGAATTTTAATTTAGATTTTTCACAATTTTCTGGAATTTTTTGGGATTTTTCTGTAATTAAAACCTAGGTAGTTGGTAATTAAATAATTTTTAATTGCTGCTAAATAATATTAAAATATTATAGAAATAATATTTTATGGTGTAAAATGGAAAGCTGGACATAGGGTAATTTTCTGTGAATTTATTGGACTCCGGAGGCATTTTTAAAGCCCTGAAAACTATTGAATAAATAAACCGTATTAAACCCTGAAATAAACTGGGTTTATTTGAAATAAACCAAACTAACCCAGACCCGGTTCAGTTGAACCGAAGCTAGCCTTATTGGGTCGGGTCGGATCTAAACCCGACCCGAAACCCGCTAACCCGACCCGGATTTAATTAATAACGGATCAGGGTCGGATCCCTGCTAACCCGCCCGACCCGTCGACCCAAAACCCGAAACCTAATTCTAATCGGAAACCTAGTCGGAACACTGTTCCGACAACCCTATAAATCCCCCCGCCGCGGTCGCCTGAACCCTAGATCCCTCTTCTTCCTCAGCCCCTCTCCGGACTTCGACAGCCACCGCCCCGCCGCTGAGAACTCCCCAGCTCACCTCTTCCTCCTCCACCTTCGACCAGCCCCTCCGCCGTTGTCGAGCAACCCCGAGCGCCCCTCGTCGACGATCCCCTCGACGTGCCGCCCTCACCTCGACCACTCTCCTCCCCGACGTTCCCCCTCGCCACCTGACCCCGAAGAGCAGTGACTCCTCGCTCCGCCCCTCTTCCTCCTTCCTCCGCCACAAGCCCTAGCCTACTCCCCTCGACGTCGTCTTCTCCCCTCTCCCGCCGACGACTCGCCTCGAGACCCTCCACCTCCGCCTAGCCGTCCCCCTGATGTTCTCCCTGACTCCCTCATCTTTCTCCTCCCGCTCGACCCTCCCATCTCCTTCACCTCCTAGCCGACACACCCTCTACTCCGGCCAGCCCACAGTCGACCCAACCCCCGACCGCCTCCGTCCTCATCCCCTGAACCCTAACTCCCCAGACCTCCCAGCCACCTGACTCCCCTCGCCTCGACGACGATTTCTCCCCCCCAGCCTGACCATCATCTCCTAGCCGCTCGACCCTTCCCCGTCCTTCACCCGTACTCCCGGCCGTGCCCTAGCCCCTCCGACGCCCCGCTGACACGGACTCGACAGGATCCGACACAGCCCTCAAACCCTAACCTAGAAGCATCTCGGACACGGCCGCTCCCTGAATCGGACACAGCGGCTCCCCGACCCGCTGACCTAGCCCCGGATACGACAAACCCTAGCCTGGACACGGCAGTGCAGGACACAGCGGACACGAGCACCTCAAACCCTAGTACCGTGGACACAGAGACCCGGACACGTCCAGGACACGAAGGAGACCCTCGGACACAGGATATCATCGTTCACGGAGCCCTGTTCAGGTAGCGTTTCCTCTCTCCTCGTTATTCCGTTTTTGATTCCGTCAGTTGTGCCGCGTAGACTGTGCGACCCTCTCGGTGCCCGTACAATCCGCTCGATGTATCGCGTCCTGTGGTGATCGTAAACCGCGATCCAAAAATAGTAAAATCAACACCCCATTTCACCCCGGAACTGAGTACGCCCCACCAAACGGGACGACTTGGCCGCACGCGGTCTTTACCAAAATGTGTGCGACGTTGATACGATCGTGTGGGATTTCGCAGAAGTCAATTCGGATGTGCGTGCACACCGAAATCAACGCGTATCCGCCGACAACGCCCCGTATCCGTCAGTTCTGGAACACGCTGCAACTTTGTGTACACGCGTCGGATCGAGACAAAACTTGCGCCATCGGACTCGTAGCAATACGCTGGTCCTGTGACCCAAGTTTGGTTCAATTCTGAGAACGTTGACGAAATCGCGTGTCGTGGGCCCCACCGGCCCCACTCGACGGGCGATTTTGTGATCGGCTCATCGGAATCCAATTCTGGAAGTTCCGTTGGGTTCGTATCATCGTTCCTGACTTGTTGACACTAAGTTTGGCGAATTTGGAGACCTTTGACCCCGACACGCTTTTCGGTGCAAAGTGCCCACATATGGACCCCGCTTTGGCCCGGAAATGACCTTTTTGCCCCTGTGTCCAAATTGGACTTAAGGACAGGCATTTCTAGCTATTTGATATTTTCTGGATATGATGGTGATGTTTATTTCAGCAACCGGCGTAGTACCTGCAGATCACACAGAGACCAGAGCCACAGTCGGAGCCAGGACCCCAGGCAAGTGTACCTTGCCAAACTCTGCAGTATTGTTACATATTTTTCTTGCTTCCTTATATTGCTGTGCATGCTTAACCTAGGACCGTGTGACATACTTAGCGTCCGATTATCAGTCGGGTGCCAACACCGTACGCGGTGTTGTGTATTGTCATTTAGAGATGGATATTCGTGACACTTTATCTTCTCGTACTTGTCTTACCAAGTACACTTGACCCAGGACACTTGACACCATTCATGAGACAGGATTTTCCCGAGATATTCGTGGTGATTCTGTATAGGATACAGGACTTGACAGAGATACTATATTCTTAGATACTTTATGACTTGTGCATTAGTATGATCCCGCTGACATGGTCATGAGACGTGATGGTCATGGTATGCGTGGTTACATTGGGTGGGGAGAGATTTATCATATAAAAGGCTGATTATATATATATAATAATTTAATGGAAGTGCCTTAGTCTCTGGCGACAGAACTATGGTACCGTACTGGCCCTCGAGAGAATACTGCTATGGTTTCTTTGACACTGATCCTGTAGTAGCCTCAGCCCGAGTATGACTAAAACTCTCACTTGCATGTCACTTAGCTGGTTATATATACTTACCCCATTGTTTCATATATTGCTGCACTTGTTTGGATTGAGTTATTTTGTACCTTGCTATATCCCCTGAGGACCTGGATCCGGATTATGTCCCCAGATATTGCAGACGAGATGGATCCAGAGTTATACAGGACAGGAGCATTAGCAGGAGCAGGAGCAGACATCGGAGCAGTACCAAATTCAGTAGACGAGTGATCACCGAGGTTATCTTCTGAGTATATACTGTTCCCATACTCAGTATTTGATGTAGATAGCTTATTTCTTGTATCTTGACAGATGTATCAGACTCCTTATCGGGCTATTTCCCGAGTGTTATATTTTATTGAGATTGATCTTGCTCTATGATTCTGATATTGTTGTATTCATTTTTGTGGATGAGATTAGTATATCTAGACCCTTTTTGTTGTACTACAGCTTAAGTATGCTTCGATGGATCCATTAAATTGGGTTTGTCCATCGGTGTGTGCTGCTGGCCATTATCACGCGTCCGGTCCCTCGGTATTTTGGGACTAGGGCGTAACATGGTTTTTGTGGTGGCCCATGCAGGTCAACGACTAAATTGTTCGGTTTTAACTTAGGGACCGAGCAAGCCTGCAATAAGAATAGGATAAGTTTTGGATCTCATCCACTTGCTTGAATCGTTCTTGACATCCATATCGGATTCGAATTAATCTTGTAACTTGTATCCTGCCTTGATTCCTATGCGCTTCTTATTGTTTATTTTGTTGTTACTCTAAAATTTTACTAGGTGATTGGTAATTAGAACTTGACAGTTTAAGTTATTATCGTAGATTATGACCTAATGATTACCCCTTAGCTTTAAGTCACGTAGTTAGTACCCCCACCTCGATACAAGTTAAATCCTTTACCCTTGACGGCCAGTAACTCTTCTATCCTCACTATCGACACTTATTCCATAAGTACTAAGACTAAGGCTTAAGACGACCATGACCTATGTAATATAGGAGGATACCCTCGTAGGTACCAAGATCCCTTCTCGTAGACCGTAAACAAGAGTTCCCACGGTATCCTTAAGACGAATTCAGTATTAGTTTATTGTTATAAGTTGGGTAGTAGACCTCACAACATGGTACCACCTGGCCCTATTGACCCATTGATGAAGTAAACTATGATGACACAACTTTAGACTTGTATGAGAAGATAGTGGTTATTCAGACAATAGAATCTAGAGGTCCTTGCCCCTATTTGGTCGACTAGCGACTTAGACAAGGAAGTTGTATGATAACTGTAGAGATTGTAGAGTCTGTTATTATTATGGTTGCTTGTTTGTTTTGTTTTGTGAACTTGAATTAAAATTGTACCTCCTTTCATCATCATCTAGCGTACTTATATTGCTGTACTACCTTGACTTATGTTGCTGTTATAGCCTAGTTTTGCAAGCTTAATCTTTATCGAGCTTGTTCATGACATATGTATTAGTGGACATGTACACTAATACAATTGTCTATTCAGAATCAATGTATTAAGGTCTGGCCAACCTTAGTGCGCTTGATTCACCCTTCGTAATGCTACTTTACGTGGATTGAGATATGTAGTGATTAGTAGACGAATATACTTGCCCTAGACATGTCTGACATATCGTATCGATTACATAACTGTACTAATACGAGCATGCAAACAAAGAATTCCCAGAATAGGATTTTAATCCACAACTTCTTGACGATTCCCATTTGAATTCTTAAAACGCCTTGACCCCGATACTTCTATTCTGTTTATCTCACCCTTGAACTCTTTATTATTGATCTCCGTCTTCCCTTATTTTGGAAAGGCGAAACCTCGTGCTTGATATAAGTTTGACATATAGACAAGTACTAGATATACCCCATAGGCCAATCATACTACTAGATGACTGCCTTTATAAATGATTAAGGGCATATCATAGATGACGTGGATAGTGTTAACAACTTTGAGGATTCAATAACATAATTTGGGCCATAGCTTTCTTAGATAGCCTTAGATGATACATGGGTAAATTCTAAGTTGGGTAGAGACCGCAATGTTCACTTGAGAGGAATTCTTTAGACCCTACCCTAGTTTAATTTTGAGGACGAAATTTTTATAAGTTGGGTAGATTGTAAGCCCCCTGATTTTTTCAGAATTTTAATTTAGATTTTTCACAATTTTCTGGAATTTTTTGGGATTTTTCTGTAATTAAAACCTAGGTAGTTGGTAATTAAATAATTTTTAATTGCTGCTAAATAATATTAAAATATTATAGAAATAATATTTTATGGTGTAAAATGGAAAGCTGGACATAGGGTAATTTTCTGTGAATTTATTGGACTCCGGAGGCATTTTTAAAGCCCTGAAAACTATTGAATAAATAAACCGTATTAAACCCTGAAATAAACTGGGTTTATTTGAAATAAACCAAACTAACCCAGACCCGGTTCAGTTGAACCGAACCTAGCCTTATTGGGTCGGGTCGGATCTAAACCCGACCCGAAACCCGCTAACCCGACCCGGATTTAATTAATAACGGATCAGGGTCGGATCCCTGCTAACCCGCCCGACCCGTCGACCCAAAACCTGAAACCTAATTCTAATCGGAAACCTAGTCGGAACACTGTTCCGACAACCCTATAAATCCCCCCGCCGCGGCCGCCTGAACCCTAGATCCCTCTTCTTCCTCAGCCCCTCTCCGGACTTCGACAGCCACCGCCCCGCCGCTGAGAACTCCCCAGCTCACCTCTTCCTCCTCCACCTTCGACCAGCCCCTCCGCCGCTGTCGAGCAACCCCGAGCGCCCCTCGTCGACGATCCCCTCGACGTGCCGCCCTCACCTCGACCACTCTCCTCCCCGACGTTCCCCCTCGCCACCTAACCCCGACGAGCAGTGACTCCTCGCTCCGCCCCTCTTCCTCCTTCCTCCGCTACAAGCCCTAGCCTACTCCCCTCGACGTCGTCTTCTCCCCTCTCCCGCCGACGACTCGCCTCGAGACCCTCCACCTCCGCCTAGCCGTCCCCCTGACGTTCTCCCCGACTCCCTCATCTTTCTCCTCCCGCTCGACCCTCCCATCTCCTTCACCTCCTAGCCGACACACCCTCTCCTCCGCCCAGCCCACAGTCGACCCAACCCCCGACCGCCTCCGTCCTCATCCCCTGAACCCTAACTCCCCAGACCTCCCAGCCACCTGACTCCCCTTGCCTCGACGACGATTTCTCCCCCCCAGCCTGACCATCATCTCCTAGCCGCTCGACCCTTCCCCGTCCTCCACCCGTACTCCCGGCCGTGCCCTAGCCCCTCCGACGCCCCGCTGACACGGACACGACAGGATCCGACACAACCCTCAAACCCTAACCTAGAAGCATCTCGGACACGGCCGCTCCCTGAATCGGACACAGCGGCTCCCCGACCCGCTGACCTAGCCCCGGACACGGCAAACCCTAGCCTGGACACGGCAGTGCAGGACACAGCGGACACGAGCACCTCAAACCCTAGTACCGTGGACACAGAGACCCGGACACGTCCAGGACACGAAGGAGACCCTCGGACACAGGATATCATCGTTCACGGAGCCCTGTTCAGGTAGCGTTTCCTCTCTCCTCGTTATTCTGTTTTTGATTCCGTCAGTTGTGACGCGTAGACTGTGCGACCCTCTCGGTGCCCGTGCAATCCGCTCGGTGCATCGCGTCCTGTGGTGATCGTAAACCGCGATCCAAAAATAGGAAAATCAATACCCCGTTTCACCCCGGAACTGAGTACGCCCCACCAAACGGGATGACTTGGTCGCACGCGGTCTTTACCAAAACGTGTGCGACATTGATACGATCGTGTAAGATTTCGCAGAAGTCAATTCGGATGTGCGTGCACACCGGAATCAACGCGTATCCGCCGACAACGCCCCGTATCCGTCAGTTATGGAACACGCTGCAACTTTGTGTACACGCGTCGGATCGAGACAAAACTTACGCCATCGGACTCTTAGCAATACGCTGGTCCTGTGACCCAAGTTTGGTTCAATTCTGAGAACGTTGACGAAATCGCGTGTCGTGGGCCCCACCGGCCCCACTCGACGGGCGATTTTGTGATCGGCTCATCGGAATCCAATTCTGGAAGTTCCGTTGGGTTCGTATCATCGTTCCTGACTTGTTGACACTAAGTTTGGCGAATTTGGAGACCTTTGATCCCGACACGCTTTTCGGTGCAAAGTGCCCACATATGGACCCCGCTTTGGCCCGGAAATAACCTTTTTGCCCCTGTGGCCAAATTGGACTTAAGGACAGGCGTTTCTAGCTATTTGATATTTTCTGGATATGATGGTGATGTTTATTTCAGCAACCGGCGTAGTACCTGCAGATCACACAGAGACCAGAGCCACAGTCGGATCTAGGACCCCAGGCAAGTGTACCTTGCCAAACTCTGCAGTATTGTTACATATTTTTCTTGCTTCCTTATATTGCTGTGCATGCTTAACCTAGGACCGTGTGACATACTTAGCGTCCGATTATCATTCGGGTGCCAACACCGTACGCGGTGTTGTGTATTGTCATTTAGAGATGGATATTCGTGACACTTTATCTTCTCGTACTTGTCTTACCAAGTACACTTGACCCAGGACACTTGACACCATTCATGAGACAGAATTTTCCCGAGATATTCGTGGTGATTCTGTATAGGATACAGGACTTGACAGAGATATATATTCTTAGATACTTTATGACTTGTGCATTAGTATGATCCCGCTGACATGGTCATGAGACGTGATGGTCATGATATGCGTGGTTACATTGGGTGGGGAGAGATTTATCATACAAAAGGCTGATTATATATATATAATAATTTAATGGAAGTGCCTTAGTCTCTGGCGACAGAACTATGGTACCGTACTGGCCCTCGAGAGAATACTGCTATGGTTTCTTTGACACTGATCCTGTAGTAGCCTCAGCCCGAGTATGACTAAAACTCTCACTTGCATATCACTTAGCTGGTTATATATACTTACCCCATTATTTCATATATTGCTGCACTTGTTTGGCTTGAGTTATTTTGTACCTTGCTATGTCCCCTGAGGACCTGAATCCGGATTATGTCCCCAGATATTGCAGACGAGATGGATCCAGAGTTATACAGGACAGGAGCATTAGCAGGAGCAGGAGCAGACATCGGAGCAGTACCAGATTCAGTAGACGAGTGATCACCGAGGTTATCTTCTGAGTATATACTGTTCCCATACTCAGTATTTGATGTAGATAGCTTATTTCTTGTATCTTGACAGATGTATCAGACTCCTTATCGGGCTATTTCCCGAGTGTTATATTTTATTGAGATTGATCTTGCTCTATGATTCTGATATTGTTGTATTCATTTCTGTGGATGAGATTAGTATATCTAGACCCTTTTTGTTGTACTACAGCTTAAGTATGCTCCGATGGATCCATTAAATTGGGTTTGTCCATCGGTGTGTGCTGCTGGCCATTATCACACGTCCGGTCCCTCGGTATTTTGGGACTGGGGCGTGACACCACCTCCTCGTTCACCATCACCAACTCCCTTCATTATAACCCGACCCCCCTTAGCCGCTGCCGACTGCCCCCGATCGCCTCCAGCACCTCCAACCACCATTGGTCGGCCGACCCTGATGTCCCCCACGACCCGAACACCCCTAGGCACAGTCCCAACCGCCTGCCACCGCCGCCAGACCTGTGCAGCCGCTGCTGCAACGACTGCAGTTGCTGTTACTGCCTGCTGCAGTTGCTGCCACCACCGCTGTTATCCGGCTGGCCGCCGACCAAAGCCGACCCCTCGCCGGAGTACGCACCCTCGACGAGCACAGGCCCTCTCTAGTCAGCCACATCGAGGTAACCACCGATATTTTCCTCTTTCTCATGATATCGTCGTACGCGTAGCGTTGTGTCGTCGTGTCGTGTCATTGCGTGGACATGAGATAGTTAATTTGGAAACCCTAATTGTGAATATGTGTATGCCAAATCAGATTGCTTAATGACTAATAAGTGAGTAATCAATAACTTAGTGAATGTCCTTGTAGCAGAAATTGTTATTAAAGACTTGTAATTCATCAATAAAAACCTGGACACCGACAAGTATGCTTAATATGGATAATAAGGACCATTAATTATACTAAACGTAATTAGTTGGTGACTTATGACTTTAGTATTTTACTGTCATGGGATACACGATGACTGAAGACAGGGCACGTGTGTATCTTAGCTACATGCACCCGCGACTCTGTATTCGATCGACCGTGATCCTTGTGTCAGTACCGAAGAGCAACGTAGTGTATATATTACTTAGTGTCTGATGCTGGATTTCTATATTATATTGTGTTTAGGATCATTGGATCAACCAGGAGACACTGTAGGAACCGGCTTTTGGCATTCACCGCTTGAGGATTCAGGCAAGATACCTTGCCATATTTATTGTCTAATTTAAATTATGCATATGTTGTATTATATTCTTGTTGCTTTCCTTTTATACAACTGTGCGCATCCGAGATTGACTCGGGTGCAGTCGATGGATACGTCGATGATTAGTATACTTGACCTAGTCCTTAGCAGACTCACCCCATTGGAGGATACTCTGATATCTTCCGAGACTTGACACTCTTACACATTTTACTGTGACATATTCATATTGGGATGTGGGTCCGCGTACTCGACTAGCTATCGGTGCGTATGACATGCATCACGGTTAGTACGTAACTCAGGGTTATTTTATTCTTAGAGACTGGCATATAGATACGTGGTATGCACGTCGAGTATTCGATTTGTGTATATACATTAGGCGGAGAGGACAACTAGTAGACGTATGGGATACACCTATTAGAATCCGTAGTATCCAGAGGAACCACGGATCCAATGACTCCCATTATGCAGATTCTACGTTCTTCGGAGCGATATGGACGTTATATTCTATGTAGATTCCACGTTCTTCGGAGCGATATGGACGTTATATATATATATTATGTAGCTTCCACGTTCTTCGGGGCGGTATGGACGTTATACCTACACCTACTCATACGTACCAATGTTGTCCTCATATTGCATTCACTTAGATGGTTAGCACACCCTTCATTGTATTTATTTTATTCAGTATTTATATATGGCATGCTTCTATGTATCTTCTTACGTCCCTCTGAGGACCTAGTACCTTTCCAGATTTGGACAAGGCATATTAGCCCACAGTATACGACCCAGGACAGGAGACTAGATACGCTACAGCTGAGGAGCTAGATGTGCTACCGTCAGAGTTTTCGTGATCAGTTGGTAGGCCTTCTGCCTAGGAGTGGGTGCATCATTATCTAGTCAGCCGATGCCCTAGTCGTTATCTTTTATCTATCATTTTAGTATTTTATTTCATTATAGTAGTGGGTTTGTCCCCACCAGACATTCTTGGTTGTACTATGATATTTTGAGACTGGCATTTATCTTCCAGCATTCATTATTAGTACATTATTGTTGTTTATTTTATGGATGAGATTAGACTACATGCTATTGTTTTATATGGGACATGTTAGTACTTAGGACAGCGTAGCACTCTTTGTTAGGATCTATTAAATTGGGATATCCTCGGAGACATGACAGTTGGCTATTGCCACGTGGCCTAGTTCCATATATTTTGGGACTGGGGCGTGACAGACTCCGCTGCACCGAGCTCCTCCATCGTGACACTCCCGCCAACCCCAGCACTGACGAGCTACGCCTCCGCAACAACCCAAAGTCGTCGACGACCGGCCGTCGCTCCACCGCGTGGACACGTAGAACAGTAGTTACCGGCGTCCTATTCCGGTGAGTGTTCCTCTCTCCTTGCCACCTCATTTTTCGTTCTGTCAAATCGTGTGCGTACCCTGCATAACCCTCTTGAACCCCGTGCAACTCGTTCGGGATATTGCGTCCTGTGGCGATCACAAACTGCGACGCAAAATCAGGAAAATAAACCCCTAATTTCTGGAAATTAGAAATGGTCCAGAAATCCCCAGTTCACGATCGTTTTGCGACCAACCTGTTAAATGTTTTCAAAATTGATTTATACAGTAATTTAGACCATATGACCAAGTTTTAAACCCTATTTTTAGTTTATTTTATTGAGCTGTAGTTTGTAATATTTTTGAGGGTGAAAATGACCAAAAACTTGGTTATTTAAAAACCCTAATTTTCCCGGAACTGGGTGCGCCCCGCTAAATGAGGTGACTTGGTCGTGTGCGAACTTTATCGAAAGGTGCGTACTGTCAATACGGATGTGTGAGATTTTGTGAAAGTTGATTTGGATGTACGTGCACACCGGAATCAACGCGTATCCGTCGATAACACCCCGTATCGGCCATGTTCTGAAACTTGTTGTATCTTTGTGTACGCTCGTCGTATCAAAACAAAACTTACGCTATCGGATTCGTAGTAATACACTGGTCCTGTGCCCCAAGTTTGGTTTGATTCTGAGAACATTGACAAAATCTCGTATCGTGGGTCCCACGGCTCTACTTGACGGGCGATTTTGTGATCGGCTCATCGAAATCTAGTTCTGGATATTCCGTTGGGTTTGTATCATCGTTCTGGACTTATAGACACTAAGTTTGACGAATTTGGAGAACTTTGTCTCTGATATATTTTTTGTTGCGAAGTGGGCCACATGTAGACCCCGCTTTGACCAGAAACTGTCACTTCTGCCCATGTGTCAAAATTGCACTTATGGACAGGCAATTCTAGCTATTTGATGTCTTTTAAACCTGATGGTAACTTTTATTTCAGCAACCGGAGGAGTACCTGTAGATCCCGCGGATACTGGAGCAACAGTTAGAAACCAAATCCCAGGCAAGTGTACCTTGCCAATCTTGCAGTAATTGCTACATATTATTCTCTTGATTTAGTTATATGATATATTTGTTCAACCTAGGACCGTGTGACATTACTTAACATCTGAATAATTTTTGGGTGTCAACGTCGTACGCGGAGTTGTGTAACATCACCTAGAGATTGATATCGTGACCCTATATATCTTCGTGCTTGCATTATTAAGTACGTCATACCATAGGACACTTGACACTGTTCATGAGACAGAATCTTCCTGAGATATTCATGGTGATTCTATATAGGATACGAGATTCGTGATATATACTTTATACATATGCATTGATATCATTATGACTTGCTACATTAAATATGATCTTGTGTGTCATGGACATGAGACGTGTAATTACATTAGGTGGGGAGAGACACACAGGCTACAGGCTGATTATATATATATATATTTATTATTTTGAGGCCGTAGACTTTATATCAGAGCTAGGCATATTACGTGATATTACTGCTACCGGCTCCCCGACCCCGAGCTTGTAGTAATTTTAGCCTGAGTTCTAGTGATGCTCTCAACTTACATATCACTTAGCTGGTTATATAGTTTGCCTTATTGATTTATTTCATATAATATACTTATTTGGCTTGAGTTATTCTTTTACCTTGCTATGTCCCTTGAGGACCTGGAATCCGGGTTATGTCCCCAGGTTTAGCAGAGGAGTTCTATCCCGAGGTATATGGAGTAGGAGCAGGAGCAGACACTAGAGCTGAACCGATCCCCGAGGACGAGGTGATAGCCGAGGATTTCTTCTGAGTATTTGCTTAATCTATACTCAGTATTTATTATTGTTAGACTCTTTTATTTCTGTTCTGTTGAACCATTGTATCAGACTTATTATCGGGTTATTCCCTGAATTATGTTTTATTGAGACTTGACGTTGCTATATATTTTATATTGATTGTATTTATTTTTGTGGATGAGATTAGTACCATAGACCCTTATTATTATTTTACAGCTTAAGTACACCCTGATGGGTCCATTAAATTGGGTTTGTCCATCGGTGTGTGCTGTTGGCCATTGCCACGTGTCTAGTCCCTCGATATTTTAGGACTGGAGCGTGACATAATTTTTGTGGTGGCCCATGCAGGTCAACGACTAAATTGCTTTAGTTTCAACTTAGGAACTGAGCAAGCCTGCGATAAGGATAGGATAAGTTATAGGATTTCATCCACTTGATTGAATCGTTCTTGATCTCTATATCAGATTTGAATTTTTTGACTTGCATCCTGCCTTGATTCCTCTGTGTGCCTCTTATAGTTTATTTTTGATGCAGAATAATGGATCCACCAGCAAGCGACGAGACTCCTGTAGGAATACCACAAGGTGTTGTGGTTACCCACAAAGATAAAGTGACACCAGTTGGTGGAGGTCAATCAACACAACAAAGCAGTCAAGCAAATCAGCATGCCTCGAGAATCCAGTAAGATGACATTCCACCACCACCGCAGTTCACTCCACTGATGCCTATTTTTCCACAAGGGCATGCTATGGACGGGTAGCAAATGTTTCAAATATTCTACGCGATGATGCAAGCCCAACTGAAGGTTCATCAAGAAGCCCAGCAAATCCAAGTGAAGAAGTTCTTTGACGGACTTAGTTCTGAGCTACAGAAGTTAATCAGCTTCGTTGTAACTACTTTAGACATGGACGTTCTTGCTGCAGCACAACCCATAGAGTGCATCACCAGGAGAGAGTCTAGCCAGAAGCGGCCGTACATATTAGCACAAGACCGAGTACAGCAGAAAAGAACTGCAAAGCGACCCTAGAGAAATCTACCACCGAGAGCAGCACCAAGAGCCTTATTCCTTCCTACTTGTTACTACTGTGGCAAGATAGGCCATATTGAGAGGGAGTGCAGATTTAAGTTGGGACAGTGCTTGATTTGCGGATCCAGCCAATATTTAGCCAGAGGTTGAACGATGCATCAAGGAAGCACCAATGGTAAACCAACAAGCTCTACCAGCACCAGGAGGATATCATCCGAGGCCACCCTTGGCACCCCAGGCAGTACTCTTCCAGCAGGCCCAGCAGCAGTAGAGGAATCCACCACAAGGACGCGGACAAGCTTTTGCGATGACCTTGGAGGACGCGCAGACTCGTAGAGTAGCAAATATGCGTAAGTTATTTATAGATGTCTATTTTTAGTATTGCTTAGCACGTGCCTGTTAGTTCATGACCTTAGCCTTAAACCTAGTAATTTTGAACTTGTTAATAATTGATAACCTAGTTTTCCTAAGTTGTAGTTTTCTTTGCTTTAACAAGATTCCCTTCACTCTTGAATTATCTAACTATACTTTATTCCTTCCCTATGTGTTTTGCTTAACCTCATCCTTCGAATTCTCCTTAATCATAATTTTTTGTTTGTGTCGTACTTCGAACATATCTTACAACCGTGTCATCTCATCTGACAGTTATGTTTCGTTATTCTTTGATTGCGAGGACGCAATCCTCTTAAGGGGGTAGATTGTAAACCCTCAGATTTTTTAAGAATTTTAAAATAAATTTTTAGGAATTTTATGTATTTTTTTAATTAAAATAAATGTTTTCTAGAATTAAATTAATTTTGTGAATTTATTAAATATTAAAATAATATAAAAATAATATTTTTGGGTGTAAAATAAAATCTTAGACATAGTATTATTTTTCTAGAATTTATTGGACCCAGAACTATTTTTAAAGATCTAAAAATTTATGTTTTAATTAACCCAAAATAAACCGGGTTGAACCAACCGGTTTAACCCTGAACCGGACCAACCCAAACCCTGTTGAACCAAACCCAACTGAACCCAATCCTTATTGGATCGAATTCGGATCCAAAACCCGACCTACTATAACCCGACCCGAACCCGCATACACAGTAAAATCCTAAATTCTAACCGCCCCGACCGTTTCTTCTCCGACCGTTTCTTCTCCGACCGTTCACCTGTCACCGTCGGCCATTTCCTACGCCGCTCTGCCTCCCCGCACCTCTCCACCTCCATGTAACAGTCGCCTGCAGCCGTAGTTCACCGGCCGCCTCTTCCTATTCACCTCCCAGCCAACGGCCACCGCCTTCACCTATAAAACCCACCGCTACCACCGCCAACACCCACCACCAGTAATCGCCCCACCCGGCCACAGCCTTCGCCACTTTCTCCTACCTCGCCGCCATCCCTCTCGCCTATATTAGACCCGATGAACCTCGGCCCTTCACCGAAGTCGACATCCGCTGCTTCTGCCTCCTCTGACCGCCGAGTTTTCCTCCGCTGAGCTCCCCTCCGGCCGACTCTGACTCCGCTGCACCGAGCTCCTTCGCCGTGACACTGTCGCCAACCCCAGCACTGACGAGCTCCGCCACCGCAGCAACCCGAAGTCGTAGACGACCGGCCGTCGCTCTACCGCGTGGACACATAGAATAGTTGTTACTGGCATCCTGTTCCGGTGAGTGTTCCTCTCTCCTCGCCACCTCGTTTTTCGTTCTATCAAATTATGTGCGTACCCTGCATAACCCTCTCGAACCCCGTGCAACTCGCTCGGGGTATCACGTCCTGTGGCGATCGCAAACTGTGACATAAAATCAGAAAAATAAACCCCAAATTTCTGGAAATCAGAAATTATCCCAAAATCCCCAGTTCACGACCGTTGTGCAACCAACCTGTTAAATAATTTCAAAATTGGTTTGAACAGTAATTTAGACCATATGACAAAGTTTTTAACCCTATTTTTAGTTTATTTTATTGAGCTGTATTTTGTAATATTTTCGAGGGTAAAAATAACCAAAAATTTGGTTATTTAAAAACCTTAATTTTCCCGGAACTGGGTGCGCCCCGCTAAATGAGGTGACTTGGTCGTGTTCTAACTTCACCGTAAGGTGCGCACTGTCAATACAGACATGTGAGATTTTACGAAAGTTGATTTGGATGTGCGTTCACACCGGAATCAAAGCGTATCCGTCGACAACACCCCATATCGGCCCTGTTCTGAAACTTGTTGTAACTTCGTGTACGCTCGTCGTATCGAAACAAAACTTGCACAATCGGACTCGTAGCAATACGTTGGTCCTGTGACCCAAGTTTGGTTTGATTCTGAGAACGTTGACAAAATCTCGTATCGTGGGCCCCACGGCTCTACTTGACGGGCGATTTTGTGATCGGCTCATCGGAATCCAGTTCTGGACATTCTGTTGGATTTGTATTGTCATTCTGAACTTGTAGATACTAAGTTTGATGAATTTGGAGAACTTTGTCTCTGACACATTTTTCGGTGCGAAGTGGGCCACATGTGGACCCCGCTTTGACCAAAAATTGTCACTTTTGCCCCTGTGTCCAAATTAGACTTATGGACAGGCAATTTTAGCTATTTGATGTCTTCTGAACTTGATGGTAACGTTTATTTTAGCAACCAGAGGAGTACCTACAGATCTCGCGGATATTGGAGCAACAGTTGGAAACCAAATCCCAAGCAAGTGTACATTGTCAATCTTGCAGTAATTGCTACATGTTATTCCCTTGATTTAGTTATATGATATATTTGTTCAACCTAGGACCATGTGACATTACTTAACGTCCGAATAATATTCGGGTGTCAACGCCGTACGCGGAGTTGTGTAATGTCACCTAGAGATTGATATCGTGACCCTATATATCTTCGTGCTTGCATTATCAAGTACGTCATACCATATGACACTTGACACTGTTCATGATACAGAATCTTCCTAAGATATTCATGGTGATTCTGTATATGATACATGATTCGTGACATATACTTTATAGGATTCGTGACATATACTTTATACATATACATTGATATCATTATGACTTGCTGCATTAGATATGATCTTGCGTGTCATGGACATGAGACGTGTGATTACATTCGGTGGGGAGAGACACATAGGCTACAGGCTGATTTTATATATATATATTTATTATTATAAGGCCATAGACTCTACATCAGAGCTAGGCACATTACGTGATATTACTGCTACCGGCTCCCCGATACCGAGCTTGTAGTGGTTTCAGCCTGAGTTCTAGTGATGCTCTCAACTTGTATATCATATAGCTGGTTATATAGTTTGCCCTATTGATTCATTTCATATACTGCACTTATTTGGCTTGAGTTATTCTTGTACCTTGCTATGTGCCCTGAGGACCTGGAATTTGGATTATGTCCCCAGGTTTAGCAGAGGAGTTCTATCCTGAGGTATATGGAGCAGGAGCAGGAGCATGAGCAGATACTGGAGGTGAACCGATCTCCGAGGACTAGGTGATAGCCGATGATTTCTCCTGAGTATTTGCTTAATCTATACTCAGTATTTTTTATTGTTAGACTTTTTCATTTCTGGTCTGTTGAACCATTATATCAGACTTATTATCGGGTTGTTCCCCGAATTATATTTTATTGAGACTTGACGTTCCTATATATTTCATATTGATTGTATTTATTTCTGTGTATGAGATTAGTACCATAAACCCTTATTATTGTTTTATAGCTTAAGTACACCCTGATGGGTCCATTAAATTGGGTTTGCCCATCGGTGTGTACTGCTGGCCATTGCCACGTGTCTAGTCCCTCGATATTTTAGGACTAGAGCGTGACATATGCATACCCTAGGCGCAGCCTGATGTTGATGTTTATATATCTCTTGGCATACTGCTAGGGCAAAAAGAATAATTTTTATCCATTCATCTCACTTCTTTTAGTTAACTCTGATAGCACTCCGATGTTAATCGCATATAGATATCTCGGAGAGAACGCTGGAGTTATTCTTTATTTATTTTTTCTTTTATATATATATATATATATATATATATATATATATATATATATATATATGGAAAAAAGGATATGGGTGTACATGGGATATAGGAATCCATTTCTATTGGTCCACATGTGCATGGCTCATATAGAAATATGAGCCTTATATATATATATATATATATATATATATATATATATATATATATATATATATATATATATATAGGGTGAATAGGATATGAGCCATAATACCCATACTTTTACATGAGCCATATACATGTGGAGCAATAGGAATATAGTATACTGGTGCACGTGGGTTGCCTTAATACAAACTTTTGTGCAACATAATCTGGTCACTGGGACACTTCCAATTCTAAACGAACACGTAATAATAACAAAGTTATAGATTTTCAACCTCAGTTTTCAAAACTAAACTCCAAACATATCCATAGACTCTATTAAAAAATTAATATTACGTAAAAAAATTATTGGAAAAATTAGTTTGTTATAAATAACATTATGGAGAATCAAACTTCACCAACCAAGAAGAACGTCTCCCACCTTAACCACATGAGCTAGAAGAGGTGTTTGATTATAATTATATAATATTATGTTATTAAACAATTAGTTAAAATTTATTTATTTTTTAATTATGCGAGGATATACGTACAACTTAGACGGCTAGCATTTTTAAGATTTTTTTATAAAAAGTAGAAATATATCCATAATAAATTATAATTAAAATATATTTAAACTATTTTATAATAATATTAGAAAATTTTATTTTACGTGCATCGCATGTGTATTTACTAGTTATTATAACTACTCAAAATTTATTTGCTTTAAATAACATAGATAATTTTATAGATAACTTGTCATTATCCATACACATAATTTATTTTGTTTAAAAAGAAATCAAGTTATTAATATAAATAAGTATTATATTTTGGATGATAATATATATAATATTATCTATTTGATGATTTTTTTTGGTATGAAAATTTGATAAAAAATTATCTATTTGTCAAATTTAAAGTAACAAATATATTAAATTTGTATATATTATATCATATTTCATAAAATATAAAATATATTAAAAATAGTTTAAATATCAATTGAATATATTCTAATTAACATATAATCATTCACGAATGCATTTAAGTTATATATACTAGAAACGTGTACGTGCATTGCACGTGCGTAAAAAAAATTGTTAAAACATATAAATATAAAATTATTATAAATATTGTCGTTTCTAACAATCGAACTCAAGCAATAAAAAATAATACTTCCCACCTTAACTACTTGAGCTAGAATTGTTTAGTTGTAAATAGATAATATTAGGTAGTTAAATAATAGATTATTTTCAAAAAAAAGTTAGTCGAGTATTTACATATGGCTTAGACGGCTCAATTTTGAGCTATTTCTAAGCCTCATTATAAGAGTAGAGATAATCTATAATCTATAATCTATAATCTATAATCTATAATCACTCTCGCACTCATAACAAAGAGACTCTTTGATAAGAGCTTCAATTCAAATTTTTTTTCAACAAATTTTGATTCTTACTGGATTGATTGGAGATCAATTAATTAATATTGTTGCATGCAAATAATCGACCAACGTAGAATATTTGTATCATTTCACCATTATATATAATCCAACATAGTCTAGGTAATTATCCTTGGACTGTCCAACATATATACAATTATCATATTCCTTAAAATAATTATTTACTCTTTTGTTCCTCTTCTTTTATTTTTGTTTATGAACAAAAATATCTACAAAATCAGGGGCTTAAGAGAGAAAAAAATCTTAACACAAACTTTTGTGCTACATAATCTGGTCCCTGGTATACTTCCAATTCTCAACAAACTCGTAATAATAACAAAGATATAGATTTTCAAACTCAGTTTTCAAAACTAAATTCCAAACATATCCATAGACTCTAATAAGACCTCAATATGCCGGTGGCTATCCAAGTGTGCCAAGTCTAGTACATCAAAGTTTGTATTCTCTAATAATTATTCATATAGTTTTTTAGTTTATACGTTGTAGAAGCATGAAAAATACGCTGGGAGGATCCACGCGGCATCTTAATGCAGGGCAGCGTAAGCAGAGGCCTCCAGAGCCATCGAACATGCAACAGAGCTCTTCCGCCCAATACATCGTGAAATATGAGCTCAAAGGACCATCCGCGTAAGTACGGTACGTCCAGGCCGCCCCAGCATAAACAGAGTTCTTTATCGCCTCCATGGCGTAAAACTCAGTCGCTCTCAAAGCAGCGTTAATGCGTACGAGGAACGCTTCGTCTTCCCCGAAATGAACCTGTCAAGTCACGCGGTGAACCTGGCCTCTGACTCTTGACAAAAAGTGCTGCACGGCTACCCAAACGACGGCTGGAAACGATGGCAGACCCCTCGGGATGTACCCCACAGTATGATGGCGGATCTCTGTATTTAATGCAGAGGATTTGGTTAAAATATCACCAAACCGTCGTTTACCAAAGTCCCCCCAGCGTAAACCGCTCTTTCGCGTACAAGGGAATACGCTGCCTTGTTTTACACAGGCAAACATGAGCTGTTTTACGCTCCGCAGTAAGACAAACCGCTGCCACGTCAAAAGCTACACTTCATACGGGGCTCGAGGCACGTCTCTACGTCTAATTACACAGAGCAGTGACAGTTTCCCTCAAGGCACGTCTCTGCGACGGATGCACAGAAGGGCTGCAGACCTTTAAAATATGTCTCTGCATTTAATGCACAAGATGATGGCAAATCTCTGCAGAAGATTTGATTATATCTTCGAAAGCCGTAATTTCGGCTAAGACGTCCACATCAGCACTTTGGCACGGTACGCAGTGGCTTCTACGCCCGCTCAGGATCAGTGCTCCCTCGGCTTCCAACGCCCTCTCAGTCTCTACGACCATTCGGCTTCTATGCCTGTTCGGCTTCTATGCCTATTCGGCTTCTACGCCTGTTCGGCTTCTATGCCTATTTTGGCTTCTACGCCAAGGTGACAGTCACTTGGCTCTTACGCCAACCTCTGCTACACAAGGGATACCTACCTACGTGGCTTCTACGCCGTGATCTTCGTAGCAGATATACGCGTTTTGTCCCCTTAGTTGGACACGCGTCACATGCTCACTCAAAAGGTCATTTACACGCAGGCATTGGTTATTTTAAACCGTTGTGTAAAAGGGTGCTGTACTGTCCACTCCTCGGTTGTTACACCAACGGAGTGGTCACTGTCACCAAAACTCTATAAATAGAGACCCCTATCAAGGGAAAGAAAAGAAGGAAAAAAAGAGAAAAAAAGGGAGAGAGGTCAAAAAACTGAAAACTCGAAGATCGGACAAGGTCATCGAACCAGAGATCAAGGAGGAGAGAGAGAGAGAGAGAGAGAAGAATCCAGAGCTCGGGCAAGGAACAGGGAGCGACGACCTTCAGCATCGCGCATCCACCCTCCTTTGCAACCTCCGAAGCTGCATCCTGTCTTCCACGGCACTTCTTCAACATCGTGTAGTCCAAGGGCTAAAGTGATCGACCGCAGATCAGACACCTATAGCAATTTATACCCAGATTAAATAAATTGTACTCCCATATCCTCGTATAGGATTACATTGTATAAGTTTGTTTGTAAACTAAAGGGCGCGGGTCTCTTATAAACCCCGTCAATGAAATACACTTTCATTCTTTCGTTTAATACCACAAACAAGATGGCGACTCTGCTAGAGACATCTTTCTCTTCTGACGAGGAAGTAATTGCTCAACACGATGCGGTATCTATAGGAACCGTGAAGAAGACACTGGTCGTTCAGTTCGACCAGTCTGCCTACGAAGACATGCTTCGGACTGGGGGTAGCTCTCACTCTCTTTCCGTCCAAGACAGCAGGAAGCTACGCAAAGTGTGGATGCCCAAGACATCCTCCGCCGTTCCTGTGGACTCTTCGATCTCTCCGACCAATGAGGTGGTAGCATCGCTCCCTCCGTGCCCCGCACGTAAAATTCAGTCTCCCGCTACGCGCGGTACAAACAAAGCTTCTGGCAAAGCCTCAGCGCTAACCCAGGAGTATCCTCTGCGCTCTAAGCACAGAAATCAGTCTCCCGCTACGCGCGGTACAGACAAAGCTTCTGGCAAAGCCTCAGCGCTAACCCAGGAGTATCCTCTGCGCTCTACGTACAGAAATCAGTCTCCCGCTACGCGCGGTACAGACAAAGCTTCTGGCAAAGCCTCAGCGCTAACCCAGGAGTATCCACTGCGCTCTACGTGCAGAAATCAGTCTCCCGCTACGCGTGGTACAGACGAAGCTTCTGGCAAAGCCTCAGCGCTAACCCAGGAGTATCTACTGCACTCTACGCGCAGAAATCAGTCTCCCGCTACGCGCGGTATAGACGAAACCGCTGATGGCGCCTCAACACCAAATCAGAAGTACAGATCACGCTCTACGCATAAAACGACATCTGACCTTTACGGTGAACCAGATGAGCGCTGCGATCTCCATAAGGGGAAGCAAGCGGGTGAGTACTCAACTACTGGGCCTTTACGCCAGCAAAAGAATGATCTGCCTACTCTCCGGATTACGCGAGAAGCTAATGGCCAACTGAGGGCCTCTCCGGCCTCACGCCAGACTGAGCGAACCTCCAGATTACGCCAGGCACGGTCCCTCGACGTAAAACAAACTCAGACGGCGGAAAGAAACCCTCCTGACCTACGCAAGTTTCTAATCAGGAGGCGTAAAGAAAGGGGACCTTCCAACATGTCTATTTTGCCTCCTGGCGAACACTATTGTAATAGTCATAAAGTTATGATTAATTGCTGCTGCTCCAAGGCAAAACGATCGGTCTTCGACCGGTTGAGCTACTCGCTGTCTTTCCAGGAAGGGGAACCCGCGCATGCGTCTGTGAACATGGCTTCACACATACCTAGAGGAGGGTCGAGCTCAAGACGTCATCCTTCTAGACCTCCGAACCGAAGGAGGTTTAGTAAGCCCCTCGGAGACGTTGAAGCCGGGGTGTTCTAAAATACTCGCACAAGGTCATAACAACCAGCGTCATCTTCTTCTGATTCCGATGTCGAAGGTCGCCAAGTTCCCGAATCAGAGGCAGAAAGTATGGAGTCGACTTCTATAACGACCTATACTAATCCCTTAATAACCCCCAGGGAAATGGGAGCTTACGCCATTGGAGATGAGCGCGAGGAAGCTTCGCCATCAGGGAACGCGGAACACATTACTATACTGGAGACATCTCTGAAACAAATGCAATCCGTAATGGAAAACATGCACTAGATGATGCTCGCTCAGCACGCAACTACCATGGCTCAAGCGTCGGTCCCGCCAACTCAGATACGCGCGGGGGTGGACTCACCACCATCCAACCCAAGCCAAGAGCCTACGCTGGATCAAGAGTCAATAGTTTCCGCGCTTCCTCACCTAGAAAACGCTCTACCTCCCGCTGGAGCTACAATACAACTGACTCCGCACCACTCAGTAGCCCCGCTTTCGACTGAGAATCCGATGCAGGCAGTGCGAGAGTTGAAAGCCCAGTTCGACGCCTTGAAGCACAAAGATCAGCTCAAGAAACTGGAAATCAACCAGCCCTACCCAGCTGTCTAGGAGAAGGTCCCTTTCCCTCCGAGATACAAACCTCAGACAATGGCTCTGTTCGAGGGAAAAACATCACCAAGTCAGTACATGAACTATTTCAGTATGATGACGGTGTTGCTACAAGGGAACGATGCCCTCCTCACTCGGGTGTTCAAAGGCTGTCTCTCAGGAGTAGCCTATCAGTGGTACCGTAGCTTGGCGGACAACTGCATTACTTCCTTCGAGGACTTCAAAGCTCTGTTCTTCACATGATTCTACGAGGGAGGAATGGACATGTCTATGTCATCCCTCATCGAAGTCAAACAGAAGGAAAATGAGGACGTTCGCATCTTCATCGAACGCTTTCGTCAGGCCACCTTACAGATACCTCCAGGAGTTCCAGACTCTGCGTTGGTGGACATTTGCAGGAAAAATCTCCTTCCCGTGGTCTCGGTGTTCACAGGACCATATCAGTTCCATGATTGGCCCTCGTTCATCATCTCGGCAGTAGCCGCCGAAGACAACAGTCGCAAGGCGCACGACAATGGCATCATGATCTCCGCCTCTGACAGAGGCAAGAGGTTATCTCCCAGCAGTGACCATCCTCGTGGTCCCAAAGGGAAAGAAGCCCTGACAATCAACATGGCCAGACCAAAGATTGCAGCAACCACGCAAGCAAAACCCGGGACTTCTAGGCCCGTCGAAGTCTACTCTTTCGACGACGACGATATCCCAAGTATCTTTGAGTGTCTCGTCAAAAGTGGCAAGATCACCCTCCCGGAGCTAAGGCAGCCCCAGGAGGTTGGCAATACCAACGACCCCAAATACTGCATCTTCCACAGATACGTACACCACCCGACAAAGGCGTGCTATGTATTAAAATGGAAGATCCAGGGATTAATTGATGCTAAGGCCATCACTCTGCACAGCACCGAGAAGACGGTCGTGGCTAACATGATCTCTCTGAAGTTTGGCGATCTGCCTCCCCAAAAGGTCCCTAATGGTGTTGTACCTATATCCCGGGCAACGATGAACATCGTTAACCTTTCCCCGGCTAGGGGTCAAAATCACAACCTGGTGCCCCTAACTACCCGGCCGGGCGAGATTATGTGGGTTCACCCGGATTTGGTGCCAGAGCTCGAGAGGGAGACCAAGGCAACCAAGCCTACCTCCAAGAAGAGTCCCAAATACAGATCATGCCACATGATCACAACCTCTTCTGCATCAGAGGAAGACGAGGTACTTGTCGCAACCCGTTCAGGGAGGGCCTACCTCGACGACAACGGAGCAAACCAGGAAGGCACGCCAGCTGACGTTCCAGCTACCAAACCTTCAGAGCAAGGTCCCGTCGTGCCAAACGTCAGCCCTGCGAAACCTACTCCGGCAGAAAAGGGAAAGTAGAAAGAAATACGCTTCGACAAACCTGTGAAAACATTCCAAGCAAAGGTTTAGAGAAGCCATACAAATTTGACATCCTGGCCCAACTAGCCAATACGCCAGCCAGATTGTCCATCTTTGAGCTACTCAGGCTCTCCCCTGACACTCGTCTAGCCCTGAGTGAAGCGCTGATGCAGGCAGAGGCGTACTTGACCCAACTCAAGTCCCCCGACGAGGAACCAGTGGCATGTCCTCAGTGCCACAGCGTAATGGAGGTGGTCCCAAATATCACTTTCACTCAAGACGATATGCTGTTGAAACATAACAGACATGACAGGCCCCTCTATTACACCGGGTATGTCGGTTCCATAGAAGTCGACCGGATTCACATAGATCCGGGATCGTCGATCAGCATCATCCCTCACGGTCTGCTCAGGCCACTAAGAATTCCTACCAGCGAACTGGCTTACACTACCACTACAATCGTGGGTTTCAACGCTGGAAAAAGTAAGCCATTGGGGAAAATTCGCTTAAGAATCTAGATCGACAACCTTAGATCGGTGGCCACATGTTACGTCGTCAATTCAGAGGTGTCCTACAACATTTTGCTAGGAAGACCGTGGATTCACGACCATAACATCGTTCCTTCAACCCTACATCAATGCCTTAAATATGTAGACGCACAAGGAACAGTACAGACGGAGGTAGCTGACCTAAACCCGTTCAAAGGAATAGAGTCGTACTACTCCGATGCCGTGTTGTACTCACAGGACCACGTGAAAGAAGGGACGGGCGAGGCAAAGGAGGAATCCCACTGGGAGCCAGAAGAGCCCTCTGCCACACTGCCGCTGTCCATCAAAGTGAAAGGACGAACCACTCGTCCGAAAGCCATAGAACCTTTGGCTATCCACCTAGACAAGACCAAGACGGGAGAAGGGGGTGATCCTCTAGTGATCACTTTGAACCAAAAGCCTCCACCTTTGGTCATCAACCTTCGACGCAACAGGCAGTCGACTGGTGTAAAGGCGACCAGGAGTGAAATTCCAGATGATAATAAACATCCTCTTTTCCAGTATATTTATGCTCGAGCTCCAAAACAAGGACCCACTCCACATGACGAGGTAGAACCCATAGCACAAAAATTCTTGAAAGCTATAAGCTCCTACCGCCCATATGTCTGGGAAGTAGCATCACCATCCAACGTCGTCACGACATATGGGCCACATGAGGATTATATCTTCATCGTCCCGCCTATCGGCAGCAGTCAGCACTCAATAGTCTTCGGTCGCAGGCGGAATCAACCGACTGCTCAAGAAGATCCCTTCGATGATGACACCGGGAAAATACAGATTCACCGTTATAGCCCACAAGCGCTAAAGATCATACAAAACATGGGCTACGACTTAAAACGGAAGCCAGGCCTCAACTACGGAAGAGGTAGACGAACGCCGCCGTGCGGCAACCCCCGTAATCGACAAACTCGTCTCGGGTTAGGGTATGCCACCTCCCTCGCAACTTCCGAGCCAAAAGAGGACCCCTTTTCCTCCTCCCAGAACAGCTCATCGCCCTCCAACTCGCCAGATGCTCTCGAACAAGCACTATCAGTGAATATGGTAATGACAAATCCCTCAGAAAACAAGGAGCAGGATACGGAGCCATTCGAGGATGACCCCTGGGCTCAACAGATGGATATGCAGTGGGAATTCCGCTTCGAGCAAAGGGAACCTCCCACCAAGGACGAAGTCATCCAGATCAATGTTGGGGGTGAGCTCTCACCAAAGCTAATATTTGTCAGTAACAATCTTCCCCCACCTGAAAGGGAAAAAGTTATACAGCTGATAAAGGAATATATTGACGTCTTTGCATGGGATTATGAGGACATGCCAGGCCTAGACCCGAAGGTAGCTACTTATAAGCTCAATATATTGACCGATTCGAAGCCGGTAAAGCAGCACCAATGACGGTTCTGCCCCGATATGATGGACGCCATCGAGGCTGAAGTCAAGAAGTTGATAACCTGCGGTTTCATCCGGGAGGAACAACACCCCGACTGGGTCGCTAACGTGGTCCCAGTCATGAAGAAAAATGGGAAGGTACGTATCTGCATCGACTACCAAGATCTGAATGCGGCCTGCCCCAAAGATGAATTCCCTCTTCCCATCACGGACATCATGATCGACAACACCTGCGGCTTCGAACGCATGTCTTTCATGGACGGGTTCTCAGGATACAATCAGATCAAGATGCATCCTGAAGACGAGAAGCACACTGCCTTCCGGACACCACTGGGGGTATATTACTATACGGTCATGCCCTTCGGATTAAAGAACGTTGGGGCTACATACCAACGGGCTATGAGTAACATATTCCGTAGGCATTTACGTAAAACAGTGGAATGTTACGTAGACGACATAGTTGTCAAAAGTCGCCTCAAAGGTGATCACACCCGAGACCTGAGGGCGGTATTCGAATTAATGCGCCAGCATCAACTCAAGATGAACCCTACAAAGTCCTTTCTGGGTGTATCCAGTGGCAAATTCCTGGGATTTGTCATTACCACCAAAGGCATCGAAGTAGACCCCGACAAAGTCCAAGCGATCACGGCAATACGACCGCCCCGTAATCTGAGGGAACTCAGGGGGTTCCAAGGACGTCTGGCTTATATCCGGCGATTCATATCCAACCTCTCGGGGAGATGTCATCCCTTCTCTCATCTCATGAAGAAAGGTGTATCCTTCATATGGGACGAAACCTGTCAACAAGCGTTCGAGGATATCAAACGCTACCTAACCAGTCCGCCAGTTCTGGTGCCTCCCGTCATGGGAAAACCGTTCTTGCTGTACGTTTGAGCAATGGATCATTTGCTAGGAGCTCTCCTCGCACAGAAAAATGATGCGGATCATGAACAGGCTATCTACTATCTCAGCAGGATGATGGTCGGGGCCGAGCACCGGTACAACCCAGTGGAGAAGGAATGCTTGGCTCTGATGTTCGCTGTCCAGAAAATAAGGCACTATGTCACCGGCCAGACTATTCATATCATCACCAGGATTAACCCTCTCCGAGTGCTGATGAGCAAGCCAAGTGCCCTCAACTCCCGACTCGCAACTTGGGCGATGCTGCTAACACCATACGACGTGGTATACATCCCACAGAAGTCCATCAAAGGCCAGGCACTGGCCGACTTCCTAGCGGCTCATCCGATCCCGGAGACCTCCAAACTATATAAAGACATCCCTGATGAAGTTGCAGAATGTAACTTCGCAAGAAAAAGTGACGTATGGCAACTGTTCTTTGATGGCGCCTCCAGAACCGATCCTAAAGGAAATGTTATTTCAGGAGTGGGAGTCGTCCTAGTTACCCCGGATCAACTCGTCATCTACCGAGCATACTCTCTTAGCGAGCCCTGCTCCAACAACGTGGCAGAATATAACGCTCTACTAATTGGGCTCCAAGTTGCTACAGAACTGGGGGTAGAATCCCTGGAAGCTTTCGGTGATTCTCTGCTCATTGTCAATCAAGTCAGGGGAATATACGAAGTCCGTAATCCAGACCTCATCCCCTATCACCGGGCGACAATCGAGATAGCCATGACATTCAAAGGGTTTTTCCTAGAGCACGTACCTCGATCTCAGAATCTGGAAGCTGATGCCCTGGCCAGCCTAGCTGCAGACTTAGCTGCTCCTATAAGAAGGCAAGATTCGGTAATCCTTCTTAATAGAGATTTATTCTGTGTGAAGAACAGCTGTCACATAGAACGCAGCTACGCTGTAAACACCGATCCTCCTACAAGAGATTGGACAAGTCCTTTCATAGATTTTGTGGCATACAGAATCTTACCAGAAGACCCCAAGGAAGCAGTATCCGTCAAGAGACGATCGCTACGCTTCTACTTCGATGCATCTTCATAATGCCTGTATCGCCGGACCTACGACAGACTGCTATTGAGGTGTCTCTCTGACGCCAAAGCACAGCAGATTATTCGTGAAGCTCACGACGGCGTATGCGGAGCGCATCAACCCGGGCCTAAGCTACAGGATCGTATCAGGAGAATGGGCTATTACTGGCCGACCATGATCGCAAATGCAATACAGTATGCAAAGCATTGCAGAGCCTGTCAGGTTCATGCATACTTCATACATCAACCGTCGGAACATCTACATCCTACGGTCGTATCCTGGCCTTTCGAAGCATGGGGAATGGATATCATCGGTCCTATTCACCCGTCTTCTTCCAGGGGTCACCAGTTCATACTGGCCATCACGGATTACTTTTCTAAATGGGCCGAAGCAATCCCTCTCACTGAGGTAAAGGCATCCAACGTGGTCAACTTCATCAAACATCACGTCATCTATCACTTCGGGTACCCCGGAGGATAATTCACGACAATGGGCCCCAGTTCATCAGCCAAACGTTTCATCGATTTTGCGATAAAAACCGGATACACAATGTTGCCTCTACGGCGTACTATCCAGCTGCTAATGGTCTGGCGGAAGCTTTTAACAAAACCATTATCAAACTCTTGAAGAAGTTTGTCTCTTCAAACAAGAGAGACTGGAATAAAAAGCTGGGCGAATGCCTCTGGGCATACCGCACGACGGTACGAACGCCGACGGGTTGTACCCCATTCTCGCTGGTCTACGGGAGCGAAGCAGTTCTTCCCATTGAAATCTAGATCCCGTCGCTCAGAATAGCCGTGGCTAATGAGCTGACTCAAGAAAAGAATAACCTTTTAAGGCTTCAGGAGCTAGAAGGATTAGACGAGAAACACCTCCAAGCTCAACAGCGCATCGCGCTCTACCAAGCACGCATTTCCACGGCTTTTAACCATAAAGTAAAGGAAAGGGTGTTCAAGGTCGGCGAGCTAGTTCTAGCAGTAAGAAGGCCGATGATTTTAACTCACAGAAGTAAAAGCAAATTCCAGCCCAAGTGGGAAGGCCCTTATGTGATCGAGACAACGTTCTCGAACGGCGCCTACAGGATAGCCCAGCCTAACGGGGACCTATTAATGGCTCCCATCAACGGCAAATTCCTGAAAAGATACTACGCTTAATTCCCCCCTGCCCAGGCGGAACATAGCAAGAATCTCAATTCTGACAAAACTACTCCAAGAAAAGAAACTAGTTAGGTCATATCCTATCATGTCTGTACGACCTCTGAATAGATATATCCTACTAAAGAGGTTTATCGAGAGTATATCAGGTCCATACTACCTCTGATATCCCCCTCACCTAAAAAACTGTCATTTACATTCCGAAATGACGGGTCCACAACAGTCAGAAAAGAGTCGCTTTTATTCTTTCCCAGAAGGAGGCGAAATTACATAGGGAGAGATACATCAAGATGGCGGAGTAAGCAGACCACGAATCTGCCGCTCCAGTACAGCTATCCTCTCATTCCTAAGGGCCAAGGCATCGGCAAGAGCCCGCTCCAGCCGTGCCTCGGGGGTATGCGTAAGGATCAGATTAGCCCTTGCCCGAAGGCAGCCCGCACGGGCAGCTTCCGCACGGTCCAGATCTCGTCGTGCTTCACTCAGTCGACCAGCCGCTACCTCTACACCTGCCAACGACTGGGAAGCCCACTCCTCTGCCCGAGCAAGTTTTTCCCTCAGCTTGGAGGCCCTCGCTGCATTCCCTTCATGCTCGGATCGACACTTCGTCTCAACAGCAAGAGCTTCTTCCACAACGACTTTTCTCCTATCTATCTCCAGCTTGTGCTTCTAGATAGAGTTGTCTAGGCTTTCAAGCTTTGTAGCGAGCCGCTCAGCCATGAGGTCGTATCGAGCCTGGACATCAGCATCAAGGCTGCCCTCAGCCCGCTGCAAATATTCGTTAATGGGTTGCTCTAAACCATTAACCACCGCCTCCAGAGCATCAGCTACTCCAGGATTGCCAAGCCCCCTGACAACCTCGATCGAAAGCTGAGAAGTCTTCTTCAGGAGCTCGAAGTCAAGATTCTTCGCCAACACCATCGGTACCATCGTTTTTAAACTGGTGTAGACAAGGCTGGTATGCTGCTCGGTCAACGCGACTAGACCCGACTGAACGCCCGGGGTGACCGCGATGCTAGTAACTCCCTCTCCAGGGACAATTGCAGACAAGGGAGCCACCGCCGCTGCCTCGACGGGTGGCACGGCCGAAAAAGGGGTGACGGCAACGATCGAAGTCATCGGCATACTCGCGGAAGGCGAGGTCACGATAACAGGTTCGTCCCCCTCCTGAGACGACGAAACCTCTCCAGGCGAGCTGGCCCCCGAAGACACTTCTGCCTCGGAATTAGGCGCCTCCACGTCATCACTAGGAGCCGGAACAGAGCCAGAAGGAGCTTCAACGCCGTATTCCCCGTGGATGTCATCCCCTGAAAAGAGGACAAAAAATCAAAAATGTCAACACAATGATAATCTTCCTAGGAGGAGACAAAAAAAGAAAACGACATTTACTCGGAGCCAACGGCATATACGACGCGTCTGCAGCCGATGTGGCTAAACCACGCCTTAATGACGCGATACGACCTGTCATACCTGGAGAAAGAGGTGGGCCGACCGACATTTCCAAAAGCTCGGTCAAGCCTTCCCCAAGACGCGGTCGAGGTTCGTCAGCCGGGGTCTCGCTAAGCGCACTCGCTGACACAGAAGCAACTTCCCCCATTGCTGACCTCGGGAAAGATTCTCCCATCTGCAGCGGCCACGTGGACAATCCCGCTCCACTGCTTGAAGCAGCCGCAGCGACAGCAACCTCTAGCGAAGACTCTCCGGCGCCACCAGCCGGAACTGTAGAAGGTCCCTCTCTAAAAGGCGAGGAACCTCCAGCCAAAGATTCATCCCTGATGCAGGGAGGTGCCGGCTCACTCACGGGAGCCTCAATACCAGGAATGCGGAGAGGACGAGCAACCGTCTCCTTTCTCCTCTTACGAAGGGAAGCTTCCTTCGGAACAGAAGCCCGTCGCTTCCCAGAAGAGACTACCAAAGCCCCCGCCGGCGCAGGCACTGCACACCTCGGCAACGACACCAGAGGCTCATCCGGAGTACCAGACTCCTCGCCCTCGTCAGAAGAAATCGAGGGGACTTCGACTCTTCCCCCAGGCTTGGCAGAAGGCACTCTAAAGCTTCCACGCCTGTCAAAATTGCGATGGAAGGTGTTAACCGCCACATAAAACTGGGTGTAAGAATGAAGGATGCGCAGCTCCGTGGAGGTTGTAACGACCGGCACGATAAAAATTGCCCCTGTGCAACCCATGATAAAATATCGCCACCCTCTAGCTCCATCAATGAGTCCGCCCCTGGGCCTGAAGCTGGTGACGACGTTACCCACGTGCAACTGGTCGTACCCAAACTACCTGGTAAATCGACTAGGCAAGTAGGGCTCGAAGAAGCAATAGTCTTCGCTCCTATACAGCAGATGGGATGGTCTGATACAGACCAACCAATTAAAAGCCTCCGGAGAAAGAACGGTCTTCTCTCCACCTGAATCCTCAAGCCACACCCCGGATTGGTTGCGATATACCGGAGGGGGAGTACAGAGGATCTTCCAGCCATGGCTGAGGTTCAACACTAACCGACAGTCTAAAACTGTGTTCACATTCCAGGTAGAATCCCTGTAATTCAGCAGGAATATACCCCCTGAGCTGCTACCGGAACCAGGAGACATCACCCGGGGGTTGTGGAGAATTAACCATTCCATCAGATACAGGTATGGCAATTCCACCCTGGGAAAACTCTCACGCCGAGCTTCATCGACGAGCAACCTATCGGTCATGGCCCTCAGGCCAGCCTGAATACGACACACCACGGCAGGAAGCAGGCCCAGTCTTGCCCCAAACACCAGACGCACTGCGGGCCACAGGATGTTCCGGTGAATATGATCCGCGGATGCGATACCGGGCACTACCACTCGACACAGCCATATGAAGAGAAAACTAGCCAGCTGGGCTTCCTTAGACAGAGGCCTGCGACAGTGCCTCAAATAACTGTGGGCCTTGGTACCTTCGGGATATTTTCCTACCCCCTCAACGAGAATCTGATCGGGAGCCTTGGCGTCTTCCATAAGTGCCTCAACAACCTGGGCACTAAGGACGCCCAAGCAGTTCACGGGCTCATTCTTACCCCCCGAGGCTTTCTCCGACTTGGCAGCCCTAGCCCGATGGAAGAAGAGGTAAGACATCCACCTAGTGGTATGGGCCAAATCAGAGGGCTCGTCATAAAAAGCGGTGCACGCGAAGTACTGACACATCAACTCCTGATATACTTTCGCCACCCGAGGGTCCAAATCCCTCAACTCCCGGTTGGTGGGGACATACTCTTCATATGGGGTATCCCCCATCGGCAGTCTCTAGACAACTGCTATCTCATGGAGGGCTAATCCCAACTCCCCCAGTGGAGTGGCGAAGGTCCCGGTGAGCGGAATATACCGCTCTATCAGTGCCAAGAATAAATTAGCATTGGGAGGCAACCCAACACTCGTCGCACTCACGGCGGCATATAGTCCAATGTCCTCCAGCTCTTTTCGGAAGTGCGTCAAGGCCCAATCAACTAGGCATCTCCATCGGGAGTTCGTTGGGGCGATCCACCCGTTGCACTGAGGATTCTCCTTGGGATATATCCCACCTCGACCCATGAAGTCGTTGCAGAAGGTCGGCAACTGGACAGGCTGGATCACCGAGCTAACTTCACTCGGGACATTACCCAAGCACAGCCCCCGGAACAGCGTCACAACGCAGGAGGGGCGACTGACAAACGACCCCTGGTCAGCTCCTTTCATATGAAAGATCTTCCCAGGCTTCCCGTGAAGATCAGGAGTCAGCTTCCACGACATCTTCCTAGGATGCGTCGCATGGGAGAAAGCCGAGATAGGATAATCCTTCGGCATCGTCGGCAGATACAAGACCAAATTCCCGGCAAGGAAGACCCAAGGTTCCCTCTTGGGCTTCGTCTGGGACTGTTTATCGATCATATCCCCAAAGAGGAAAGCCGACTTTATGTACTGCTCCCCGTCGGCATGCGTCAAGGGTTCGCCATTGATCATGCTCAACAGCATTCGCTCACCCTGGGCCGATATCAGAAACCCCCTGCCCTCAGGATACTGGGGTCCAGAGATGGGAAAGGCCACATGGGACAGATCCTCCAGGTAGTTCGAATGCAGCATCCCGGCAGCGGAGCCCATCACCTCAGCCAGCGGAGACTCACCCAAATCAACTGCAAAGGTGCAAGGAAAATAGGTCATTACAAATCCTGCACAAAGTGCGGACCAAAGAAACGACAGTCTGTGCTTTATGCCAAGATTGCGCAAATTTGGTCTCTATACGCCGGAAGTCTCCTCCGCAAGCGTAAAAATTCAAAATTTTACGACATACCCCAATTTTCGTTAGCCAGAGCTTTTACGCTCAGAACTACAAAAATATGGAGTTTTTACGCTGGCACATTAGAAATGTGGGCGTAAAAGATGAAAACATCTCCCTGCGTCATCTTCCTCAAAAGAGGCTATCAACACAGAAGACGACCTAGCGTGGTCACGTTCAACGTGTGCGAAGGATTTTTTGTCGTTTGTCATCCCAAAAAGCTCTACCTCTAAAGCCGGGTGCACTGCTCATCGGCGGGATACTCCTCTCAGAAGGAGGATCACCTTGCCCGACCGAAGAATCTTTCGCCGGTACCGAAGAACGAGAAGAAGAACCTACGCTCTTTCCCTTAGCGGAGGAAGTTTATTTCGACGCTATTTCTGAGGACTCGAAGTGCTCGGAGAAGGAACGAAGGAAAGCTCTCTTTCACAGAAGACAGATAAAAAGCTCTTTCTCTCAAAAGCTTGGGGTATATATACGGTCCGAGTCGACCTCTCGAATCCTCGGACGAACCCCTCGAGACCCCAACCGGATCTCGCAATTAAGAGTTGGTTATGATTGGATGCTACGTCAGCCCACTACCCTCAAAAAATGGACAGTCAGCGAATTCGAAAGGTTTTTTTGTGCAAGACGGTTCAGCGGGTTCTACGCTAAAGGAGCTTTCTACGCTCGATGGCAACAGATATAGGGATAGTGCTCGGTAAGAGGTCAGTTTTACGCTCGCAAGCTGCAAGTCTATGGTTTTATGCCCGGATGCTTTTGTGCTCGGTAGCTTTTATGCTCGAGAGGCCACAAACCTATGACTTTATGCTCAGCAGATACCAAATCGACGATCTCACGCTCGGTGGCGCTCAGTTTACGCTCAGAAGCAACATATCCGCAAAAAACCTCACGCTCGAAGAAATTTTCTTTTCAGGAGCTACAGATCTACAGTTCTACGCTAAAAGAGCTTTTCTACGCTCGACAGCAACAGATCTACGGCTTCACGTTCGACAGCTACAAGTCTACGATTTATGCCCGGATGCCTTTGTGCTCGGTAGCTTTTATGCTCGAGAGGCAACAAACCTACGACTTCACGCTCAGGAACCACAAGTCTACGATTTCATGCTCGATGGTATTCTTACACTCACAGGCTACAGATCTACAGTTCTGCGCTAAAGGAGCTTTTCTATGCTCGACAGCAACAGATCTACGGCTTCATGTTCGACAGCTACAAGTCTGCGGTTTATGCCCGGATGCCTTTGTGCTCGGTAGATTTTATGCTCGAGAGGCAACAAACCTACGACTTCACGCTTAGGAACCACAAGTCTACGATTTCACGCTCGATGGTGTTCTTACGCTCACAGGTTACAAATCTATAGTTCTGCGCTAAAAGAGCTTTTCTACGCTCGACAGCAACAGATCTACGACTTCACGTTCGACAGCTACAAGTCTACGGTTTGTGCCCGGATGCCTTTGTGCTCGGTAGCTTTTATGCTCGAGAGGCAACAAACCTACGACTTCACGCTCAGGAACCACAAGTCTACGATTTTACGCTCGATGGTGTTCTTACGCTCACAGGCTACAGATCTACAGTTCTGCGCTAAAAGAGCTTTTTCTACGCTCGACAGCAACAGATCTATGGCTTCACGTTCGATAGCTACAAGTCTACGGTTTATGCCTGGATGCCTTTGTGCTCGGTAGTTTTTATGCTCGAGAGGCAATAAACCTATGACTTCACGCTCAGGAACCACAAGTCTACGATTTCGCGCTCGGTGGTATTTTTACGCTCAGAGGCTACAGACTGATGATTTCACGCTCCACGATTTTTTGCATATCCGAACAGTCCCCAAGGCGGTCAATTGCAAAGAGTTCACACAGAAGATACTCGTTCTTGACCCAGAGCATCCCAAGTACCCAAAGCATACAGAGTTCAAACATTGAGAAATTACTCTTCTCGGGTCCAAAATTGGAGGTTCATCCAGACTCCAGTCTGAATATCCCGTCTATCAAGGTGGCAAATCAATTTGACAGCCAAAAACCTCGACCCTGTTCCAAGGGAGTTTCGAGAGATCATTCTTGAAGACGAAGTCTGAACAAGATCCTGCTCATCAGAGAAGCAATAGTTCAGAATTCTACGCCGTCCCTCAGTCCTAGCAACAGGACAGTTCTAAATGTTCGAAGACACTCAGCGACGTTCCATGGACTATTCGCTAGGCGTAAAAGACGGGGCCTAATACTCTTTCTATCAGTCGGCGTAAAGATTCAGACGTGTCGAAGCTGCACATATCCAGACTTCACAGCAACGCATGGCAAAGACGATCATATAGAGAAGAAAGACGACTTTATTTAAAATTACAATTACATATGAGGGAAATCCTGTCTACAGGGGTTTTCTTTATTTCTGTGATTACATATGAGGGAAATCCCTTCTACAAAGGATTTTCTCATCGTCGTCTGAAGATCGCCCAGAAGCTGTTCTGACCGATTCTCGCATGGGCTTCAATTCTTCATCCATCTTCTCCAGCAGTCAGTCGGCAGAACTGACTGGCATGGCGGTGGTCGACGGCAGAGGACGACAGAGTTGGGGCTTGCATAGATTTTGTAGGTCCCAAGTTCCGTGCACCGCTCAAGCCGGGACAGAACGAGTCTGTCTGACTCTCGTCACCGGAGGCAACGGGAGAAGGCGCCATCTGCAAGCGGTGTGGTCTAATACGACCCTTTCTCTCTCCTGGTGCAACGCCATACAAAGTTGCTGATTATCCCGAGCAAGGGAGGCTAAGATATCCTTCCATGATCCATCGTTGCAATGGACACTTGCTCGAAGACGCCATCTTTTTCGGCTCCTTACATGCTGGAAGAACATGGTCTTCTTCTTCCTCAGGTTGACCCGACGAACTCCGGCGATCATCTCAGCATGGTGAAAGGAAATATGGGAAGAAACAGGTTAACTCCTTATCCCTTTTATAGGCAAGCGAGGTCACACCTACCCCCAATAAATCCGCCATCAAGATCGGCCTGAAAGAACGCGTCAAACTTGACCGTTTCCACGCTCCACTCAGAAACGTTTCGGGTTACGAGGGGCCATTCATGCTTCATTCGAAGCATTTCAAATTCCGAGGAATTTAAAAGCTTTGAAGGGGGTCTTGTAGAAGCATGAAAAATATGCTGGGAGGATCCACGCGACATCTTAATGCAGGGCAGCGTAAGCAGAGGCCTCCAGAGCCATCGAACATGCAACAGAGCTCTTCCGCCCAATACAGCGTGAAATATGAGCTCAAAGGACCATCCGCGTAAGTACGGTACGTCCAGGCCGCCCCAGCATAAACAGAGTTCTTTATCGCCTCCATGGCGTAAAACTCAGTCGCTCTCAAAGCAGCATTAATGCGTACGAGGAATGCTTCGTCTACCCCAAAATGAACCTGTCAAGTCACGCGGTGAACCTGGCCTCTGACTCCTGACAAAAAGTGCTGCACGGCTACCCAAACGACGGCTGGAAACGATGGCAGACCCCTCGGGATGTACCCCACAGTATGATGGCGGATCTCTGCATTTAATACAGAGGATTTGGTTAAAATATCACCAAACCGTCGTTTACCAAAGTCCCCCAGCGTAAACCGCTCTTTCGCGTACAAGGGAATACGCTGCCTTGTTTTACACAGGCAAACATGAGCTGTTTTACGCTCCGCAGTAAGACAAACCGCTGCCACGTCAAAAGCTGCACTTTATACGGGGCTCGAGGCACGTCTCTACGTCTAATTACACAGTGCAGTGACAGTTTCCCTCAAGGCACGTCTCTGTGACGGATGCACAGAAGGGCTGCAGACCTTCAAAATACGTCTCCGTATTTAATGCACAAGATGATGGCAAATCTCTGCAGAAGATTTGATTATATCTTCGAAAGCCGTAATTCCGGCTAAGACGTCCACATCAGCACTTTGGCACGGTACGCAGTGGCTTCTACGCCCGCTCAGGATCAGTGCTCCCTCGGCTTCCAACGCCCTCTCAGTCTCTACGACCATTCGGCTTCTTTGCCTGTTCGGCTTCTATGCCTATTCGGCTTCTACGCCTGTTCGTCTTCTATGCCAATTTTGGCTTCTACGCCAAGGTGACAGTCACTTGGCTCTTACGCCAACCTCTGCTACACAAGGGATACCTACCTACGTGGCTTCTACGCCGTGATCTTCGTAGCAGATATACGCATTTTATTCCCTTAGTTGGACACGCGTCACATGCTCACTCAAAAGGTCATTTACACGCAGGCATTGGTTATTTTAAACCGTTGTGTAAAGGGGTGCTGTACTGTCCACTCCTCGGTTATTACACCGACGGAGTGGTCACTGTCACCAAAACTCTATAAATAGAGACCCCTATCAAGGGAAAGAAAAGAAGGAAAAAAAGAGAAAAAAAGGGAGAGAGGTCAAAAAACTAAAAACTCGAAGATCGGACAAGGTCATCGAACCAGAGATCAAGGAGGAGAGAGAGAGAGAGAGAGAGAGAGAAGAATCCAGAGCTCGGGCAAGGAACAGGGAGCGACGACCTTCAGCATTGCGCATCCACCCTCCTTTGCAACCTCCGAAGCTGCATCCTGTCTTCCACGGCACTTCTTCAACATCGTGTAGTCCAAGGGCTAAAGTGATCGACCGCAGATCAGACACCTATAGCAATTTATACCCAGATTAAATAAATTGAACTCCCACATCCTCGTATAGGATTACATTGTACAAGTTTGTTTGTAAACTAAAGGGCGCGGGTCTATTATAAACCCCGTCATTGAAATACACTTTCATTCTTTCATTTAATACCACAAATATACGTGTATTGCACGTATTTCATACATATGTTTTAATTATACAGTTAGAAGAATATGGTATGGATTTATAAATTATATATTCAATTGATCACATCACTAATGAATAATTATTTTAGCTGACAATTAATCATAATACTTTTATCCTCCTCCTTTATCTGAACTTGGGACCGACAATCACTACTAAAAATTATGGGGTAAACGATGCTAAAAAAAGTCGCTAAATTATAAAATTACGTCGCTGAAATAAAATGGCGACGTTATTAGCGATGTTTTATTATTGTCGCGGTCTAGCTAGTCGATGGCTGAAAATACGTTGCTATTCGTCACAACTAGCGACGTATCTTAGTGATGTATGAACATCAGGAAATTTTTACCTATTAGCGACATTCTACGACGTAACATTGGTATATGAGCGACAAAAATTTAGTTGCAAAATGTCACTGATATTTCTATACTTAGTGACGTTTACTGTGTCACTAAACGTCGCTGACATTCTTCCGTTAGCAAAGCATGTACGTCGCTAATCTTTTTTAAATATAGCGACGTTTAGCAATGTATTTTAGTTACATCTTGATGACATGGCAGAGACTGCCAAGTCAGCAAATTAGCGACTTTTGGCGACATATTTACGATATCTTGGAACAGGGATAGCGACGTTCTGATACCTCTCTGCGACATATTTATACGTCGCTAAATGTCGCTAGATGTCGGTAAATGTCGCTAAATTGTTGTAAAAAAATTTAAAAATATATATTGTTACATAATAATTTATATAACAATATTCAGCCTGTAGTTTATACAAATATATTCATAGTTTATAAAAATAGATTGTCACACATAAGCAAATTATTAAACACCGATAAATTCAAATCTACTGTCACTATTGGCCAATGTCATAGAAATTCATACATACATAAAAGTCTGAAATAAATATTCTCATGTCACAAAAAGAATATATACAATAAACCCAAAAATGGGCCAATGTCACACAAATTCCCAAAAATGGGTCAAATTCACACTAACTCATAACTATCTATCCAACCTAGGACTAATGCTGATTAGGAGGAGGAGGAGGAACACCGTCGCGCAACTGGGATACGATATAGTCCAACTGGCCCTGTGAAAGCGTCACCTATGTCAAACTAGGAGGCAATATCGTAGGTGGAGTCGGTATCGATGCCGGCGAACTAGGAAGACATATCCTCTCCAATGTTGATAGGCCATTATTGTATGAATCCATGACACCTATAATCCGAGTGACAGAATGCTGTATCGATAATGCCAGATCTGTAATGTCCTGCTGTGTCACCTCGGTCATAGTCCTGAGCTCCAAAATATTCTACTCGAGCGCATCAAAATATGCAAAGATCCTCACATCGTCCATCTGTGGTTGGGACTGGGGCTGCTGCAAAATCAGTCTCATCATCTCGTCACGCAGAGACATAATCTGATGGTCAACTCTCTCCTGCTGGACTCGCACAGACTCCTGGGAAGACTGTGGGGTATGCGCAAAGGGGGTCCTAGATCCCTGCATCACAACATAGGTGCCGTAGGATCCCGTACCGTAGTATGTACCCCTTTGCAGACCACCAGCGATGGTCTGCTATAGTTAGTCAGCCGACGGAACTGGGTGGGCCGGTGGCTGCGAGAAAGTACCGACCTCTCCCTCGGGAGGTGCAGATACAACATATTGCATCGACTGCTCATGGACCTGTAGATACTCATTCTAGAATAAAATGAATCGCTCGATAAATATACTTGTTACTAACTACATGGATATTTATTTGCATATTTTCTAAGTTGTTCAAAAGCTGGGGTACCCGGTGTTATAAACCAAAAATATAGGGATAGTTAGTGTAAATAACCCTATTATCTAAGCAACTTATTACTAACTACATGGATATTTATTTGCATATTTTCTAAGTTATATTAAAATAAAAAATGTAAAGTAATACTTACGTAAGTCTGTGTGGCCCTATCATCGATGAGCTGTCCGCCCTTCTGATGGGTGGCGAAGAAGACGGTCACTATATTAGCGTCTTCACCCCTCTGGACCTATTAATTATAAATAGATATATTATTATTAAAATTAACCAGTTTATCCTACTTTGATTAAAATAATATATATACATTCAAATACTTACCATACGACAAAAATATTTCGTCATTGGAATGGCTGAACATCGTCCACGTTGCTATCACCGACGTATTACGACATTTTATATGGACATCCCTAAATGTCTATAATTCAGCGACGTATTATTTGGACATCGCTAAAACCGTCTCTATTTGGACATTATTTGGTAGTGATTATTCATCAAACTAGTTGCGTCAACACAACACAACACAACACAACACAACACAACAAAATGGTGTCGTTAAACGTAAGCATAGGCACTTACTCAATGTATCTTGAGCCTTCCCTTTTCAAGGAAATTTACCTAAATATATTTGGGAGGATGCCATACTCACCTTGGCTTAACTCATCAATTGTACACCTAAACAACTTCTTTAAGGCAAGACATCATTCGAAATATTATTCAATAAGGCACCAAATTACTCTTATTTACGAGTCTTTGGTTGTTTATGTTTTACATCCACTCATTCCACCAATCCTACTAAGTTTGATCCTCGTGCCACTAGATGCATTTTTTTGGGTTATCCCCATGGTCAGAAAGGTTATAGAGTCTATGACCTCACATAACACAAAGACTTTGTCTCATAAGATGTCCTATTCTTTAAGGAAACATTCTAATTTTAGTCCATCTCTCAACCTACTTCACAACCCGCTGCACCTATCATTCAACAACAAACTTAGTCTTTACTTTTGACATGGAGTCAATAGTGCCTTTCTCTAATTCTAGAGTTCCAACACTTGACAACTCACCAACTAATTGCCAACTCACCAGTTGACTCTATCTCAAACACTTCACCTTCACCTGATCATCCTACCTTATATCCATCACTTGATATATCTATATCACCTCCACATGTGATTTCAACATCCTCACTACCACCTCGATGATCGACAAGGCCTACTAAAACTCCCATATTTTTATAGGACTTTCATGTTGAGGCAGCCCTCCCTTCAAGGTCTGCACTATCATCTTCAACGAATTTGGTCACCAATTCATGTACTACCCATTCTCTTTCATATGTTCTATCCTATGACCATCTTTCAGATAATCATAAAGCCTTCACTACCCAACTTACACTCCAGAAAGAGCCAAATAATTTTTTTCCAAGCAGTTCAAGATCCTAAATGGAGAGATGCCATGCACAATGAGATCCAAGCTCTCCAGGCCAACCACACTTGGAGTTTAGTCCCTTTACTACCACATAAATGACCCGTAGGTTGCAAATGGGTATACAAGATCAAGCTCCATCCAGATGGCACTGTGGAACGCTATAAAGCTCAACTGGTTGCCAAGGGGTATAACCAAATTGAAGGAGTCGATTAGCAGAAAATTTTTGCACCAGTAGAAAAATTAACCACAGTTCGTGTACTTCTTACCATTGCAGCCCTAAAAGGATGGCACTTGCACCAACTTGATGTTAATAATGCTTTCTTGAATGGAGATCTCTGTGAGCAAGTATACATGACCATTCCTCCTAGTTTTGAACAAAAGAGGATGAATAGGGTTTGCAAGCTGCACAAGTCCATTTCCAGTTTGAAATAGGCTTTACGATAGTGGTTCTTTAAGCTGTCTACTGTACTCAAGTCTGCTAGGTTCTATCAATCTTGGTCAAACTAGTCTTTGTTCGTCCGAAATCTTCTAGGAGGCTTCATTACATTGTTGGTTTATGTTGATGATATGATCCTACTAGGAAATAACTTGAAGGATATCACTGATACCAAGAGTTTCTTTCAAGCTAATTCAATTTGAAAGACATGGGCCAACTCAAATACTTTATGGGGGAGGTTGCAGGATCAAAGCAAAGAGTTGCATTATGTCAAAGGAAGTATGCCTTGGAAATCTTGGAGGATGCATGCTTTTTAGGTGCCAAACCCTCATATTTCCCCGTTGATCAAAATTTGTCACTCATACAAACAAGTAGAGATATATTGAATGATCCATCCCAATATCGAAGGCTTGTAGGAAAACATATATAACTCACCATTACTCGTACTGAGTCAGATCATGGACAAGCCTAGACAACTACACCTTGAAGGTGCACACAAGGTTTTGAGATACATAAAACAAGCATCTGGACACGAAATCTTTTTTTACCTTCTAAAGGATAATTGGAGTTGAAAGCATTTTGTGATGCTGACTGGGCTCGTTGCAAGGATACAAGAAGATCTGTAACTGGTTATTACATTATGCTTTACACGCACCCATTTCATAGATGACAAAGAAGCAGAGCACAGTGGCTTGTTCAAGTGTGGAGGCAAAATACCGTGCTATAGCTACTACATGTTGTGAGATAACATGGTTAAGAAGTATATCTAGAAAGTGAATCGCACACAACCAGTTACACTATTTTTCGACAACCAAGATGCCATACATATAGCTTCAAATCCTTCGTTTAACGAACACTCAAAACATATAGAAAATGACTGTCATTTGGTACGTGAAAAGATCCAAAGATGAGTGGTTTGAACGACATATATTCAAACTACAGATCAACCGACAGATTTGTTTACCAAGCCTTTGAGTTCGATACAGTTTGTTATACTACTCAGTAAGTTGGGTGTAATTAACATACACTCCAACTTGAGGGGGAGTATTAAAAGAAAAGATCCCACAAAATCTGTAAATTAATTTGATCAATTAGTTGCCCATTTATTTATATTAATTTTAGGCATTTACTGTCAATTGTCTAGCTTTCATTTATTGTCAATTAGCCAGCTTTTCATTTATTTGTGCTTTATCTTAGTCTATAGATGTGGATCTAAGATGTAGGAGCTGTATATAAATGTGTACCTCATTATGTGAATATCAAGAAAATAATATCTTTACCATTTTGTTTATCGTTAATGTCAATAACTATATCCAAGTATAACAAGAACTAATGTGACTTTTAGGTATAAAAAAATATAAAGCTAAAAATTGAATTAAGCATGCATGTATTTCTCTTATCAGAAAGCAATATTAACTTGATTTTCTTTGTTCGTCTCATAATAATTATAAACAAAACACACACATAATATATATATAATGGCGTCAGAAGGAAGCTCTGGCAAATTAGGGTTAGAGTTTAGGGAGGCTTGGATCCGGGCGAAGGGTTAGTCGAAAGGATGGTGGATGTTGACAAAGGCGGAGCGCCAGTACTGCATAAGGATGGTGGGGGATGATTGTCGGTAAATCGGAGGCGGTGGAGTAATGGGACGCTTAATCAGAGTCGAGGACAGTCGAGGTTAGAGACTTCATGACATATATCTGAACGCGAGTCCTGGTGGGGAGGGGATGGAAGGGTGGAGATGGCCATGGAAAGGGGATGTAGGGAAGGCCTCCGACGAAGCATTAAATATTAGTGTTGGTGGTGGAGGCAACTAGAAAACATGGCAATAGCATGACAACTACACACGATTCGTTGTTGGGGAATAGCTCATTGACTACGCTTGGTGTTAACCGATCTTGGGCAAATATTTGCCGACACAGGGAGGAGGACGAAGATAGGGCCCTGTACTATGTGGAACCAAAGCTTGTGGGAGATGGATGTCGTACCTCATTCACAAAAGAGGATATAGGGGAAACTTTGGACTATTGGAGGAATACAATAGTAATGTATGTATTAGCCAGATCTGGGCATATGCTAATAGGGTTTGGTGACCTAGAGGCAGTATAGAGTTTTTTGCTCATGAGGATGGATTCTACTTCATCAAGTTTGATGTAAGAGGACGTTGAACGTATATTGCATGGAGGGCCCTGGACTTTTGCTGGCCGTCTGATTATTTTAATGGACTGGCATGCAGGGACAAAGTGCGAGCTTGATATTCTCTACAAAGTGCCAGTGTGGGTCAATTCCCTGGGATGCCTATCCATTACTGGAACACTTCTATGCTGATGAAGTAAGCGAGTCTGATTAGGTCTCCTATAAAGGCGATTGAGGCAATGAAGGCTCCGTCCATATTATTGTGTGCAAGGGCATTTGTTGAGATAGAGGTGGACAAGAAGATTCCCATTATTCTAGAGTATGATATTACTTCAGGCAAAGTCGTCAACTAGAGGGTTGAGTATGAATGGGTTCCTCTATTTTATAATCATTATTGATGCTTCGGCCATATTATCCAGCACTATCCGGTAGGAGGGTAGTCGACGAGGTAGACGATAGAGCATGCTCTGAGGCGGTAATCAAGACTGAGGTCGAGCGTGGTAAAGGGAAGGCGATTCAAGTGGAAGCAATGGGTGCCATCCATAGTGGAGGGAGTAAAAAGGATGGACTTGTATAGGGTTACATATATGGTGTCTACTAGTTTGATGAGTGGTGCTCGATGTAGTTGTTGGTTCAAAGGTCCTACGGGGAGGGTAAGCAACGGGTGCCATCCTATACAGTGCAAGGGAGGGATATGGAAGAGGTTGGAAGTAGGTGAAGGAGACAATGCTGGCGCTTCCTGGCTTGGAGGTTGGGGATCCAATCATGTTATAGAAGCCAGGGGATACGAGAGGAGGTATGATAACGAGAAGAAAGTCTGCTACAGGAAAGAAGGGGCGGGGTGCACTCGAGAAGACACTTTCATGACTAACCATATCCAAGTAGCACATCTAGATGGGGTTTTGGCTATGGATAATCCTGACTGGCCAAGATGTTGTGTGTGAAGTGGGAGAGAAGAGATGTCATAATTGGGGTTACTTAAAGGTCAATAAGGTAGTATGATAGAGGAGGAAAGAAGACAGATGGAGCTCGCATCTCACCCGGGTGCTAGCTCTAATGTCGTGCATGGGGATGCAATTATTAATTAATGTCTGTTATAACATGGAACCTTCAGGTTGCATGTTCGATAGGGTGGTGGAAGGAGATTTGTGAGATGGTACGAAGGGAGCAATGTTCTATTAATGCTCTTCTGGAGACTAAAATAAAATTAGAGAGATTGATCTTCCGTAGGACTTCTGGTACTTGGGCAAGGTGAATAATCTTAGCCTGTGTGGTATGGTGAGGATCTGGATACAGTGGGATAGGAGCTGTTGGGATGGACATGTGATTCATTTATCAGAATAACTCATTACTGTGGATTTTTCTAATAAAAGGGGGTCTAAAGATTATACTTGGAGAGGCATATAGGCATAATAATAGGAGACATAGGGAGGAATTTGGCTAAACATAGTTCAAATAAGTGCCATAGTGGAACCATAGTTTAAGGTTCCTTTGCTGATCATAGGGGACTTTAATGCATTGATATACCATGGGAAGAAAATTGGAGGGTGGATTGTTCCTGACACTATTCTGTAAGATTTTCAGCATTGTTTGTTGCAGTTTGGGCTGCAGTGTATTGAGTGGGGTGGCCATGTATGGACCTAGAATAATAGGGCGTCCAGGATGAGAGTGTCTTGCCAGTTGGACAGGGCTCTAGGTAATAGAGTCTGGTTTGACAAGTTCGCTCATTAGGTTGTTAAGGGATTGCCTTCGGGTTTGAGCGACCATTCCCCCATTAAATTCAATATGGTCGAAGCAGAGAGGGGTCATGCTAGGCCTTTTCATTAAAATAATGCTTGGCATAAGCAGGAAGGGTATAAGGAGGCAGTCCGATGGGGGCTGCAGCCGGAGTCCCATGGGAAAGCACAATTAAGAATTGTGAGCCAGCTGAAGAGGGTAAAGGTTGCGTTAAAGGTCTAGAACCATGAAGATAGGTTTACATTATACCTGAGTTTGAAGGCCTATGAACTCGAGGATGTGCAACGTCAGTGTCACTACCACATTTTCTAGAAAAGGATATTTTGGTTATTTAGTAATTAATTAAATATTGTGCATGTTGAATATTTATTTATTTATTGTATTATTTATTTATTGTTAGCATGTTAGATTTATTTTTGGACTTGTGTTAGTGGACCTAACTAGTTTAGTTTAGACTCATGTACCAACATTTAATTCTAGTTAGAATTGAGCCCAATAATTAGAAGCCCAATTATTAGGAGGATGATTAATTAAGTTAAACCCATTAGACTATAACCTTCCCTCCTTAATTAATTTTTTCATAAGAGGCCCCAAGGGATATTTTAGACTTTACATAGTAGCTTGAGGGAGGGGCAAGTGGGGCCTATCTAAAGGGGATAAAAACTTTCTCTCTTTTTATTTTTCATTCCAAATCTAGATTTAGAATTTTCCTCAACCAAATTCCATCAAATCTGTAGTTATTGTGCATAACCGAAAGTTAATAGTATGGTCTTGCCAGTACATCGGTGTACATATGGCAGTCTGCTATCATGCTACATGGTCACAGGTCAATGTAACTACGGGGTATCCGTGGTCATATTCTAGTCATCTAGTACATATAATACATAGTACATACTATGAACTAACATATACATAATATTCATTGGTTACAATTATAATAGATATATGTATATATATACTTTAAATAGAATTAATACTTGTATATATGTAGGGAGGTATATACAATGTGTCTATATGTATATATATACTAATTGAGAGTTATACGTTATATATATATACCTACCAAAATATATTTGAACCTATACTAATACATATACATGGGTATACATATACTAATTGAGAATTATACCATATATGTATATATATACTTATATACCAATACATATTTAACCATATACTATTACGTATGTCAATACGTACATACCAATCATATCGATTATATATTTATACTAACCAAACGCGTATACTATCATATATGTATGCACACCATTATAAAATACGCATATGCACGTGCGCGTACACGTACGTGAAGGGGCTCAAACCTGGGTACGTGAGACGAGTCGTGGGTGTCGCGGCGTCGTCGAGTTGAAGGGGTCTGCGATGACAGCGTCCAGTCGAGATGGGCTGCTTCGGTCGTACAGTATTCTCCGACGAGTTATGCGTTCAGTCAGGCGTGCCGTGGGTTCGGTCGATGGGATGGCTTGACGAGGGCGAGTTCAACAGCGGGTCATCGTCGTCGGATCTGTCGAGAACAACGGGATATCGGCAGGTTGCTGGCGGTTCAGTCGAGGGCAGGCGAGTCATGGCCGTGGCTTCCAGTGTTCATGCGGTTGGAGGAATCCGATCGTTGTGGCAGTTGGTCTAGGCAGTTCGGCTGAGCGTTCAGCGGTGGGGCGAGTTCGATGCAAGCGGGTTGGTCGTCGTTGAGATGGAGAGGCGATCGGCTCGTTGGTTCCTGCGGGGTTGGGCGAGTGGAGGCGATGAAGTTCTGCGATAGGATGCTGGCAGCCGGCCAGTCAAACTCCGGCGTCGGGTTGGCGACTTGGTCCGGTGGTGAAGTAGGTCAGGGAAGATGGGTGAACAGGGAATAGGGGGAAAGTCGGCTGTGGTTTGGTTTTTAGGTTTAAGGGGAATAAAGAAAGAAAAAGTAAAAAGAGTATTTATACATAAAGAGGGTTTGGTTTAACCAAAAAGTTGACTTTGGTCAAAGCCCTCTTGGGATTGGGCTTTCTCATGGGTATTTCAATGGCAAGGATTTCAAATAAATTAAAAATGAATGGGTATGATTCCATTGGTTCAAGGTTTTAGGGCCATGGTTCAAGAAGGTCAATGTTGCAATTGCACACTCCCAAAAATTATAGAAAAATACACATGAAGGGAAAAAGGGTTTATTTAGTGTTTTGTCCAACGGGGTGGAGACCTCAATGCACTATTGCATAAAAGTGCCCAACAATTAGAAAATTGCACAAAGTAAGATTTATGAATTTAATTTATTTAAAATAAATGCAAGTGGTGTTCTAAAATAAATTACAAGTACAATGGACTAAATTTAAGTGGGATACAAGTATTATGAATGAAGTAGACTCAGAATAGAATATTACCCTAATTTGGGTTACTTAAAATAGGTTAAGATTGTGTCTTCAATTTCGATTGGAACACACATGGATACAAGGTTTGATTTATATAGAATTAAATGTAGTCGGTTGCGACGAATGTTGTACGCCTAAAATAAAGTACAATAAGACATAATTATGAGTCACACAATGATCAAAATAATAGTCTGGCACGTCTAGGACAAGGGTATAAAATCTGTTAGAAGATAATGGCTAGTGTAGTGCTCTAATTATCGAAACAACGGTAAAGTGCAACAATCAAATAAAATTATAATTATTAAATATAATTAAATATCATGTAATTATTTACACATTAATTATGAAAAGATAAAAATATCCCTAATCTAAAATATGGGGGTGACAAGTCTACCCTCCTTAAAAGAATTTTGTCCTCGAAATTAAAAATAAACTAGCACAAGAACAAACAATCAAACAATGAATTATACCTCAAGTCTCGAAGAGATATGGATACTGCTCACGTATTTCGTCCTCCCTTTCCCAGGTTGACTCGCCTAGAGAGTGATGTCTCCATGCAATACCTTCTCTCTACAATCCAAGATCTCAACGGGTTGTTCATGATAGATGAGTGTCAGTCCAACCTCGATCTTCGAGTGATCTAGTACGTGACTAGGATCTTCCATATACCTTCTCAGTTGCGACACGTGGAACACGTCATGCACTCTATCTAGAGCAGGCGGTAAGTCAAGTCAATAGGCCACTGCACCGACCCTTGCAAGAATACTGAAAGGTCCGATGTATCGTAGACTAAGCTTTTCGCCCCTACCAAAATAAATCGTGCCCCGTGTCGAAAAAATCCGTAGGAACACCAAATTGCCAACCTAGAACAAACAATCTTAACATGCAATCTAAAACAAAACAATCACAAACCAATAAAACAAAACCTATACCTGAAACTCTAGGGGTCTACGATGGCTATCGGACCAATGCCGCTGTCTGTCCTGCGCCACTCGCAGTCTGTCTCTGATAAGTTTTACCTTTTCTGCTGCATCTACGACTATTTCTGGTCCTAACAAAGCTTTTTATCCAACATCATCCCAAGATAAAGGTGTACGACACCTTCGTCCATATAGAGCCTCGAATGGTGACATCTCAATGTTGGCCTGGTAGCTGTTATTGTAAGCAAACTCTATTAGGTGTAGATGATCCTCCCAAGAACCTCTGAGATCCAAAACGCAAGTGCATAACATATCTTCCAGAGTCTGAATAGTCCTTTCAGACTGTCCGTCTGTCTGGGGGTGATACGCGGTACTGAACTTGAGCTGGGTGCCAAGCTATCCTGCAGACTCCTCCAGAAATGGAAAGTGAAACGACTATCCCGATCTGAGATAATACTTACAGGAACTCTATATAACATGACAATCTATTGTACGTACATCTCTGCTAGCTTCTCTGTCGATATGCCCACTTTGAATGGTAAGAAGTGGGCTGATTTGGTCAACCTATCTACGATGACCCAAATTATGTTTTTTTCTCCTGGAGAATATGGAAGTCCTGAAACGAAGTCCATAGTCACGTGCTCCCACTTCTATTCTGGAATGGGTAAAGGTTGAAGCAATCCTCCTGATCTCTGTCGATCTGCTTTTACCTGTTGGCACACTAAATATCGGGATACAAAGTGTGCTACTTCGCACTTTATACCATACCACCATACATGCTCCCTCAAATCTTAATATATCTTGTTGGCTCCGGGATGCATCGAGTACTGAGAGCAATGTGCCTCCTGTAAAACCTCTTCGCTCAGCTCTCCACTTGGCACACACATCCCCATGCCATGCCGTAAAGATCCATCATCTGCAATAGTGAAGTCGCATGTCAATCCTGTCTGAACTTGTGCTCTAATATTTCTTAGAGTCTCATCATCATACTGAGCAGCTCTAATTCTGTCCATCTCTGATTGTATCTGCAATCCCCATATCTGAATCTCAACTCCTGGAACTAGTACTTCAATTCCTAAGCTCTCAAGATCAGCTAATAAATACCTATCTGAATTCAAGCACATAGCCATCGGATACCTGCTCAAGGCATCGGCGACTATGTTGGCCTTTCCTGGATGGTACTGTAATGAGATTTCAAAGTCTTTCATCAACTCTAACCACCTTCTCTGTCTTATGTTTAGCTCCTTATGTGAAAATACGAACTTCAAGCTTTTATGGTCCATGAAGATCTCCATACGCTCTTCGTACAGATAGTATTTCTATAGCTTTAGGGCGAAGATAACTGCTGCTAACTCCAAATCGTGAGTGGGGTAGTTCTTTTCATGAGGGCATAATTGTCTCGAAGCATATGCAATTACTTTCCCGTGTTGCTGAAGAACGCATCCCAAACCTTTTCTTGAAGCATCACTGTAAATAGTGAATCCACCTGTCCCTGATGGCAACGTCAAAACTGGTGCTATTGTTAATCTCTTCTTTAGCTCATCAAATGCGGCTTGACATTCTTCTATCCAGATAAATTCCACATCTTTCTTGGTCAGCCTAATCATTGGCTCAGCAATCTTGGAGAAGTCTTGTACAAATCTTCTGTAGTATCCTGTTAGTCCGAGAAAGCTCCTCATCTTAGCTACCGAACTGGGGGTAGCCCATGACTCCACTGCTTTGTTCTTCTTTGGGTTAACTGAAATTTTGTCACCTGTCACCATGTGTCCAAGAAATTTAACCTTGTCAAGGAAGAACTCATACTTTGAAATCTTCCCGTACAACTCTTCCTTCCTGAGAGTCTCTAAGACCATCCTCAGGTGCTCTTCATGCTCTTCTGGGATCTTCGAATATATTAGAATGTTATTAATAAACACCACTATGAACTTGTCAAGGTATTGGTGGAATACCTTATTCATCAAGTTCATGAATACTACTGGTGCATTGGTTAAACCAAACGATATTACTGTGAATTCAAACTGGCCATATCTGGTCCAAAAGGCTGTCTTTGGTATGTCTTTCTTCTTCACCTTCACCTGGTGATAGCCTGACCTCAAGTCTATCTTTGAAAACACCTTTGCTCTGCTCAACTGATCGAAAAGATCATCTATCCTCGACAGCAGGTATTTGTTCTTGATAGTGAGGTTGTTCAGAGCTCTATAATCGATACACATGCGTACCGTGCCATCCTTCTTGGGTACGAATAATACCGGTGCTCCCCATACCGATGAACTGGATCTAATGAAACCTTTGTCTTGCAGCTTCTCAACTTGCTTCTTCAATTCTACCAACTCGTTGTTGTTGACTCTATAGACATGTTATGAAATAGGCTCCGCTCCTGGTATCAAGTCTATAGAAAATTCAACATCTCTGTCCGGTGACAAACCTGGCAACTTCTCTGGAAATACATCAAGGAACTCCGCTATCAGTGGATGCGGTAACTCCTCTTCTTCCATCTTAGCTCCGTAAAAAGTGCCTCTGCTCTGCTTTGCTGCTCCTCTGGCGACCTCAAACTCTGGTTCTCCTGGCGGTCGCAATATTACTCTGCCATTGTGACAATCTATGCCTCTGTGATAATCTATAGAAGCATGGTATTTACTCAACCAGTCTATTCCGAGTACAATATCATATCCCGGAAATGGCATGACGAGTAAACTCACGCTCAGCTCTCGGCCTTCCAATGACACTCTCCGATCCTTGCAATAATCACGGACTAGGATAATACCTCCTCCTGTCGTGATCTTACAAGTCCTATCTAATGGTTCCGTTTCTAATTGATGCTTAAGGGCATAAGATACAGATACAAAACTATGGGAAGCGCCAGAATCAAATAATGTAAGTGCTATAATAGAATCGAGAGAAACTGAACCTGAAATTACATCTCCAGCTGGCTCGACCTCCTCAATCGTCATGGCATAAACTCGTCCCTGTGGTGCTCTTCTCTGCTGGTGCTGGTGCTAAGCAAACCTCTGCTGCTGTGGTGGAAGTGGAGGTCCCCTCTGCTGGCCTCCTGGTACAGTAGGTACTCTGGCTGGTCCTCTCTGAGCGGCTGCTCCACCCTGACGAGCCTGAATAGATGGGAAGTCCCTAAGCTGATGTGCTGATGATCCACAGGACAAGCAAGTACCCAATCTCTTTCTGTAGATGTCTCTATTATGTCCCATCTTTTTACAATATGCACACTAGGCAACGGGCTGATTCTGTCTCTGTGGTTGCTGTTGCTGGATGTGTCCTCGAACTGGTGCCTGTTGCTGTTGATGCTGTTGTTGGTACGACCTTTGTTGTTGTTGTTATTGAAAGTATGGGCGCTTGGCCTATCCTCTGTTACCACATGTTCCTCCAGAAGTGTCGCGCCCTCTCTTGGGCCTAAGGTCCAAGTCATCTTCAGCAATCTGGGCATCCATCAGAATACCATTAAAGGTAGCAGTACGTCATCCCGAAGTATGAGACTTGATCTCTCTATTCAATCCCTTTCTAAATTTCTGTGCTCTATCTCCTGGGTCTCGAATCATCGACGACGCGAATCGGCTCAATCGACAAAACTCTGCGACGTATTCGTCGACTGACATGCCTCCTTGGATTAAGTCATGGAACTGACTTTCTAATACTCCCAAGGCTACGTCAGGAAAGAATTTTTCCTTAAAGAGCTCCTTGAAGTCCTCCCAAGTAAGTCCTTCGACGATGAGTCTCGGCTCTGTATGATACCACATCAGCGCGGTATCAAACATCTGACTGCCAGCGGCCTCTATTTGAAGAATCTCCGAAATCTGTGCTAAACACAAGCTCCTTTATATGTCCTCTAACCAATCGTCGGTATAGAGTATTCCTTCTATGCCTTTGAACTCTCGAGGCATCATCCTCTTAAAGTCTACTTTGGTACCTGGCCTCTGTTGTTGTTGGCCATGATATTGCGGTTGCCGTGCTACTCTTTCCATAGCCTGGAGAGCCACATGATGAGCATTCTCCATGATTGTAAACTCCCTCACCAAAAATAGGAATTTTGTGTATATTTTATATTATTATATTTATTATAGATGTTAAATTTATTTAGAGTATTCTCTTAGTTAATTAGAAAATAATTTTTTTTAGTATATTTAATTATATAAATTTTTATTTAGAATTATTTTTAGGCTATTTTAGATTATTGAGATTTTTTCATAATTTTTAGTTAATTAAAAACTAGTAACACTAATTTTTTAGGACTTTGAAGAATTTATTTTATGTTCAAACTTAATTAAAAATATTCCAAAATTTTATTTTAGGTTCTAAATAGTCAAATATATTTTCTAGAATTTTCTGAATACTTTTAGTATTTATTGAGAGTTATTTAGACTAATAACTAATTTCGAGGATTTGTAGAATTTATTGTACAAGCCCAGGAATATAGAATAGACCCATGTTATTTTGTAGGGTTTATAATATTATTATATATTTTCTGGAATTATTTCAGAATTTTTAGAATAATGTTAGTATTTATTTTTAGTTAAATGGATAAAACTAATGTTTAGAGCTTCTCCTAATTATAGTAGTAAACTTATGAATATAAAATTGTCCCAAATATTGTTTTAGCGTTTATAGGTTCAAAATATATTTTATGTAATTTTTCCATATTTTTATGATTATTTTTAATATTTATTTGGAGTTATTTAGATTTAAAATGACTTAAATAATGCTTTGATAAAGGCAAATAAAAAACAAATAATATAACAAAAACCATCCAATCAGATTCTGACACGTGTCAGCCTATAAATATCTATTCAGCCGCAGGTACATCCCTATATATATATATATATATATATATATATATATATATATATATATATTATTATAACCCTAATTATCCCATTATTTTAGAGAGAGAGATTTTGGTGAATTGCCATATAGGGTTCCTTCATCTTTCACAAGCCATTGCGCATAGCTCCGGACTCCAAACGAGGCCTAGTTTCTTGCGTTAGAAAGATATTGAGGTTAGCTTTCTTATTATATAATTTATTTTACGAAATTATGAGTATTAAATTCTGAAAAATTCGTAGAGCACAGCATGTCCGAAAATAGATGTGTTTTAATATTTTCGCGATTCCGGGAGAACCAGGAATCAGAATCATGAACTGTTTAAAGTATTGGAAAGCTAATATCGAGATTATTAACATATGTTTTCCCAGAATTTAATTTGAAGTATTTATATACTGTTAATTCTATAGAACTTCTAGGTTAGAATTTAACCATCGGTGCACAATACAAAATTTTTATGTGCCATAATTCCCAAACGAATTTGAATTCGGACGAGCCGTAAATTCCAGCATAATTTTGACGCTGAAATCTACAGAAAATCATGCATGAAAGTTGAGTTTGTGTCGGTTGACTTTTTGGTCAACAGATCGTCTCGATTTGTGTGCCATGAGTCTCGAGTTGATAAAATTCAGTTTCTTTGGACAAAATTTAAGAATTAACATAAAAATCAGAATAATAAGATTAAAATAGGATTTTAGAGTAATTTTTCTAGAATTAAATAAATTAAAATAAATTATCTTTTGACATGATAAATTTGTAATACATAGGCTATTTGGACTATGACTTGGACTCTGATTCATACCAACAGTAGGACCCCAGGCAAGATACCTTGCCAAATTGCTTACAGTATTTTTCATGCTTAGTATATTTCTGTATATTTATTGCATTTCTGTTTATTCTTGTATGTGTAGTTTTCTTTCAGTCATTACTATGTATTAGATATGTTGACACACACATGGCACTAAGTATCATAGAGGACAATCATTAGGCGTATGGGTTTTTAACACCGTAGTCACTAGCACGCACTATGGTGGGTCATGTCCGATGGTCGCTACCCTCGCGGTATGTCGATTGATGGAGTCCGAGGGTCGCTACCCCCGCGGTATATCGGCTGATGATGTCCACTGACGAGCGTGAGGTTGTGAGGATTAGATCGAGTAGCCTACCCTTTCCCATACGTCAAAAAGTTGTCCTCATTTGCATTCATATAGATGGTCTTGTACAGCATACTTATTTATTTTCAAATAATATGCATGTTTACTGTATTCAAAGTGGCTCGTATTTTCTGTATCTTGTTACGTCTCTCTGAGGACCTGGTCCTCTGCCAGGTGTATCTGTTCTTGAGTAATTGCAGGAGCACAGATTTGGATGATTACTTGTGTTGCGAGGATGTCTTCTCTTCGAGCCCATGGTCATTAGCTGGTATTCCTATATTGTATTTGTTGTGTTGTACTTTTCCATTCGAGTTGGTAGTGGATTTGTTTCCATCCAACTATCATCCTTAGATATTTATGTTGAGATCTAGTTATATAGATGCTGGTTATTATTTATATCTGATTTTCGTGGATGAAATTTAGATTATACCCTGTAACTTGTGATATATTTTATACCACTTGTGGACTTGATATTCATATTACAGCGTACATGTGGATTTGGTTTCCATATATTGGAGTTGCCTTATCCATGCGGCTGACATGCTTACGTGTCCTAGTCCTACGTATTTTTGGGACTGGGGCATGACAATGCTCTCTCTCATCAGCTCTGTCTGTACCTGGTGTGCCTCTGCTTGCACTCTCTGAGCCTCAGCTTGAACACGCTGAGCTTCTACTGTTACTCTCTGGGCCTCTAGCATGCCCTGGATTAGTACGAACATCTGTGCCCCGTTAGTGGACACTCCTCCGGGAATTGGTGTCGGTGGTGGTAGAAGGTTGTCCGTCATAGCTGGCGCAATCCTCTGAATAGGTGGAGGAGGAATCCTGTTAGCTGCAGATACTTCCACATGAACAGGAGACATAGAAGGAACTCCAGGTGTCTGTTCGTCAGGTCGAGAGGTGGCAGACCTCTTTGAAGTTGATGCTCCCACTCTCATAGATCTAGTATTCGACAGTATCCTAAATACAGATCAAAAGAATCAATTTAAGGTGATAGATACGATATTATCAAGGAAGGACAGTAAAATTCCAAAGGAAGCAATCAATTAGAATAGCATTGTGAAGATCAAAATTTCCTAGTGTGATTGAGCATACTCTCATCCTAAATCCTATTTCTTATATCCTAGTACAGGCTCGTAGCAGTACAACTAAGTTGTCACACTACCACGATATCGCATAATTTGTGAAACTAGACCTGCATGGGCCACCAATAAAAAACATGTCACGACCCGCACCCGGTATAGGGGCACGAGTACGTGGGTACGTCCAGCCTACACTGCAGCATCGACGGTAGAACGCTGTCTAGGTCACAATAAATACTATAACTCACAACCTGTCAATGATATCCATCTCCATAAGGAAGACAATATACATCTCATAATATCTCATAATGTAAACTCAATCACAACATCTATAAGAGTAAGGCACGATAAAAGATAAGAATAATGACATAGTTAAACACCATATCTTAAAATATAAATAAACCACAGTCTAGCTGTCCAACATAAAGTCTCCACAAGTCTTAACATAACTAAACATAAATCTGAATATAAACTGAAATAAACCTGTCATGCCCCAGTCCCAAAATACCGAGGGACCGGACGCGTGGCAATGGCCAGCAGTATGCACCGATGGACAACCCAATTTAATGGATCCATCAGGGCATACTTAAGCTGTAATATAACAATAAGTAGGTCCAATGATCCAAGTCCCAGTCTATACTAATCTCATCCACAACAAATAATCACAGATCAAATGCCAGAATAATTGCAAATAAATATAAACTAGCAAGTCTCAATAAAAGTATCTCGGAGAACAATCCGAGAACAAGTCTGGTACATCAATGAAATAGACTGGAAATAAAATAACTATAAACTGAAATAAATGAGTATCTCAAGCCAATACTCAAGAGAAGTCCTCTGGTACGATCTCGTCCTCAGATCCTGGTTCTGCTTCAATGTAGGCACCTGCTCTTGCTAATGCTAATGCTCCGGTCCCGTATACCTCGGGATAGATCTCGTCAGCTAATCCTTGGGACATAATCCGGATCCAGGTCCTCAGGGGACATATCAAGGTACAAGAAAGCTCATGCCAAAATAAATGTAGTACAGCAGATAATGAAATAAATAAGGTAAGTATGTAACCATCTATGTGAAAATGTAAGTGAGAGCATCACGAGTACTCAGGCTGAGACCACTACAAGCTCTATGTCTGGGAGCCGGTAGCGGAGTCTACTATATGTTTTACTATGTGTTTACTATGGATTATATATATATATATATATATATATATATATATATATATATATATATATGAAATCAGCCTGTAGCCTGTATGTCTCTCCCCATCCAATGTAATCACACGTCTCATGTCCATGACACGCAAGATCAATACTAATGCAGCAAGTCATATAATGTCTATGAATATAATGTCTATGTCATAAACCTGTATCCTATACAGAATCACCACAAATATCTCAGGAAGATTCTGTCTCATGAATAGTGTCAAGTGTCCTGGGTTATGATGTACTTGATTAGACAAGTACGAGAAGTATAGGGTCTCGGTATCCATGTCTAGATGACGTTACACAACTTCGCGTACGGAGTTGGCACCCGACTATTAATCGGACGCTAAGTAAGTCACACGGTCCTAGGTCAAGCATGCACAACAATATAAATGATTCAAGGAAAATATGTAACAAGACTGCAAAGTTGGTAAGGTACACTTGCCTGGGGTCCTGGCTCCAACTGTAGCTCTGGTCTCAGTGTGATCTGCTGGTACTACTCCGGTTGCTGAAATAAAATTATCATTAGATTTAGAAAATATTAAATAGCTAGAAACGCCTGTCCTTAAGTCCAATTTGGACACAGGGGCAAAAATGACATTTCCGGGCCAAAGTGGGGTCCACATGTGGGCCACTTTGCACCGAAAAGCGTGTCAAGATCAAAGGTCTCCAAATCCGCCAAACTTAGTGTCAACAGGTCAGGAACGTTGATATGAACCCAACGAAACTTCCAGAATTGGATTCCGATGAGTCGATCACAAAATCGCCCGTCAAGTGAAGCCTGTGGGGTCCACGATACGCGATTTTGTCAACGTTCTCAGAATCGAACCAAACTTGGGTCACAGGACCAGCATATTGCTACGAGTCTGATGGCACAAGTTTTGTCTCGATTCGATGTGTGTACACAAAGTTACAGTATATTTTAGAATTGACGGATACGGGACGGTGTCCGTGGATACGCGTTGATTTCGGTGTGCACGCACATCCGAATCGACTTCTGTGAAATCCCACACGTCCGTATCAACGACACGCACGTTTCGGTAAAGACCGCGTGCGACCAAGTCATCCCGTTGGCGGGGCGCACTCAGTTTCGGGGTGAATCAGGGCATTGGTTTTCCTGTTTTTGGATCGCGGTTCACGATCACCACATGACGTGATGCATCGAGCGGGTTGCACGGCCACCGAGAGGGTCACACAGTCTACGCGATGCAACAGACGGATTCAAAAATGGGTAAACGAGCAGAGAGAAACAGGTACCTGAACAGGGCTCGAAAACTAAAGTTTCTCGTGTCCGCGACGATACGAAGTGTCCGGATCCTGTGTCTAGGGTTAGGGTTTGGGGATGCTGGCCGGGGCTGCGGTGGGGGAGGCCGGCCGGAGGGTGCTGGGGTGACGCTGGCGACGCTGGCCGGAGACGGCGACGCGTGGCAGGCGGCCGGAGGCGGCGGAGCTCGGCCCGCTGCTGCTGCTCGAGGTCGCTGTCGAGGGAGAAGGAGGAGGAGGGGGAGATGGCGGCCGGGCGGTGCTGCAGCGGGGTCTGGGTGGCGCTGGAGGAGGAAGGATGGGGGAGGCCGGAGTCGGGCGGTGGCGCAGCGGGGTCTGGGTGGCGTGGTGGCGGTGAGGAGCTCAGGGAGGCGGAGTCGATCAGAGGCGGCCGGAGTCTAGGGTTAGGTTGGGGTCGATCGGAGGAGGAAGGGGTTCTCGATCGGGGTTGTTCTGGTCGGGGACGGAGGAGGACGACGAAGGGCTGGTTAGGGCGGCGGGTGATTGTCGATGGGGGCTGTGAGTCGTGGGGCTAGGTGGTGGCGATGGTGGTATTCCAGGCAGGGATGGGCGGAGAGTCGGCTATGGCAGCGGAGAGTCGACTATGGCGACAGAGCACGGAAGCCGAGGCGGCTTTTATAGCCGGTGAACAGTGATTCTAGCAAGGTTTAGGGTTTGGTCGGGTTCGGGTTTAGGTTTGGGTGGGGTTCCATGGATCCGACCCGATCCGCTAACGTTTAAGTACGGGTTTCGGTTATTCGGGTTTCGGGTCGGGTTTAGATCCGACCCGACCCAATAAGGCTGGATTCGGTTCAACTGAACCGGGTCTGGGTTGGTTTGGGTTGGTTTGGTTCAATTGAACCGGGTTTATTTAAGGGTTTAATTCTGTTTAATTATTTAATAGTTTTTAGGGCTTTATAATTGCTTCCGGAGTCCAATAAATTCTCGAAAAATTAGCCTATGTCCGGTTTTCCATTTTACACCATAAAATATTATTTCCATAATATTTTAATATTAATTAAGAGCAATTAAAAATTATTTCATTACCAAAGGCCTAGGTTTTAATTACAAAAAATTCCTAAAAATTCCAAAAAAATTATGAAAATTCTAATTTAAAATTTCTTGAAAATTAGGGGGCTTACAATCTACCCCCCTTAAGAGGATTGCATCCTCGCAATCAAAAGAATAACCGGTCAACGGAGATGACACGATTGCAAATATTGATTGAAGCACATCACGATCAAAGAGATTCAAGGATGAGAGTGTAAGAATAATACATAGGGAAAAATTATTTCCCTAAGCATTAAAGTTATGCAATTTCCCGGATAAAGAAAATCTAGAAATCTACAGTTTAGAAAACTAGGTTATCACTTAAGAATATACTAAGTTATCAATTATAAAAG
>JAYESA010000009.1:141919993-141924719 GCA_036927795.1 Iris macrosiphon | reverse complement strand
TAGCCTCCAATGATGAACAAGGAAGGAATTGAAAGAAGGATTAAGGGAGGAGCAAGGAATTGTAGTTGGAAAGAAGAAATTTGAAAGAGGAAAAATTTTAGATCTAGATTTGGAATGACAAATGAAGAGAGAGAGAGAGAGAGAGAGAGAAAGAGAGTCTCTCTCCACCCCTATGGTGGCTGGCCATAACCCCTCCTCCAAGCTACTATAGAAATTTTAAAATACCCCTTGGGGCTTGTCATGAAAAAATAATTAAGGAGGGAAGGTTCTAGTCTAATTGGTTTCACTAATTAATTCATCCTCCTAATGAATGAGCTTACTATTGGGCTCAATTCTAACTAGAATTAAATTTTGGTCCATGGATCTAATCTAAACTAGTTAGGTCCACTAACACAAGTTTCAAATCAAATACTAACATCTAACAATAAATAAATAATACAATAAATAATATTTATAATATGCATAATATTTAATATTATATTCTAAAATAAATATACCCATGCCAAAATTACCAAACTACCCCTAGCTGGAAAATTGAGAGTGACATCTTTTGCGACATATCATCCTTTTGATTACTTAAAATCTAATCCACTAGTGAAGGTCCTCTCGACTAGGCTACTATCTTGTTCCAAAGTTTATTACTAACTTAAGCATGTTATCACAATTTTATATCCTCCAAGTGAGAGGGTATTTTTCAAACTCGATAGAATTATAAAATATCTATAAGAATTTATATCTAGTTATAAATGTATATCAAATTATTTTGTCCATAATGAGTCTCTCAAGTCCTGCTTCTCAAGTCTTCCATATGGCTGGTCCTATCTTGTTTTGAGAGATATAACTAATCCCAAAGTTTAACTGCATATATCCTCAGATCATATATCTAGTCATTTCGGACATCAAGAAAGTTATTTTATCCTCTAACCAATCTTCACTAATGTATAACTTCTAAACCAACTCTATCTTCTTAAGTAAATACTAGGAGTTAAATCCATTGATAAAAGATTTTTTTTCCTATTAGGGCTAAACCTCATATATAAATCCAAAATGTCATTTCGTTCTATTTTTTTTATCTAGTAGAGGTGTTTACCCTAACAATTACTAACTTAGATAATTACTTTTCTTATAAATATCCTATTAACCTTTCTTCTATGCTTCAAGAAAATATCATGGAAAAGGATCTTTTGGCATGAAGGTTTATCTTTCCGAAATAGGAGAAGGTAAGAAAAAATAATAAGGAGTCTAAGAAAGGTCTGATTGAATGCAAATACGAGATTCAAGGGCGGTATTAGAAATCAAAGAGATTTTAATAGCAGTTGTGGATTGAGATCCTAATACACTTATACTACCGCAGGATCGTTCTGTACAGTAACATAACTGAAGCGATATGATCGGACCTGCATAGGCCACCACAAAAACTATGTCATGCACCAGTCCCAAAATATACGGGACCAGTCATGTGGCAATGGCCAACTGGTAAGACTCCGAAGGATTTTCTAATTTAATGGACCCGTCAAAGCGTACTTGAGTTGTCCAAGGTCAAGTGATCAAGCTTTATATCTCTAAGATCCAACAGCTAACTATCTCTCAATCCATAATAAATAAATCTCAAGGAAGAAGGATAGGCATCAGTAGTCTGCAGCCCAATAATACCTTCGTCCGAATAAACCAAGAGAATAATACAGGCCTATAAATATTAGGCTATAAAAGCAGAAAGTAAGCAATAAGAGCATAATAGATAAACAATGAAAGACTTACTACAAATACCTAATAACTATACATATATACTGATATGATACTCAACAACAACACCAGCAGAACTTAAATTCAACGAATACTACAAATCTGGTAGGAGACCAGGTCCTCAGAATAACGTAACAAGATACAAAAACTATATGCCATAATATAAATACTGTATAAAGATAATGGTAAACTAACCAACTAAGTGAATGCACTTTGAAGACAACATTGGAGCGTATGGGTAGGTCAAACCTAAATAGAAAAACTAGTATAGCATAGAGCTAGAGACCAATTATATATGCTGGTCTATATCATTGATCAACATAGCGCACAACTAGGGACCATTGCCTAATATAATGACAAGCATATATACGAATAATCGGGTAACAATAGCCCATAACCGGGTAACATTTAGGCTCATAATCACTTAGTTCCATCCGGAGACAACGGTAAACTAATATGTTTATCCCAAACGTCTACTAGTTGTCTTCCCCGTCCAATGTCAATATACAAGTCGTGGCTACAAAGTGAATATCTCGTAACTACTATGTCAAGTCACAAGTAAACTAGAGCTATCTCAACTACATGATGTACCATCACACGTGCTACTCGTACCGATAGCCAGTCGAGTGCGTAAGCTCTGTAGAAGCATAAAAAATCTTAGAGCTGCATAAACCAAAACAATCTATTTACGAAAGAAGCAACCTAAGATGCGTGATGCAGGATGTCTTGGGCGCATGGTGCCACTTCTGTCAGTCACAACATTTATGACTCTGACAGCAATAATGGCTCTGAACGCCTTGGTTTTAAAGCTGATAGTGGACGTCAGCGCTTATGTTACTGCCATGATTACCCTTGAACGTATACAGCTGTGTTGTGCCACGTATACACACAGAAAAGCTATCTATGCGTCAAGCTCTCAATACGCCAAGCTCTCCATGAGTCAACTTCTCTGTGAGTCAAGCTCCCCATGCGCCAAGCTCTCTATGCGTCAAGCTCTTCATGAGCCAAGCCCTCTATGAGTCTAGCTTCCTATGAGTCATAGTCCTTATGCGTCTAAATGACCCTAAGACATGATCTCTGGGAGGCTCAGCCCCTATGTAGTTCAGTCTCTATGCGACCCTGTGTGACTAAGTCTTTCTGCTTTAACTAAGAAGATTCTCTATAACCAAATGCAGGCTAAGTGTCAAGCTGACCAAGTCACGCACACAAAATGAGAACAACCCAGATCTCCAGCAACAACAGATCCCAACATGACGCCACATGATAGCTCAGCCCTGACATTCGTTCACTACTACAACCATTCTGTTAAGAATGGAAACGTTGAATTCCCAGAATCCATGGCGCATTGCATATACGCGTGCATAGCCCGTCAACGTGATGGCTATAAATAGTAGGGTTGCATACCCACCAAGGGGACAGGCACGACACATAGGAAAGAGAGCCGTAAAAAAAGTATTCTCATTCCCTCATCGGACCATCAACGGAGTAAAGGATTCAGCTGCAGTACTCGATCTCCATCATCACACTCTACATAATCAAAAATATCGTACTTAGATTTTTTCTTTAGGATTTCTCTGTACTTTTTTTATTTTTTATACAACAAAGTTCGTTTAACTTTAGTCCATGGCAAACAAGGTGGTGACTCTGCTGGGGACATCTTTTTCTATTAGTGAAAAGATAGTGACGTAGTCCAACGCGGCGAAGGTGTGCTCGACCCAGAAGATGTTGGTTGTAATCTTCGACCATCAAGCCTTTGAGAAAATGCTTTCCTAGGGCGGGATGAGTCATTCACCAAGGCTAGCAAAGCCTAAGAAGACCTGTAGAAGATGAGTTTCTAAGGCCAGTATGTCACGACCCACACCCGGATATTCGGGCACGAGTATGTGGTTACGCCCAGCCTACGTCGCAGAATCGGCGATAGAACGCTGTATGGGTCATTTTTAACTATCTAACATCTCAACAATATAATATGGTACCTGTCAATCATCTCAACTCCAAACGGAGGAGCAATATGGTATCTCACAAGTATAACTAATCTCAATCATAAAACAAACTAAGGAAGAATAATGCACGAATGGAATAGCGAAGGAAAGAACAAGATATAATCCATAATCTGAAATAATATACAAACTGTGAATCTCAAGAAAAGAATAGTCTAATACAATCCAACACAAATAAACTAGACCTCCTCGGGATCTATAACTAAGTCCTCCTGGTCTATAGGAGTATCCTCTATAGGTACGCCATCCTGCGGCCCGTAGAATATGGGACACTGCTCTATAAGCCAGTCATCTGGAAAACTATATCCAGTCAGGATTGGAGCGAAGTTCATACCTCTGAAAGCAGTTCTAATAACATAATCGAGCATATAAACAGATATAAAAATGAAATATAAGATCACTAAATATATGAATGAATGAACAATAGATATACAGATAATGTACGAGAATATAGATCAACAACATGAATATCAGCAATATGATGAAGTAACTACAATCTAACTAATGTGCCTCGGAATACAAGTTCATTATGTGATCGGATTGGGTGAACATGATAAAGTAAGACGATTACAAGTGAGGTATGTAACCAGAATGTACACGATGTCACAATGGGACTTTGATCACATAATCAACTCCTACTCTCCCACTCCCAACTAATACCGATTGATCTAATCATGACACGTACGAACACGAAATATAACCACTAAACATGAGCAGTGGGTGTATAGTAATATCATAACCATCGAACACGAGCGGTGGGTGTACACGAATAAGCACACTAAATATTAGCAGTGTGTGAACATAAAATATAATCAATACCCAATATATACGATAAGATACATGCACACGAGTACCCGCTGAATACGGTAAGGGATAACATCTTCTGACGGGATCCATGTAGTACCAGCCCGTAAAATTACTGTGTCGGGATCAAGTATACAATTCTAGAATATGCATATATACAATATTATGAATTAAAAACT